>BSBK01007881.1:0-409388 GCA_027943335.1 Chamaecyparis obtusa
ATCTAGATATCTAACTCAGCCAAATTGCCAACAATCTCCCCCTTTGTTATTGGTGGCAACATATGAGAAAATTGGCTAAGTTATACAAAACTTCAAAATTGTGGCCATAAATTTTTTAATCTTATATCTCCATATATCTTATATATCATCTATACTCTCCCTAGGAATATACTTCAATATATATATATATATAATATATATATATATATATATATATATATATATATATATATATATATATATATATATATATATATATATATATATATATATATATATATATATATATCAAATTTCTTCTATCAGTCCCCCTTTGACAACAATGACAAAAAAGGGTGCCAAAACTGTGTTCTCAAAAATATTTTAGCTTTGATTCAAAATTGCAAAGCTCGTAGGCTTGCAACACAATCTGCAAAATTTACTTTTATGTTTTCTAACTCCTTCTCCCATGCCTTCTTAATGGTGCCTGCAACATTGAGTAGTGCACATAAACCATAAGATGTGATCTCACAAGCATGAAGGTTTGCAAAGTTGAATTTGTCATAAGATGTCTTGGATGAGAGACATTCTTCCAATTGTCCTTGAATGATACTTATCTTTACTGAAATGTGCTCTCTTAGAAGAGCGAATCTTCTCAATTTCCTGTCTCTTTCATCACTAAGGATTCTGATATCATCTTTCAATTTGCTGATTTTCTTTTCACAATCTAATATCTTTATATTGGGGCTGGTTAACAGGTTTACCTCTATTTGAATTTTTTCCTCAAATGTGTGGTTATGAATTATGAAGGTTTTGATGTTCCTTGTATAGATTTTCCTAATGGTAGGGGGTGTAGTGTAGTTGATCATGATTAAGCCTTGGTTGATTCTTTGGTTCCACCCTTTGAAAAAAATGCAAAGTTTGTGTCCTCAAAGCTTGGGACAAGTAGACAAGATTAATGGACAAGATTTTCTTTCACTTTGAGTGATTGAGATTGAGTTTGGCTTGATTCATGTGAATGTCTTTCCTCAAATCCTATTGGTTGGTTGAATTTCCTCCCTTGGTGGTTGTTGAGTGAAATTAGGATTTATTAATTGATTTAAATTGATTTATTTAGCCATGTACCCCTTGAATGGGTTGAATCTGATTTAATCCAAGACTATACAATTATTTGATTTAATTGTATTTTGATTTGATTATATTTGATTAAAAAACTCTCAATTTTGATTTATCTCGAATTGAGACTTGATTTTAATTTTGATTGACTAATTATGTATTGTGATTCAATTGATTCAATTTTGTCCTTAATTTTCTTTGATTTGACTTGATTTATCATTTAATTATATTTGTCCATTTTTAGGTGATCACAAATGCCCCTCTTTGAGTTGACGTGTGAAGCAGGTCGATTCAAAAAATACTTTGAGCTTGCTTGATGATAGGTCCTGGTTCATTGATGGTCAATTTTTGATGTTTGTTTGATATCTTCGATGGTCAATCCTTTGATTTCTGATATAAGATTGATGCAGTTTTGATTGATTTAATACCCTTGATGTAGTTTTGATGATCATTATGATGATGATTGTTCTTTGATTAATCCTTGATATGATGGTTGATTTGATGAAAAATTATGATATGATATCTGATTTGATGCGATGCCCCATTCGTTTGATTACAAAAATTTTCTTGATAAAAGCTTTTTCTTTGATTTGATGATTGATCTCTTGATGCTTGATAATGTTGTTGATGTTGGATATTTCCAATGGTATGCCCCCTTGAAAATGAAATAAAATTTGATCGTTGTTGATAATCTTGATGATGTTGATCTTTTAATATTGATATAGTTCAATTTTATAATGGATTTTATTTTAATTTTCGATTTTGATGTTATATCTGTTTGATTTTAAATGCCCCTCTTTAGGTAATCTGATGATAAAACCAAGTTTCTAGGTCAATTTTGATGAAAAGGTTCTCTCTTAGGTCAAAGTTACCTCTTTTTAGGTCAAAAAGCTATACAAAGAGGTCAAAATCCCTTTTTCACTATTCATTTTGACTTTTGACTTTTGACTTTTACCCTCTCTTAGATTTTGACTTTCGACGATGTCTATCCCTCTGCGTGAGCATCTATTTGAGAAATGCCACTGGTATCAGCATTTTCCTGGCTCAGGACCTTCGGTGAGTCCTTGTACCTCTTTGTTTTGTCCATTAATGCATTTATGTCAATTTTTCCAATTTTTTTCTGGTAAATAGCCCTTTTTTTCCTTTTTTTCCTAAATGGGTGCTTTTGCTTATTTAAAGGGCACTTTCACTTTTGAAAGTGTGCTTCTGCAAATTTAATGAGTGCTTCCGCGAATCATATGGGCACTTTTGTTCATTAATTTTGTGCCCTTCTTCACTTTTGCAATGTTTTTATGTGCTTTTGATCCTTTTTGCCACTTTTACCATTTTTAATAGCGCTTCCGCTATGTATTAGGACACTTTCGCTTTTTCTACTACTTTTAAATCATTAATAGGTGCTTCCACCAATTTTAGCAGTGCTTTTGCATTTTTCCCTTTTACACCTTTAAACAACGCTTTTGCTCTGAAAAAAAAATTCCATTTTTTTTTTCAAGTATGAATTGCAATTTTCTTCGATGTCGTTGGTGTGTTGATAGGATAAGTTCTCAATCTTGATCTTTTATAACAAGTTGTGATATTTCAGTTAGGAATCAGTCATAGTTAGAATATCATTCATTAATCTGGATTCAAATGATGGATGAGGATAAAATTTCCATTCTATCTGAGTAGAAACATAAAATTTGATTGTGGTTTGATAGGTCTATATAAATTTTTGACCAACTTATGATAGTCCAAGTAATTTATGATTTCAATGCTGATGTGTTTAAACTTTCTTTTTGTAGGAGGAGCATGGATCTTTATGTATCTGTGGTTCATATCCTTTTTCATGGGATATGATCCCTGATTTGAGTGCTATTGATCGTCAACATATTGCATGGTGTGGCTTTTCTTTTCTCCTTTATCTTCCTCGATTCTGAGTGAATCGGGTCTCATTACTACTATGGCTGAGCATTGGCACTCAGACCATAACACCTTTCATCTTCCCATGGGGGAAATGACTATTACACTGGAGGATATCTATCGCATTCTACGGTTGCCTACTTAAGGACAGCTGATCTATTATGATTTTGTTTATGATGGCTTAGCCTGTTGATGAGTCTTTAGTGATCCTTCCATTGGTGATCAGCATATTCAGTGGGCTTAGTTCATTTTGTTTCCTATGTTACTTGCTGTTCTTGGTACTCTGATCAGTGGTTTCCTACTTCTTGCTAGGCATGGACATGGATTTGTTGTTGGGTGGGGTCCTATTCTAGAGGATTTGATGGTAGATCCTCATCAGTTTGACTAGGGTTCTTTTTTATTAGCCCAGTTATATCATGAGTTACATACCATTGTATATATACATTCTACTACTTTGACTACGGGAGCTATCTTACTACAGGTTTGGACTTGGGAGCATATCCCAGTGTCACATCCTGTGACAACTTGAGATCATCAACCAGGTTGGCCTTTTGCATGGATGTACAGTGGGATCATTATCCAGACCCACATGGGTAAGCTGGATTACTGGTGATGTCAAATTGATAAAATGGATACCATCATTTGGAGACCTTATCTCAGATGTGAGGCTTGGCCAGAGGATGATGGTGAACTTCCTTACATGTTCTGCACTCACTAGAGGATCGGTCGTTCTACATTTGTGATTGAGAGATTCTACTTCCACCACATTTTTTGTCAGTATGGGTGTGTTCAAGATATGCCCTAGGGCATAGCCATGTATGCTCATGTATAGGCCGAGAGGTCATTGTGGGGCCCTTGTGTAGATTTTGGTATAGATGTTCAAGAGATACAAGAGCTTGGGTATTGTCCTTGGTCTCCAAGATCATAGGTTATGGATGTAGAGATTACTGATGAGTATGGTGCCTAGTTACATTGATATCCTTTTCCCAAGTTTACTAATCCTGTTGAGAGGATTCCCACCATTGATGAGCTATTCGATGGGGATGAGGGTGCAGGTGTAGATGGTGGTGATGATGGAGATGATGATGATGATGATGGTGGAGGTGGTAGGGGTAAGGGATGACATGGATGATAGGGTCATCAAGGAGCTAGGGTAGGTAGAGTACATATGCTAGTGATTATTGTTGCTCCTATTCCTCCTGCTAGGGGTGATTCTCAGGATAGAGGTCGACGGGTTGATAGATTGTTACATCAGGTTGCCAGGGATCTTGTAGCTAGGCTTAGAGCTAGGTGTCAGAGAGAGATAGATGTAGATATTGCACAGGTTCTTTTGGATCAGGCACAGGGTGCTCCTGCTTAGCAGGCTATTCCTCTGATCATTCCTCAGGCTACCTTTGCTTAGGAACCTACATCTACTTCAATGCCATCCTCATCTTCATGACCATCTTCTTCTCATTTTGTTCAATCAATGGGTGATCCATCTTCTTCTATGCCATCTACTTCTGTTCCTCTACCCCAAACTTCTGCAACATAGGGTTTTACTCCAGTTTCCACATCAGATGTTGCATCTTTATAGAGTTAGGTATCTTCCATTTAGTAGTAGGTTTCACAAATGAGCACAATGATGCAGACATTTATGTCTGCTATGAGTCAGCATGGGTTACAGGCTAGTTCTAGTCAGCCTCCTGATAGTCCTCTTGATCGTGATGGTACTGATGGCGCGGGTGACTCTATTAGTTGATTACTCATGAGATATTTCCATTGTTTCCATTGTACTTTGATATCACATGATTTCCTTTCTATTTCTCTGATCGAGATATTGGACCCTTCTTGTATCATTTTTGATCGTATGATGTTATTTATGTTGATACTTTGATGAACATTAATCTTTAGATATTGTTGTTATGATGATGTTATAGATGTTGATATCTCAGTCATTTATGATGATCGTACCTCTGATACTTTCTTTGATAGATTTCACTATATATGATGTCATTATGTATTGGATACCATTTTCAAATGTTTTGGATGATATGCAGCTCTATATGATTCTATCTTCTATATGCTTTGTTTTTTCTTTTCTTTTCAGAATGCAATTTTCAATGTATGCATATGTCCTAATGATGGTTAAATGATTTGTCTTATGTATGACATAGAATAGATGAGATGAAATGTTTAATGATATTACTTAATGGATAATAGATGAGTAATGAATCTAATGAATGTTTTCTTTTGATATGTAAATGTGATGTAATGATGCAATGATTTTGTTAATGATATATGTAATATGCATAGATGGTTCTATCATGTATGATGTGCATTTAATGGTAAAATGATCTCAATGGATGTAATGAATGATTTCTAACTAATGCAATGTATTTAATGTATGCATCTTGAATGAGATGAATGCAATCTAAGATAATGCCTTAATATAATGCACCTAATGATTCAAATGTGATACACATCTAAATATATGCACAGTTTAATGAAGATGATTTTTAATGCAACTTAACTAATGCAAGTAAACTATTGAAATGTACTTTGTTTTTTATTCTGGTTTGTGATTTCCAGCACACTTGATCTTATATAGCCATTTTTGATAGATCCTTTGATTTTTGATTTGATGTACACCCCCATTTTATTTTCCTCTTGCAAATTTAAGCTAAGAAAGGAAAAACAATATATACAATGCACTTAATCTAAGATGTATGCAACTAACTGTCATTATTCAAAATTTGGAGCTTATAATCATCATTGAGCATTTTTGGAATCTCGTTTGAGTACAACCATCACTAGTTCAACTATGATGATATGCATACCTTATTTGCACCTCTTTATTTTCTTTCCCATCTCTCTTTAGTATGACTATCACTGATTGAAACCAATCATGAAAGTACGAATACTGATTTTGTCAGATTCTATGTTGCAAGTGGATTTTGGTATTATGATATTGAAGATCAAAATAGCCAAGGTATCCTTTTGCGTAAACAAGAAGAAATCTCAATTTTATCCTATGTACAAGTCCTCAATGATTCTTTGATGATCACGTCCTTAGACAAATAATATAGGATTTAAAACTTTGATTTTAAGACAGACATTTAGAAATCAAGAAAAATATTATCCTTTCATCATAGCTTGTCTAGTCTAAAACTTTCATCGATTCACTAGAAAGACATGATTTCATCAATTGAGTCAATATTTAGAAAAAAATTTACAATGTTTTCAAATCCATATTTCAAGTGTAGTTCCATCCATTTCATACTTTTAATCCTGATAAAGGTAAGGTCATTTTAGTTCTTGGATCAAATTTTGCTTTTAGGTTCAAATTGGATAGGGATGTAGATTTGATTAAGTGTTCCTCTTTCAAGGTTGATGAATTGATTCCATGATTGAATAAAACTTTCTTTGATGAATCCTTTCTCCTTTTGAGTAGATTTCCCCCAGTTTGATATTGATTTCATTTGTGGGACTTAGAACAATTTGTCGATTAGGTAACCAAAATCTTGAGGTACTCACAAATGTAACTTTGGGGTTTTATTATGCAATATATACACATGCTAGCGAATGAAATATTTACAAGGTGACCTTCTAGGTATGTGATTGACTTAGACTTTCAATGGCACCTGTTTACCAGGTTTTCACCGATTAAATAGATCTAGCTCTTTTTTTGTTTTTAAAGCTTTTTGCTTTTTTTTGCTACCAAGGTGCCTATTTGCTAGGTTTTCACCAAGGCACTTTTTCTCTTTTTTTATTTTTTTGTATTTTTCTCTTTTTCATTTTTTTTTTCCCCACATCATCAAGGCGCCTATTTGCTAGGTTTTCACCAAGACAATGTCTTTTAAAGGATCATATATGAATGTTTTTTCTTTCTTCATGCTCAATTTTCCACTATTTTTGATCTTTTCTACTTTGCAAATGTTTTTGGTATTTTCAAGATCTCTTTTGGCTATGTACAATAAATATGATGCTCCTCATCTGATCTACTTCATGTATAGAACCTTTTTAGATGTATGCTATTGATTAGTTCTTGTAAATCCTCTCCATTACAATTTGCTAACTTGTAGGTGTTGGTCCCAAAGTTTTCAACAATGATAAATGGTCCTAACCAGTTTGCTTCCGATTTTCCTTTCTTTTCTCTTTCTACTTGATTCTTGGGACTCTCGTGCAAAACTAGGTCACCTATTTGAAATGTTCTTGCCTTGATGTGCATATTGTAAGTTCCTGACATTCTATTTTGGTACACCTTAAAATGATCAAATGCTTACTTTTGTTTCTCATCTAGGAGTTCTAGTTCTTGCAGTCTAGCAACCCTATAGTCTTCCTCATTTATCAAACCATGAAGAGACACCCTTAAAGAGGGAAGTTCTACCTCCAAAGGAAAAATTGCTTCTACTCCAAAGACTAGGGAAAAAGGTGTAGCTCCTATTGGCATTCTTATGCTTGTTCTATAAACCCATGAGGTCGGGTTTATTTTGATGTGCCAATCTCTACCTAAATTGGCCACTGTTCTCTTCAATATTTTAAAGATGTTTTTATTTGTTGCCTCAGCTTGTCCATTACCTTGGGGGTAATAGATTGAAGAAGAATGATGAATCATGTGGAACTTTGTGCATAATTCCTTTAGGTCTTTATTTTTGAAATGCTTTGCATTATCTGTTATAATAGCATGAGGGATGCCATATCTACAAATAATATGATTGAGGACAAAAAAAGATATCTTCTTTTCTATTGCAGTTGATAGGGGTACAACTTCCACCCACTTGGTAAAGTATTTAGTTGCCGTGATGATGAATTTATGACCATTCGAGGATGGTGGATAAATCATGCCTATTAAATCTAGACCCCATTGATAAAATGACCAAGGTGTTGTCATTGGATGAAGCTCTTGTGTAGGCACATGTATCAAATTTCCATGGAATTGACACTTTCTACAAGTTTTGGCAAAGTTACAAGTGTCTTTCTCCATCGTAGGCCAAAAATATCCTATCCTAAGAAGTTTCTTAGCTAGGGTTAATCCATTTGAGTGGGATCCACAAATTCCTTCATGGATTTATTGTAAGGCTATGTTCGATTCCTCTTCTTCTAAATATCTAAGGATCATTCCATCTAGACTTTGCGATACAATGTTTCTAAAATTATGGTGTATCGGGCGTCTTAGCGAATGAAGCTTTTCTTTTGATTTCTGGTTTGGTCTATGGGAAGGATTTGATCTTTCAAGTAGGTGTATATAGGTCCATACCAGGGTGACTCATTTTTAGTTAGCAAGAAAATGGTATAAGGGTGGGTAGGGTCAAATGTAGGTTGATCTACTTCTTCTACCAGATATTCATATCTGGTGCTCTAATTGGGCATTTGTAGGAGTGAAGCCAAATTTGCCATTGCATCTGCTACTTTGTTCTTTTCTCTTGGCACTTGTTCAAATGTAATAAGTATGAAATACTTCTTAAGGCTTTCCACCATATTTTCTTAAGGTACCAATTTGTCATCTTTTGTTTGATATTCTTCATTGACTTGATTTATGACTAATTGTGAATCTCCATAAACCTTTAATTCTGTTACTTTCCATTCTAATACCAATTTGATTCCAATAACCAAGGCTTCATATTCTGCTATATTATTGGTGCATGGAAATAGTATTTTTTAGGATTTAGGAATAGTAGAGCCTTGAGGAGTAATTAGAAGTATACCCGCTCCTGATCCATGGTGAGTGTATGAGCTGTCAAAATAAAGTTTCCATGTTTTTGCCTCAACTATCACAATTTCTAAATCTAGGAATTCCACTTGGATGGGATGATCATCTTGAAGTGGGGATTTTGCTAATTGGTTAGCAATGACTTTCCCTTTGATTAATTTTCTATCAACATATTCTATGTCAAATTCACTTAGTACCATGACCCACTTTGCTAGCCTTCCATTCAATGCTATTTTACCAAGTAGATACTTTAAAGCATATAATGGTGTAATTTTTGGGAAGCAAAAACTACGGCCAAGCATGCCCTTTCCATGAATGTATAGTTAAGCTCATATTTGACCAATGTTCTACTTATGTAGTAAATTGCCTTTTCTTTTCCTATTTCATCCTCTTGTGCTAAAAGTGCCCCTAATGAATTCTCCATTGCTGAAATGTATAAGATCAAAGGTTTGCCTCTGATAGGTGGCATCAAGATTGGTAGATTCATGAGATTTTTCTTCAAAAAAGTGAAGGCTTCTTCATACTTTTCATCCCATTTGAAAATTGTATCTTTATGCAAGAGTTGGGTGAAATTATGACCTTTTTCAGCTAGTTGGGAGATAAATCTCCTAATGGATTGTATCCTTCCTTGTAAAGATCTCATTTGACTAATGTTTTTAGGTGCTTCCATTTCCATGATAGCCTTTACTTTAGTAGGATCCACCTCTATCCCTTTTTTAGATACAATATAGCCTAGTAATTTGCCAGATTGGACTCCAAATGCACATTTCTTTGGGTTAAGTCTCACTTTGAATACGTCTAGCCTTTTTAAAAAATTTTGCCAAAATTGGTAGGTTCTCTTTTCTTGAGTGTGATTTAGCTAATATGTCATCCACATAATCTTCCATGAATTTATGCATCGTATCATGGAATATTGTAGTCATGGCTCATTGATAGGTTGCTTCGGCATTCTTCAAACCAAAAGGCATGACATTCCAGCAAAAAGTACCCCATGCACATGTAAAAGCTATCTTATCTTGGTCTTCAGGTGCTATCTTTATCTAGTTATATCCACTAAATCCATCCATGAGTGAAAACATGGAGTGTCATGCTGTTAAGTCCACAATAGCATCAATTCTAGGAAGTGGGAAATCGTCCTTAGGACATGCCAAGTTTAAGTCTCTAAAATCTGTGCAGATTCTGATGGACTTGTCTGCTTTTGATACTGGCACTATATTTGTGATCCATTGTGCATAATCAATGGCCCTTATAAATCCAACCTTCAATAGTTTTTCTAACTCCACTTTGACAAGTAGTGCTATATGAGGATGCATCTTCCTTAGTTTTTTCTTAATAGGTTTGGCTCCTTCCTTGATATTTAGATGATGCATTATCAGATTTGGGTCTAAACCTGGCATATCATCATAAGACCATGTGAAGTTGAATTTTTTTCCTTAAATAACTTAACGAATTATGTTCTTTCTTTGCTAGATAGAGATGCCACTAGGTGGATGATCTTCGGCTCTATTTATGATCCAATTTTTATCTTTTATGTAGGCTCAATTAAGATCAAAGATATTTCTTCTTAATGTTCTGGTAGAACATCCAAACTTCCTTCCTTAGGTGCCTCAATTGGGTTTTCACCTTTGGAAATATCCTTTATTTCTTTATTTCTTTCTTTTGGATCTAATGTTGCCACAACGTGGTTTTCAACACTTGATTCTTTTCCTTTTCTATTTTTTTTGTTTTTTCAATTTTTCTCAGATTGAAAGTTTGAATGCTCCCCTTGATCATTTCTTCTTGATATGCTCTGATAGAAGAAGGTTCAACCATATTGAGGTATTGGGACACCATTTTGTCATTTAAGAAGATTGGGAGGGTAGTTGGTTCAATGGTATTCCATTCAATTAGGTCCGGGAAAATGAGGGTCAATACTTGGGTTTGTTTCAATTGGACTTAGGGTATATATCTCATTATTGGAGGGTTCGTACATTGTATCTTGGAAATATTTGACATGGGCTTCCTCTAAATGTTCTAAAGAAGAAGGATCAAAATCCTCCTCACTAGATTCCTCTATGGTTTCTGTTGGATAAAATTCATGTGGATTAAACCTAGTGTTCAATTCTTCCATAGTAGGTCTCCATGAAGGAATATATGGTTCACCTACCCATTGATTGATTTCTATTGCTATGCTTGGCACATTATTGGAACTAGATGCTTGATTTGAATTTGATTCTATCATTGGTCCTTTATCCTTGGTAGAAGTGTAGGTATGAATAACATCAATACCCTTATCTTGGCATGACTCATCAGATAAAATTTCCCATTCCCATTCATTAGAATCCTCATCATTATGAGATTCTAATTGTAATATTTGAGCGTGAAGTTTGGGATAATGTTTTTGAGTGTATCCTTCCTCAAGATACCCTAATCCTATTTTCTCCTTGGAATCTTGCCATGTTGATTCTATGGGTTCAATGAGCCCTTCATTATTTGTGCCTAAAGGTCCTTGAAATTTGTAGCCCATCTTTTGCATGATTGAAAATCCTTTCCCATATTGATGTGTGGGAATGGTTACATTTTGGATATGTTTGACATGAGCACTTGATTATTCATCTTTATATAACCAGTTTAGGATTTCATTGTCTTCTTCATCCATGGAAGATGATGTACTTTCCCTCACAAAGTTATCATTATATTTATGAGGTAGATTTTGAGGTTTTCCAAAGGACTTGGGTGATAAAGGCAAGTCCATCATAGATAAGGAGTATTCACCAACTCCTTTCTACTCGATCTTGGATTGCTTATCAAAGTTCTTCATGATTTGGTCTATCTTTTGATAATGGGCCTCTTTAGTGTAAACTTGGATAGCTTTGGTATGGTATTCTTTTGGTTCTTCAATAATATTATCCTCATTAACCTTCTCTTTTCCTTTAGTTGGTGTAGTTAGGTTAATGACTTTTGGTGTATCTTTAATAACAATCTCTTCTTCCATCTTTTCTTTTCCTTTCCATGAAGGGATGTCCTTAGAGCTTTGACCTTGCTCCATTTGATTAGGTATAGACCCTTCAACATTGTGTGGAATCAAGGAATCATTGATAGCTTGACATTATTACAATATTGGAATGGGTTTAGATCCCCACTTACCATTATCTCTTCCTAGATATGGAAATTTTAGGCATTGATGATAAGTTGAAGGAATGACTTGCATTTCGTGAATCCATGGCCTTTTTAACAAAATATTGTAAGTCAACTTTAAGTCCAACACTTGGTATATGGTCTCTTTTTGCATGGGACCAACTCTTATGGGTAGCACTATGACTCCTATTGAAGCTCTCTATTCATCATCGTAGGCTTTTATGGTTATCTTTTTCTTAGGGTCAATAGCCTCCTCAAAAAATCCTAGGGCTTTCACCAAGCTAAGGGTAATGTTTAGACCGGTTCCTCCATCTATAAGAACTCTTTTCACCCTATGCTTATGAATCAACACTTCTATGTGTAAGGGCAGATTTTGAGGATGATTAAGGGACATGTCATCCTACTTGGAAAATGATAAGCAATGGGGTACAATTAGGTGCCCTACCATATTTTGAAACTTGTCTACCTCCAAATTTAGAGGCACATTAGTTTCCAATAAGGCCTTCTCCAAGATATCTTTATGAATTCATGATAATTTGAGCAACTCAAGAATAGAGATTTGAGCGGGAGTTCTTTGTAATTGATCAACCAAGTTATATTGTTTTGATGATGAGGGTGAAGCTTGGTTTGATAACACAATTTTTGGAGCATTGGTAGGTAGGGTAATTTTTTATGCTTGCCCCCTAGTGACAACATTTGATGATGCTTCTCTTGATTTATCCTTCACTATGATAACATTTATCGTTTGATCTTCTTCCCTTAGAGTATTTATCATGTTATCATAAGTATGAGCAAAGTTCACTTTCTCATTGCCCTTTTTTTGATTTTGATTAGCATTAGAGGATTCACCCTTTTCATGAATCAAAAAGGGGTTCTTGAAGGCCATATGATCCGCATTATTTTGAGGCCCTTCAATTTTAATGGTTCCATTATCAATTAAATCTTGCACCAAGTGTTTTAACCTCATGCATTCATTTGTGGGATGACCTCTATTTCGATGATATTCACATTGATGAGCATCATTCCACCAATAAGGTTTAACTTGAGGTTCATAATCTTTCATATCGGGTAATGTGATGACATTGTTGGAAACCAAGGTCTGTAGTACATTCTCCAAAGGTTCACCTAAGTAGGTGAATTTATTTTTATTATAATTGGAGTAAGAGGATTTTGACTTATTCCCATTAGCATTATTGTTGGAATTATTAGAATTGTTGTTGGAGTTATTAGAATTAAATGGAGCTTTGTTTGATTGATTAACATTATTTAAAGAATTAGCTCCATATGGTAGGATAAAAGGGGTTGAATTTAAGTTGTGGGCCTCCATAACTCCATCATTCACAAGGTTTTTGTTGTTATTCTTTACCCATGATTTAGATTTATCATTGTGATTGTTGGATCCTTGATTATTATCATATTTAGGCACATAATTGTTGTTGTTGTTGTTGTTGGATTTGTTATCTTTAAATAATTTAATTTCACGTTGCTTGACCAAAACATCCTCAATCTTGATCCCATTTTTGATGAGTTTTTCAAATGTTGGGGGACATTGAAGTTGTAATCTATAATTCATTTCCGTGGTCAAATTGTTGGGGAAAATTTCCATATTCTTTTTCTCGGGGATACTTCGTGGATACCTTGCAAAAATGGTCCTCCACCTTTGCAAGAATCCTAAGAAGGATTCTCCATCTTTCTATTTGGTATCACACAACTTGAGCATTGTGATTTTTTGCTCAATGTTATAAGAATAATGGGTTATGAACTTTGAGGCTAGCTCCTCAAAGGTCTTTATTCCTTGGGGTAGTTTTGAGAACCACTCCATGCGGGTCCTCCTAAGCTTCTAGGAAAGAGTCTCATTAGATATGTATCATTGTGCATGAACTCAATAATTAGGGTTCACAAAACTCTCTTAGATGATCTCATGGGTCTGTTTTACCCATGTACTTATCATATTTAGGAAAAATGGTATTGAAGGGAAAAGATACCATAACTAAGCTTTTGTTGAATGGGAAAGGACACAAAGCTTCAATGGAAAAGGCTTTAGGTTCAATTGCATTCTTTATGGTATCAATTTGTTCTTGGAAGGCCTTTAGCTTCCTAGTCATAACATTCATAGGGTCATCTTGTTGTTGGTCTTTCTTGAGTTGTTCAATATCAAAATCATAAGGAAGCTTTACTCCCGTTTGGGCTAGGTTTAGGAAACATTTCTCCCTATCCCTATCTATCAATTTATCCATGACTTCTAGGAATTATAGATCTTGAGAAGCTTTATCAACCTTTTCTTCAAGTGTTTCTTTAGGGTTATGATTGGCATTGTTAGTATTATGATTGTGATATGCTGAGTTTCTATCCATTTCTCCAAGTCTTTGTTCAAATAGGTTTGGAAAAACTTCTTCTTGATTAGGATCTTTGAAAAGACTTTGGTACTCTACTTCTTGCCCTTCATTTGCAACAAGAGTGTTATATCCTTGTAATGATATCCTATATGTGTGGGACCACGTGGAAACCGGCATCCAACAAGGGTTTGATTTAAAGTGATCCTTGATTCAAGAATTGTTGATTTTATATTGAAGAGATTAAAAATGTAAGATGAATTTTTAATGGATATATCTCTCACTTGTTTATGTATTTCAAACACAAAAATCATACATTCACTTGTCTCTTTTTACCCACTTAACACAAAATGTTTGATTTGAAGAACGCTGTCACAGGTCTTGCACAAAAAGACACTTCAAGAACCTACCTAGCACAAGATTTGGTTCATAAACATGGCTCTAAAAAGGTGGTCTTGCTAATTTATCAAGGATTTAATACAGATTCTATTCAAAATGGACTTTAAAATTTCATCCCCTAAGTATGTTAAGGGGCTTCCCACCATCGGTATGTCAGAGTTTTGTGCAATCCGTGAGAGCTACTCGAGGAAGTTCAAAAAATTTAAAATCCTTTTGTCACACACCCCATTAAGGATGCATGTGTTTTGTTTTAGAGTGGGTTGGATTTTCTTAGCAAAAGCAAGCGTATCCCACTTTGGGCTGTCCCTCTCATCGGCCTTGTTAAGGCACAACTCGGGAGGTGAGCCCACTAATGTTCTAGCATGTTCTTGTTAAAGCAAGGAAATGGAGTTAAGAACAAGTTTTAGGGAGTTTGGTTCACCAAGAGGTGAAGAGAATATCCCTAACTTTTCCTTAATTTCCCAAACACAATAAGCAATTTTCAATTTATTTCACCCACTAACTATAGGGATTCAAGTATTTCTACTCTCTTCCACAAACAAGGGGCTTTGATTTTATGTGTTGGATTCCTCAACCTTTCTTATTAATCAAAAAGTTCAACATCTTTGGCATTTTGATTCACTAGAAGAAGTGAAGAGCATAGGCCTAAATGCTAAACTTTCCAAACAAAGAGAGGCTGTTTTGTAATTACTAGATTTTGAAATGCACCAATGCCACAATTTAAGGGAAAATATTGACTAGTTTGAGGCTTACCTTTCCTTGTAGCTAACAAAAGTTAGGGGTATTTTTGAGTGATTTTTGTCATTTTTATCATTACCTTGGCAATAGCTCCTTTCCAAATGTGCTTTTCCACTAGCAAGTTAGTCAACACAAACAATCACAATGAGGGAAACCAAACCGAATTTGAAGAAGCCAACAAAAGTTAGGCTTACCTTTGAAATGCACCAATGCCACAATTTAAGGGAAAATATTGACTAGTTTGAGGCTTACCTTTCCTTGTAGCTAACAAAAGTTAGGGGCATTTTTGAGTGATTTTTGTCATTTTTATCATTACCTTGGCAATAGCTCCTTTCCAAATGCACTTTTCCACCAGCAAGTTAGTCAACACAAACAATCACAATGAGGGAAACCAAACCGAATTTGAAGAAGCCAAGTTTATGTATTGAATCTTAAAAACCTTATTTGCAAATTTTGAGAAAAACTTGAACTAAGGAGAGAAAATCCAATTAAGTGATACAAATTTGGTTTTGTAAGCTTCTACAATTTTAAGATAATTCTAATATACCTGGTTTTCTTCTTCTTGTGACTTCTCAAGAACCGCTTTGATATGAGCAAAGTTCTCCTTCTTAATCTTCTTAGCCAAAGCCTTTCTTTCGTGATTAAATTTTCTCTTTGGTTTCCTCACCTTTTTGGGATCAGACATCCTACAGAATATAGTAGATCATCTTTCCACAGTCAGATTAATCAAATTAACAATTTATGCAAAAGCGCTTCTAAATAGTTAAAAGCACTATTTTAGTGCTTGAAAGCACTACTTTAACTCTGTCAAAAACTTTAAAAGTGCACAAATAAGTATCAAAAGTGCTACAGAATTGTTTAAAGGTGGTAAAATAAAGGCAAAAGTGCTCAGTAAAATGTTGAAAGTTCTTCGTAGTTAGGAAAAATGCGTTGTTAAATTGTGCAAAAGCACATAAAGAATGATAAACAGAGAACATAAAGATCAAAAGCACTCTGGATCAATGCAAAGGTGAAATTTTTTTTACAAAAGCGCTAGAACAATGCTTAAAAGCACCATTTAATCGAGCAAAAGTGCTGCTTAACCTATCAAAAGCATTGTTTCCTGAAAAAGCTGAGAGTTAAACACCTGTAAATTTGATAAAAATGAGATAATTCCAAGTGTTTAGTAAAGTGAAGCATTCTGCCCCACGGTGGGTGCCATTTTGTATACTAGAAATAGTATCTTCATAGGATTAGTATTGACAATAAATGGAATAGAAACTAAATAAACCGCAATATAGCAATCTATTTAAGCTAGAAATTGACAATTAAGCATCCTATGATTCTCTAACTAAGAATGTTAATGCAAAGTTCTCAGCAAGCTCTCATTAATGACATTCCTAGAATGAGAAAGATAAATGATTAAAGATAAAGCTAATTGTTCAATTCCAAATGCTCAATTAAATCTAGATTGCCTTTCTAAGCTCAAATTGCAAGAGGTTGAATGCAATTCTCAAATGTGTGGTTATGAATTATGAAGGTTTCGATGTTCCTTTTATAGATTTTCCCAATGGTAGGGGGTGTAGTGTAGTTGATCATGATTAAGCCTTGGTTGAGTCTTTGGTTCCACCCTTTGAAGACAATGCAAAGTTTGTGTCCTCAAAGCTTGGGACAAGTAGACAAGATTAATGGACAAGATTCACTTTCACTTTGAGTGATTGAGATTGAGTTTGGCTTGATCCATGTGAATGTCTTTCCTCGAATCCTATTGGTTGGTTGAATTTCCTCCCTTGGTGGTTGTTGAGTGAAATTAGGATTTATTGATTGATTTAAATTGATTTATTTAGCCATGTACCCCTTGAATGGGTTGAATCTGATTTTAATCCAAGACTATACAATTATTTGATTTAATTGTATTTTGATTTGATTGTATTTGATTAAAACACTTTGAATTTTGATTTATCTTGAATTGAGACTTGATTTTAATTTTGATTGGCTAATTATGCATTGTGATTCAATTGATTCAATTTTGTCCTTAATTTTCTTTTCTTTGACTTGATTTATCATTTAATTATCTTTGTCCATTTTTAGGTGATTACATCTTCAGTAGGTCTCTTATTTGCATGGTTAGTATCTCTAAACATTCTAATATTATTATTATCATTAGATCTAGGCTTCTTACATTCAATAGCTCTATGTACAAAACCATGAAAATTATAACAATAACCATTAAGAGGTTTAAATTGATTACCTGTATAGTCTTTCTTCATATGACCAAAAGTATTACATACAAAACATCTACCTTTAAATTCTCTCTGCCCACCTTTAGGTGATTCTTCTTGTTTAGGTGTTTCTTCTTCTTTACGTATATCCTTAGATTTGTTAGCTTCATCAAATTTATTTTCATCTTTTCTTTCAGAAACTTTTAGATCTGGTTCCTTTCTTTCTTCACTTACCTTAGATGAGTTGAATCCAAGACCAGTTTTATCATAGAATGGCTTTTGATAAGACATTTGTTCATCAATATTCTCACTAGTGGAATACAGTCTCTCAAGTTGTTGCTTAGACTAAGTCAGTTCACCTTTCACAATTGTATTGTACTTTTCAAGTTTAGCATACTATGATTTTATTTTCTCAAGTTCAGATGTCACTTTACAAAGTTTAGATTTCAGATCTTCATTCTCAAATTTTAGATTTGCTTCATTCTTGCTGTTTCCATCTTTCAAACTCAATTTCAGATTTACTATCTTTAATTAATGTTTAAGGATCTCATTTTATTTTTCTAGATTTTCATCACAATATTCAATTTGAATTGTAGATTCCTTTTTTGATTTCAGTTCTTTCATCTTCTTTTTCAGCTTCTCAATGAGGTTCTTTGCATCATCATATTTTCCTTTTAGAGTATCTCTTTCTCTAGTAAGTATATCAATTTGTTCAAGAGCTTCTTCAAGATTCTTTTATAGCTAATCCATATCCATAGAGATCTTACTCAAGCTACTAGGCTTTTTCTGAATGATTCTTTTCTGAGTAACTAAGCTATGATACCAATTGTTAGAAATATGGAATACTGAGAGGGGGGTGAATTAGTATTCTAAAAACTTTTACTTTTGCCCAATTATGGATATAACATATTAATTTGATACTTGCAAAATAGAGTAAACTAAAGAACATGCATAGCAATAAAGCAAATGAGCTCATAACACATTATTTATTCTCGAGGAAACCCTGGCCAAGGGAAAACCCCAGTGGGGATGATACCCACAATGATCCACTAATCAAAAGTATCCTATTAAGGATGTTGACCCTGTTAGGAGCCTGTTACATACATATAGTGTCTCAGTCCTAATTAAGGTACTCTAGGCCTTTTTAGAAGCCTCAACCCCACTAAGAGTTGGTAGTACAAATTGAAATGATTACAAGATGAGCCCACTACCCAAAAATGTAATGTACAATGATTTTTGATTACGAAAAGGGCAAGGTATATAACCTTTACTGCTTTCTTGACTTTCACAATTTACAACTTCACATCAATATCTTTCACATACATATGTTCCTCTTCCTTTTTTCTTCGCATTACATATGTCTTACATTTATACAAGTTATTAAGAATAATAACTTTTACAGTCGGCTTCACAAAACATAAAGCACTTTACAAAATACATATTAACTTGTTCTCCCCAAGGGTTAACATCTAGGATGTCATCCCTTTATATGATTAAGTCATTATTTTGATAAAAAAAATAATCCCTTAACTATTTACCAATTCTATCTTCTTCTCTATCCTATCAGCTTTAGCACTATCTTTGATAATACTGCAATAACTTCTTCTGTACATGCCATACAGAGTTGCGCTCTCAAGTGAGTCTTCAATATACATCATACTAGCCATGTTCAAGTGTGCAAGCACTGAACTTACTTAAATCAATATCGCCAATCAAAACTATCTCTGGTTAGACTGGGAAAATACTACTTACACTTAGACAATTTACTTCTGCACTCTGTCATAACTAATCTTTGACATATACGGTCTTCATATAGATCATATGTTGCCATAACCACAACATCTAGATATCTAACTCAGCCAAATTTCCAACAATGAGAGGTATTGGAAAATTTTGAGATGCTATGGGACCACATTTGTGAGGCCTACAATAACCTCTCTTTGTTCTGGGAGATTCAATTTTTTTTGAATTTGGTACACCCATCTCGCTTGATGCCAAAACTTGTAGTGAGGGTTATTTGAAAGTTGCACCACTGGGTTTCTTCCAAACCGTTCATCTTGGCACTGAATGGACTATGCCATTAGCTCTAGTTGGGTGGGTAAACACTAGTGACAACCCCTCTTTGAACACTGAGTTAGTAGAACATTCATGACCATGCAAATCTAAAGTGTCCCGAAGGTGCATAAAGCATGATTGGGAAGTGATCTTTTGAGGCTTATATCTTAGACCCCGTGAGAGGTATTGTTGAACCATGAGATTCTATAGGACCACATTTCTAAGGCCTACAATAACCTCTCTCCATTTTGGGAGATTCATTTTTTTTGAATTTGGCATGCCAGTCTCGCTTGATGCCAAAACTTGCAATGAGGGTCAATTGAAAGTTACACCACTGGGTTTCTTCCAAACTATTCGTCCTGACACCAAATGCATTGTGCCATTAGCTCTATTTCAAAAACCTCATTCAGAACATGAATTCAGTAGAATGTTTGAGAACATGCCAGATCAATTTGTTCTAAAGGTCCACTAAGCACCATTACATATTTTGGTGAGTGTTCTGGTGTGTCAAGAGGTAAAGTAAGCCTTTAAATGGATCCTTTGATTGGTGTGTCAAGAGGTGAGTGTTTTGATATTGTGTATTGATTGATAATCCTTTGTAAAGGATAATGCATTGTAAGCCATTAAATGGAAGTACCTAGGGGTCACTAGGGGTGATTAAGTTAATCCTAGGTCGGCTGGATTGATCTAAGGACCTATAAGGTCTATTATGGATATAAAATTACCAATAGAGTCAATCAAGGGATGTAAAATAACTTGAAGAGCTAAAATGTGGAATTTGCCTATATTAGCAAAAAAATCCTATAAGGCTCATATGGGGTTATAGGTTAGTTTGATTACAAAGGTTGTTTTAAACCTTTTTAAAAGTTATAAGAAGGCGTATTAGATTCAAGTTTTTGAGTTGACAACATTAGTTGTCAAATTAAAAATATCTTTAAATCATACTTTGGTTATGACAGTCGATTTGGGACTGTTACCAAGAAATTAGACACTTAGATAGAGGTTGCAGTTAGGTTTTGAAGGAGATTTGAGTCTTTTTTTGTAGGGGATCTATGTGAGTGAATGGCAGATGTCAAGTTGGAAGTGTAAGGAAGAAAAAATGCAATGTTTTACCATCAATAAACAAAGATTTCTTGAGTTGAGACTAACTCCTTGATTATATTCCAAGATGCTTGTGGAATCCTCAAGTTGAGTTGGGTTCCATGAGGGGATAGTGGAGGGCTCTGCATCAGATTTTCTTGGTTGAGAGCATCAGATACACATGAATACAATGTAGCACACAAATTTTGAATTCACTTAAATGATGAATTACACATGTGAACACAAGTAGCACATAAAGTGTACACATAGATTTTCTTAAGTCATGAAGCATACATGTAGCACATAGATTATAAAGCATACCACATGAATTTAGTTAAGTCATGCACGTAGCCCATATACATGAATTTAGGTTATAAAGAATATACATGAATATACTTGAATAGGTTAAAAATGGAGCCCTAACAATGCACCTAACATTCAACACTATTCATTTGTAATGTCTTTTGAATTGGAATAGTATAAGTAAATATGGAAATACTTGAAAATTAACTAGGTTAAGATACATAGCTCATCATGAAATAGATTTAGAAATACCTATCTTTTGAAGCTTGTGCAGAGTTTCAAAAGATTCTGCAACTAGATCTAGGACCAAGAAGTCGTGACAGAGAAATCCCAGAAAACTTTCATCCTTTTGATAGGAGGTAGTCTTTGACCCTCATAAAAGGTCAAAGGCTACATTTTTATTCTGAAGGTCAACTTTGCCTTTGTTCATAGATCTCAGAAGTTCAACAAAAAGGGTACTCAGATTTGCCCTCCAATTCCCAAAACAGCAACCATAGATATCTAAAAAAGGGGGTTTTGGGGGTGGCTATATAGGTTTTTTCCTTAGTCAAACCCCCATTTTGGTGATGTCCACCTCCATGAATAGCCAATTGAAATAGAATGTGTGTGTGTATGTATTGAAAGTGTAATGCTAAGATCTAATCCTCTAGATCAAAACCCTAGCATGAATATGTATGAGACAACAATGCATAGATTTGAATGAGAAAGAAAAGCATACCAAGCCCCCAAGGCTAAAGTACTTCTACCAAACTCACAATTCATAATTGCTACCCCATGATAGTATCTTTGAATACTTGAAAGTTGGTAATGGTGGATCAAGGAAGAAAGGATCTCTCTTGCTCCAAGTAGGTGTTCACAATGGTGTGTACACAAAGATGCTTGATATCAACAATGGCTTGATCTTCTATATCATCCTCTTGCAATCTTACATCTTCACTTCACCATTCCTTACTTGCTTGAATCTTCTTGATCATGAAATTTCTTGGTGTCGTTGTGAGATCACTTGGTGAAAATGAATGCAAATGAGAGTCTTTATATAGAGGTTTCAAGGTGAGGCTCCTAGAGTAATGTGAGGACCCATAATTCAAATTTCACCTTGAATTATGGTCCAATAAAAATAACCAAATAAGGAGGGAAAAAAATTAAATGAATTTTGAATTAAAACCTTTTCGCATTCAGATCTAAGGGCCCGACATTGATTTTAAGGCTTGTCGGGACCAAATCTGAAAAAGGGGCACAAATTTTAGAGGAGGTCAAAGATGACCTCATCTCTAACCTAGGTCAAGGATGAGATCAAATTTGACCTAGGTTAGGGTCAACCTCAACCTTGACCCAGTGGGCCCAGATCTAGCCAGAATCAGGATAGGAGGTCCCGGGGATGCCAGAAGACTTAGAAATGATGCCAAAGTGGGATAGAATGCTGGGGAAAGGCACAAAATCCTATGATGATTGAGTTGAAGGATAGGAGGACCTATTTCTAAATCCTACCTAGAAAATAGATCCATGGAAGAGGGAAATTAAAGAGAATCCTTGGGGTCCTAACCCTAATTTCACCTAGAATGAAGAAATCAAGTGCAGAATACATCCTAAATGCAAGTCTTTCATGATAAGTGTACTAAAATATGGTTCTAAACCTATCAAGATGGAAGTTATTCCATGTTAATATGATACATTTAGCCCCCACTTTAGCTTAGATATGACACTACGTGAATATGCAAACTAAAGTAACAAAAGATCATATTAAATAAAAAGGATATAGCCAAGTCCTCGATGTAAAGATCCTACTGAAAACTATTAGATATTGTAGCACACAAGGTTAATGAAAATCCATAAATCACCCAGGGCTTATTATATGACAATTTGAGAAGTGTATAGAGCCCCTTATGCCCCCCTGTTTTAGATTTCTACTTCGGAAGGGTGAAACAGGGTTATAAGAAAAATTCTATATACTGGATATGCAGTGTGTTGAAAAGTCCTTTCCTAAACCAATTAGAAGGATTCCTAACCTTTCTAAACTAGTTCAAGGAGTTAGATATCTGAATCATGATTCCAACACTGCTGATGACACTAAAAATAGAGTTACCAAACTCAAGTTATGATGAAAAGAGTGGATGTTTGTCTAAATACATAAGAAGGGAAATCCAAGTTTACCTTGAGGAAACCCTAATAGAAACACTAATAAAACCCTAATTTGAACTTATAAATAAGTAAAAGAGAGAAATACTTACTCATTCTTACCATTTGTTGATTTGAAACAAGGAAGCAAGATGCCGAGAAGAGAGGAACTTTGAGCGACATGCCTAGAGCTTCTGAGACACAGCTTGGCTACCGAATGGTCACTACCTGAGGTGAGTTTGTTGTTGTATGCCTTTGTACTTTCCAAATTCCTATTTTTTTATAGGCAAGGTTGACTTTACCCCTCTTAGGTCAACCCTAACCCATCTAGGTTGACATTGACCCATCTAGGTTGACTTTGACCCATGAAAGTCAACATTGACCATAAGGTTTTTGCCTATTTTTGGGATGAGGTCGACCTTGACCCAAAAAGGTCGACCCTAACCTAGAAAAGTTGACATTGACCCAGTAAGGTCATCCTTGACCTAAATAAGGTTGAATTTGACCTAGTTCAGTTAGATTTGCAGATTTGATGATGTAGATGAATGATATGATATTTGTTTGTGCTTGTAGGACTTGGTCTATTTCTGAGAGCATCTCTTTGGAGAGTTGCTAGTCATGATTAGAGAGAGACTATCTAAGCTTGATGATGATGAGATGTAGTTACTAAGAGATGTGGGACTATACTAGGTATCAGTCCTTCCATAGATCAAACTACACTGAGCCATGCTATCAACTCTAATAGAGAGGTGGGATGAGGATACATGCTCCTTCCATCTTCCCTTTGGAGAGATCACAATGACATTAGAGGATGTCTACAGGATCATGCGGCTTCTAGTCTGAGGTGAGACCATTAGACCTAGAGAATAGCATGCTTGTGAGGAGATCTATGTAGACACAGATTATTGTATAGGATGGCTTCCACATATGTGGACCTAGTCAAATTAGGTCCTATTATCATCCATATTGTCAGGCCCTACACCTCTAGTACAGAAGGTGATGCTTTGCATAGTATCCTTGGTTGTGTTACCTAATTCAAAGGGTACTATATTTTTTTCACCTCTTATCTCATATAGAGGATGGAGAGAGATAGGACTGTGTTCTCATGGGGTCTCAACATGTTAGCTCAGCTATACCATGTGCTAGGTCATCTAGTGAGGTATTAGCGAGAGAGTCTGTCGATATGCACACTCTTGCAGATTTAGATGTTTGAGCATTTCACATGTACACATCCACAGGGAGTTCCAATGATGGTAGATGTGACTACACTGAGAGTCTTCATGTATCCCTTGAGAGATGTTTGGCAGTTTGGAGATATGCTCTATTGGAGAGTACATCTAGACTGCATTTCAAGCAGTGATGTGTGTAAAACCCCAAAAATGGGCTATAGGTTCATTAACCTCCTACAATCTTCAAATCGAATGAAATTGACATAAAAGTCCTAACCTAAGGCACATCTGAGCATCATCGAATCTTAATTGATTATCCTAAATTTTGCATCGGGGAATATTCCTAATTTTTTTAATTATCTTTAATTTAATGATTATTTGGCAATAAATCACTTTTTATCCTAAAGTTTGATTAATTGAATATTCTGAATATTTAATTAATTAGATTTAATTCTACCACTTAGTTATTTAATTGAATTTAATTACATTTATTCCTAAATTGTATTATTTAATTCTGACGATAAATCAAAAAAATCTTATGACTAATTGATTAAATTCTTATTTAATTCAACAAATGTCATTTGTCAAAATTAATGATATAGTTTTTGAATAAAAGTTTGATTTAATAATTGATTAATTCATAAATCAATTATTTTAATTCAAAAATTAGTTCAGTTGAGGATAAATCACTTTATTTATTTAATTAATTCATAATTAATTGTGCACATTCAAAGAGCAGTTAAACTTTAAATCAAAAAATCAATGCAAGTTATTAATTTTTGGAAACTCAACATCTATTTTGAGTTCAAAGCTGTTCTAAACTTCTGATTTGAGTTAAAAAGCTATTTTTGCATGATTTGCATGATTTTGTGAGTTGATTATCTTTGATTTCTCGTTGACTCAAAACTCAACTTGAGTTCATCAAGAGTGATTTATGGCTTTTCTCATGCACCTCCAAAGCCCTGCATTTCTATAAAATCAAGGCTTCAGCTCTTAAAAAAAAACCATGAAATTGCATCCTCACGCTGCCGAATTGGAGACTGAAGCATTCATCTTTGCGAATCCAAGCTGTTGTGAGATTTTCATTATTTTTGAGCATTCATATCATTTAGAATATCATTGTTAGATCAATTCATAACATATCAGTTTTCATCTAGAATAGATTCTTATCAGTTTTTCATCATAATTTCACAGAAAATAAAAAAATATAGATTAATTTGTGTTCATTCCATATCTAGATTTTGCATTCAAATCCTTCATTTAGGTGTCATCAATGTCATTGGTCTCGGTCTAATTTGAGAAGATCATACTTGCACCTACTAGAAGGCAGTAAATCACCTAGTTAGTTTAGTTTCCATTTCATTGTAGATTTTGATTTTTGCCAACCTCTAATGTTTTACTGAGGTGTTGTGTCTACAACTAGGTACAAAATTTATGCACACATTTTTGGCGCCCACTGTGGGGCCCTGAAATGGGTTTCCATTCCAGTTCTATCAATTTCTATCATTTTCTTATCCTTTTCTGTTCCAAACTATGATTTTTATTTTCTGTCCATACAATTTTCATACGAGTTTTGTCAGAAACTCATACCAGGAGGAACCCACTATCGTATGATAGTTTATTTGATTGAGGATCATACCATTAGAATTAGATTGTTGTCTGGAAGCTCAACTATCGTATGATCAGACACCTAGTGTCATACAAGTTTCCAAATTGTCGTCTGGAAGGTAACCCATTGTTGTACGAGTTTCAGTGCCATGTTCAATTGTCATTTCACTTTTTTAGGTAGTTTTCCAGATTTGATTTCCATATTTGGACTAACAGCTAACCCTAACAATTGAATTTTTTTGTTTCTGATTGGTTTCTACTGATTTTGACTGGGAAAAGTGTGAGAAGTGCTAAAAATAGGTAATAATCTACTAAGCATGTTGTGAGGAATTCAAGTAATCTTCTGAGCTGATAAAATTTTGATTTGGATTAAAATGAACTTCACATGTCAAGCTTGTGTGACATCTATTGCTTTCATATCACAGACTTCATTTTGGGCTATAAAAAATGAACATAGATTTTCTTTTCGCACATCTATTACACATAGTAAATAGGCCCTATGAACACTATTCATGGTTTTTGAGAGAGTGGGTTTCTAGCGAAACTCTTCTCTATGAGAGAACCCTTGTTGGTAGGGAGGATATTGAAGGTGTCTCACATTTGACTAGATCTATTTGTCTTCAACTTTTGATTGACACATTCTCTCTCCAGAGAGGTTGATAGATCATAAGGGGTTTGAATCATAGATCTTTGTGAGATAATCTTAGTCTTAGCATGTCAGATTAATCTATCTACTTTGTTTTGGTTAAAAGTGAAAAGGGTAGAGGACTATGCTCTACTCCCTTTTTGGGTAGTATCAGAAACTCAGATCCTTGAATCTGGAACTAGTCTCCACGTGGTATCTTTTGTGAGTCACCTTTAGAGAGGGTTAACTATAGTGGACATTCCCTTAATTGGGTCAACCACATGGATGAAACCTCAAGTGGTAATAGCCATTTTCACCATGGTAGTGACAACCACTATATAAATGTCCTTATGGAGGAAATCTTCACGGGTGTCATCTCTTGTTGGGTTGTCAGATCTCTCTAGCAGCTCTTGATGTATTAAATTATTAGACTATGTGAAAACCCTGGTGTGCCTAGATTGGAGTTCACCCTCTTGAGATCACAAAAGTTGTAGAGTCAGATCATTACTACAAACCCTAGTGAGGCCAAATTTTCATTTTCTAGGAATATGTGTGTTATTGCAAAACTTTTTGGAACATACACAATTAGCACTCTTAAGGATTAGCACATTTAGTCACTTGGTTGTTCATGCATAGGGTTTCTTTGTCCCCTATTCATTGTTTTTAGATGTGCTTGAAATCATTTTCTTGTTGTTTTTCATTCTTGTTTATCTATCTGGTTACTAAGAATGAATTGATCCAATATAATCTTCAAATCTAGACAAACAATTTTGTAAACAATCTGAAACTGAAAACCAAAAATTTGCAAAATTTGAAGTAAAATACCTTTTTGGAGTCAAAAGTCATCCCACAGAGTCAGAAAGTCATATGAGTTTTGCCAATTATCATTTCAAAACCACCCCATTGTCGTATAGTATCAGGTATAGTGTCATACGAGTCTTGCTAACAGTCAATTCAAAAAAGTCAAATCCTGCTATCAACTGTCGTGCGAGTTTTACAATTGTCATACGAGTTTGTCAATTATCATATGATTAGGTACCCAGTGTCGTACGAGTCTGCAGAAAGTCATTTGAGAAAATTTGAAAAATTGTCAAAAAGTGGTCAAAACTGTTAGAGACACAACTTTTACAGCCTATTTCCATAATCTTTCAAACAAGTCACCATGTCAAGAATAGAGTAGGAACTAGAAAGAATTTGATCATTTTCCCAAAGTGGCCTCTTGAATCTGATTTAGCCTTCTATTTTACCGATTTGAATCTTTTTCATCTTGTGTCAAAACCTTGCCATAATTATCAATCTTCAATCAATCTTCAAAATGACTAAGTGTTGCAAGCTCATGTCCACTATCTTTTGGGCATCTACCCATACATCCAGGGCATAGTATCATCCATCTAAGTTAGATCTAATCCTTGATCACTTCAATCTTGACAAGGTTGTGTCATTTGATCTTCTTGAATCAATTCATTCTTCAATTGTCTTCATCTCATTCTTTTGCTTCACCCAAGGTTAATGGTGGAAACTAGAGCTTCCTCACACAATAAATATAGAGAAGCATCCCATACCCTACCTTTGTCTACTCACGTGGGTCCAAATCTTGAGCAACTCTACAATTTTGGTCTTTATGAAGATGATGGTCTTGTTAATTTTTGATTGAAATCTGGTTATGTCCCCCCTCCATCATCTAATGGAAGTCATCAACAAACTCCACCTCAATCTATCTCAAGGAGTCCTAAAAATCCTACCATTTCTCAAGGAGGAGGATCCCAAGGGAACCATTCCCAACATGGTGGGGATCAAGAACCCACACCCTCTAAAATTGCTCAATATCAAAATGATGATGAATTCAAGAAAATGATGAGGCATTTCTTGAAGGAAGATAGAGAGGCATACTTTTTACAGTTATCTCATCAAGGAGCTAAGCTTCCTCGCAACTTTAATGTTGAAGACATCATCACACACGAGGAAGAAAATCCTATCATGGCTATGATGAAAAAAATGCACGCTATGCAAGTCAAACTTAACAAAATTGAAAAAGAAAAGGAACCTAAGGAGTTCTCCATGGAAGCTCTATGTCCTTTTCCATTCGATAAAGACTTGTACATGCCACCATTCCCTAAGAGAGTGGAAATGTTTAAATATGATAAATATGATGGAAAATCTGACCCTCAAGATCATGTTAGAGAATTTTGTACTCAATCTATGGAGGTCATGCATGAACAAACCTATTTGATGCGTCTCTTTCCCCGATCTCTGGGAGGAGCAGCCATTCATTGGCTCTCTAGAATGCCTCCTACAATAAAAATCTTTGAGGAGTTAATCAAATTATTCTATCAGAAATACTCCTACAACATCCAACATCCAGTCACCATGATCAACATCTACAATCTCAAATAGTACCCAGGAGAACTGTTCTTGACATTCCTCAAAAGATGGAGGAAGAAATTCTCTCTATATGCTAGGCCTATTCCAGAAACTGAGAAACTAGAAATCTTCATCAATAACCTTATTCTAGAAATCAACTACCCTTTACAAATGCAAAATCATAAATCTTTTGACAAGATGGTAGACAATGCAATCAAAATTGAAAAAGTACTTGTGATAAAAGGAGACATCACACTTCAAAAGGACAAGTATGAATCTAGTTCTAAAGACAAGAACAAAAACTGGAACAAGAATAAGGGCATCATCATAGATGGTGTTGTGGATAATATGCATGCCCCATCTAAGGCACCTACTTTCAATCTAACTATTGGTACCCAAGCCATCAAAGCTTCAGAACAAAAGGTGCCCGAATCATCTCAAAAGCAGAAAGAGTACAAACCTTGGTTTGCTAATAATAAACAAAAGTTCACTCCTCTTGGGGAATCCTTGGAATCAGCTATGAAAACCTTGTTGGCTAATAACATCATTTCTTTTCCTAAGATCTGACAATCTGATCTTGAACCTAAACTGAAATGGTGGAAGGAGAACAAATTCTATGATTTTCATCATAGTAAGGGTCATAAAACTAGTAACTAGTTGCACTTGAAGCATACCATTCAAGACAAAATTGATAGTGGAGAAATCATAGTTGATAATCATAAGAGCAATAATGATCATACAACATTCATAGAACCATTTCCAAAACATGGCCAAGGAGATTCTTCTTCTCAGCCTAATGTGGGTGCTAAGGTCAATTATCCTTATTCTGGAAACAATGCTATTATCAATATGGTTGAACCAAGTCTATTTGAGCGTTGCAATGTCATCATGATTGTAAGAAGAGATAGAGAAAATCAATCAGCTAATGCAGTTACTCAATAACAAGCTCAGGCACATCTGCCAAGACAAATCCCAGATCAATCCAACGTCCCTAAGGTGCCTTTCAATTTGTCTTCCACGTCTAAATAGAAGGCTACATCTAAATCTTGAAATCCTAAAGACATGAGGCCCATGTCATACAATATTTTTCAACAACTCCAGCATACCAATGCAAAAATATCAATGTTTGAGTTGCTTCAAATATCTCCAGCTCATAGAGCCATTCTAGACAAAGCTTTGCTCAGATCCAATGTTCCTAATAACCTTGATTTAGACAGGTTCCAGACTATGGTTGGTCATCTTACATCTCCATAGTATATCTCCTTTTTAGAGGAAGATGATAACTCCTTGAGTCATCTGCATAACCATCCCTTGCACATAGAAGTCTTAATCCAAAACTGTCAGGTCAAACATGTGTTGATAGAAGGGGGCATTGGTCTAAATATTTGTTCTTACAGCTTGATCACACAATTCAGATTTTAAAAAATGGCTATTGATCCTAGAAAGAAAATAACTATCAAGGCATATGATGAAGAAGAGAGATCCTCCAAGGGAATGATTGGCTTGCCTATTAGAATAGGTCCTATCATCAGAGACACTACATGTCAAGTTCTTGATATACCTTTGTCTTACAACATCCTTCTAGGGAGACCCTGGATACATGAAATGAAAGCTATTCCTTCTACATACCATCAGTGTTTGAAATTTCCTTATGAAGGAGTAGAGGTGACTATCCCAGTTGACGTATCCACCATTTGCAATGCATTGAAAGAAAGCACTGATAAACTTGTTCCTAATAACAGAGAATCTTCCACTAAATAGTTAGATGTTGCTTCAACATCCAAGATGGAAGACATTGCTAAAGAGGTCACAATCAAAGAAAAAGGTAGGGGAGAATATACTATAGAGCTAGTCTTATCTTTGACATCTCTCCCTATCTCACCTAAGTCTTATGGGAAAACTCTAAAATAGTCCAAACCAGAACCTAAAGAACCTCTTGAGGCATATAAAGGAAAATTTGTTGTAGAACAAGTGCCTAAACAAGAATTTGAAGAAGATGAAGCTATGCTTGCATGGCTCTACAAAGAAGAACCTAAATCTCAAATTGACCCATCCTGTGATTCCAAAACACCAAAGGTTCCTTCTAAGTCATATGGTCCAGAGGAAAAAGTGATTACAAAGATGGGATATACAGGAAAAGGACCTCTAGGACTACAAGATAAGGGTCTTCTATCACCTCTTGACCATCATGGTTGGGAAAACAAGAATACAACAGGTCTAGGGTACAAGAAGAAGCCTTTCTATCTTAGCAAGAATTCCCCACATGTCATAGAGAAAATCAAGCTAGAAGAAGCTATCCTTGAGAAAGAAGAAATTGAACAATCTGATAGTGATGAGTCTGAAAATACTGAGGAACTCATTCCTTATTAGCATTTTCCAAAAGAGATAAAAGATCTTTTTGATGCTGAAGATGATCCCATAAAGAGAATTAATGTAGTAGAAACACAAGAACCTACTATAGGACAAGAGATAGTTGCAACACAAGAACTAGCTAATCTTGAAGGTAATCAAATAGAAAGAGGGGAAGGAAAGCCTATCACTATAGATAAACACTTGGAGCATTCTAGTGATTCTGAAATAGATTCCCATGAGTATGAATTTAAATCAAAATCTTAGGGTAACCCTTCTTGGGGTATCTATCCTAACTTTACTCATGTTCTTAGATTCTCTATAGGTATAGATTAGGAATCAAATGACTATGAATGGGGAGCCATTCTAGAGGAAGATGAGCTTATCACAGAGAAACATATTGATGTTATTCACCAATATGCACCTACACCCAATGTAAGTCTAGAGTGAAATAATTAAATTAACGAGTTTGATCCACCGATGGCTGAAGTGGACTCCCACAATGACATTGAGCCTATTCATGAATTGAATGTCTTAAGTTGTAATATCACCTTCAAACTTGAGCATTGGGTCAGGACCAATGATGATAGATCTATATCCATGAACACCATCTCCCAATCTTTCCCTGCCTTGACTACCTGATATCTAGACCTTCTTGATCAAACCTCCACAAATCTGAGCTATAGTATTTATACCTTCCCAAATGACTATGCCCTTGCTTGCTACCTAAACATAGTTGAGCCCATGAGGACTTCCATCAATGAACCGAGCGTCAGCATGATGGAGTCGGACATCAAATATCTTAGTCATAAAAATAAGAATAAGAATAAAAAGAAAAGGAGTTCTGAGGGTTAAAACCACTTTATGGCAGTCTCAGAACCTACAATAGTAAAAAAAAAAGATGTATCCGAAGGTGAAAACCTCTCTGACATGCCTAAGGATGAGATATTTGATGTCCTTCCGAGTCATTTACAGGATAGATCTCCAGTTCTAATTGAGCCCACTCAATCCGTCAACTTGGGAACAAAAGAGGAACCATAGTTGATCCATGTGGCACAATCCTTATTAGAAGAAGAAAAGAAATTTTTTACAACATTCTTAACAAAGAAAAAGATCAACTTTGCATGGAAATATTTAGATATGCTAGGGTTGGATCCTGATCTTATAATGCACCATCTATCTATTGCTCCTGGGGTAAAACTTGTTGAACAAAAGTTGAGAAAGATGCATCCTCATGTTGCACTCTTGGTAAAGGATGAATTAGAGAAGCTCCTAAAAGATAGATTTATCTGAGTAATTGATTATGCAGAATGGATCTCTAATATTGTACCTATTTCAAAACTAGATAAGTCAATTAGAGTATGCACAGACTTTAGAGATGTGAATAAAGCATGCCCTAAGGATGATTTTCCACTACCTAACATTGATATGATAGTGGACATGATTGTGGGTTTCAAGATGTATTCCTTGATGGATGGTTTCTCCAGCTATAATCAAATAAAAATTGCTCTAGAGGATCAAGAGAAAAATGCTTTCACATGTGCATGGGGTACCTTTTGCTGGAATGTTATGCCATTTGGGCTTAAAAATGCTAGTGCTACCTATCAAAGAGCCATGACATCTATTTTTCATGACATGATACATAGAACTATGGAGGATTATATTGATGACACTTTAGCAAAATCTATGATTAGAGCTGAACATCTAAATGATTTGAGCAAGATACTAGATAGAATGGAAAAATTTAGTCTCAGACTAAATCTAAGAAGTGCGCTTTTGGTGTTACATCTAGAAAGCTCTTAGGATACATAGTTTCCAAGAAAGGAATTGAAGTTGATCTAGCTAAAGTAAAGGCTATAATGGAGATGCAACCCCTAAAAAACATTAGTCAAATGAGAACATTATAGGGGAGAGTCCAATCTATCAGACACTTCATATCATAGCTTGCAGACATATCACAACCTTTTACAAAAACATTACATAAAGGTGTGACATTTGCATGGAACGAAGAATGTGAGAACAACTTTAACCATATCAAGAAATATCTATCAAATCCTCCTATCTCGATGCCTCCTATTCAAGGGAAGCCACTTATCCTATATGTCTCCGCAACAAATACATCACTGGGGGCATTTCTAGCGTAGCATGATGAGAATAAAAAGGAAAGAGCTATATATTATATTAGTAGAACCTTGGTTGCATATGAGAAGAAATATTTAATGATTGAAAAAGCTTGTCTAGCTGTGATCTTTGCATCACAAAAACTAAGACATTATATGATAGCCCATACCACTCATTTAGTAGCTAAGATTGATCCACTCAAGTACCTACTAGGCAAAGCTGCTCTCACGGGTAGATTAGCCAAATGGGTTATGCTCTTAAGTGAATTTGACATTGAATATGTTGAAAGAAAAGATATTAAAGGCCAAGTTATTACTGATCAATTGGTGGATGCACCTATGTTTGATGATACACCAATGCAAATGGAGTTCCCAGATTCCTCTATCATGAATCTTTCCTCTAGAGAATGGCAGTTGTTCTTTGATGGCTCCTATACACAAAATGGATCTACAACAGACATGTTATGTATTACTCCTAAAGGATACTCAATCCCCAAAGCATTTCAACTCAAGTTTCCTTGTACAAATAACATTTCCAAATATGAAGCCCTTCTTAATGGCATGAAAATGGAAATTGAGTGGAGAGTGACAGAGATACACATTCATGGAGACTCCCAACTTATTATCCATCAAGTCAATGATGTGTACCAAAATAAGGATGAAAAGCTCATTCCATACAAGAGAATGGTAGATGATCTAAAGAAATATTTCATATCTATCATGTTTGAGAAAATACCTAGAATAGAGAATAAGGATGCCAATGCAATGGCAATGCTATCTACTCTATTACAGCAGCCTGAACATGAGCTATGCTACAAGTTCCTGGTGGAATCACTATCTTATCCTGCATATGACTCCCCCAAAACCCACATGATCTGCACTATTGTAGGTCATGATTCAGCCCAATACAAAAACCTTTTCTCCTATCTACAAGACCAAATCATTCCCGATACCTTCAATCACCATGAGAAAAGATACCTAATCCATAATGCCTCCTGATATGTCATCATTGGTAACGATTTTTACAAATGAGGTCTAGATGGTACACTACTTAGATGTTTAGAATAGGAAGAGTCTCAACATGCACTTGATGAAGTCCATGAGGGTATATGTGGGTCACACTCGAATGGTTTAACACTAGCTCAAAAACTTATTAGGGCTGGGTACTATTGGCCTGAAATGGAGAAAGATGCAATCAAGTTTGCTAAGAACTATCAAAAGTGCCAAGTACATGGTAACTTAATTCATGCTCCAATGAAAGATCTCATTCTCTTTACTACACAATGGCCTTTTCACCAATGGGCATTTGATCTTATAGGATCCATACATCCTCATTCTTCTAATGGACATACCTATATAATCACACCTATAGATTATTTTACAAAGTGGGTAGAAGTAGTTCCCTTAACACAAGCAATTGGGAAACAAATATCTATGTTCATGTTGAACTATATCATATGCAGATATGGGGTCCCTCATTCCATAGTCATAGATAATGGTAGACAATTCAAGAATAAAGACCTAGATGATCTATGTGACAAATTCAAGATAACACAACATTGGTTGACTATCTACTATCCTCAAGGGAATGGACAAGCAGAGGCTTTGAACAAGAATCTATTGAAAATCTTGCATCGTACAGTTAATAAAATAGGAAGAGATTGGCATCTCATGATCAATATAGCTCTCTGGGCCTACAAAACAAGTATCAAAATGCCCATAGGGGCTACTCCATTTGATTTAGTTTATGGGTCTGAAGCGGTACTACCTATTGAGGTTGAAATCCCATCACTACGAATTAGAATGCATGATCTAGTAACTGATGATGATTACAGAGTGTCTAGGTTGCAAGAACTTGAACTACTAGATGAGCATAGACAAGCAGCATATGATCATCTCAGAGTATATCAGAAAAGAATGTCTAGAGGCTACAACAAGAAATTCAGACAAAGAATTTCAGGTTGGCGATCTAGTCTTGAGAGAGAATCCTAAAAATCAATCACATTGAGAACACAAGGGGAAGTTTGAACCCAACTGGCTGGGTCCCTTTGTAATCACTACTACTTTTGGCTCTGGCACCTATCAACTCAATGATTAAAGGAGAACAACTTCGAGAACCAATCAACGTTCTCCATCTAAAGAAATTATATGCCTAAGGCATTCAGTCCATGGTAAAATGTCCTGAAAAAATTATAAAAATTGAAAAAAGTCCTGAAAAAATAAACATCTCGGTGAAAACCTAGCAAATAGGAACCTTGATGATTCACAAAAAAAAGGGTGAAAAAATATCAAAAGTACAAAAAAAATTGAAAAAATGAAAAAAGCAAAAAAATGAGAAAAAGAAAAAGTGCCTTGGTGAAAACTTGGAAACAAGCACCTTGGTAGCAAAAATAGAATCTCTGCCAAGATGGTGAAAACCTAGCAAATGGGCACCACTTGTTTCAAAATGCTCCATCTATCAGCACAATCTTGGTCTTTCCCAGCTTTTAGTCTTGCTTTGGTTTGTACATATCTCTCAGTTTGTTTCAGCATTCCTATTTTCAATAAGTCAGTCTGTACACCAATCGGCTCAAGCATTTGTATCCTATCAATTTTCAAACTTGGGGGCAACCAATGTCATATCCTATGGCCTCTAGTATACCTCAGATGAGTGATATCTAGTCAGAGTCATTTGAAGCTTCATCTGAGTCAATCAGTTAGTCTCCTCTCTAGAAAGGATTTTGCAACTACAACAACACAATCAAACATCAACACAAACTGAAAACAATCTATGCTTTTTACATGCTTTTATCTGCTTGTATGCTTATTGATTCACATTGAGATTTTTTCATATTATGTTTCCTTGAGCTCTTCAATGATGTCCTTTACGGGATTTAGAGAGTGATGACTGGGGGCATAATTTTTTCTTTGTCTTCTACTTGTATGTGAAAATCTAACAACTTTGGAAATTTTGGATTGAAATGGTTTTCATCTGTAAGAGCCTCTATCTTGAATTGGATGGCCATGAGTACCTCAACCATTGATACTCAGAAAATTCAAGGAAGTTTGATCTAGCTATTGTCTTTTTGAGTGAGTTCTTTCTCTTGCTGTGAAACATGATCTTGCCTAAGGAGGTGAATGATAAAGGGTCACTACAGGTAATTCACACTGGATTTAGAATGATCTCTTAACTATTTGATGTGTTTGAATACAAGGCATATTTAGGTCATCATGATGTTTATGTTTTGATGCTTATACAAATTGCTATATCAAAATGGACAAGATATTCAAGTCATCCTGGTGTTTGTGCCTTGGTGCTTATATCTAATCCGACATTCCAAAAATAAAATCAATATTCATATGTCCATGGTTGCCTCACCAGTGGATGTTGTATTGATTCTTGAGCATACAAATCAATATTCATATGTCTATGGTTTCATAGCTAGTGGAAATTGTATTGATTTATCTGGTTACCTAAAAATTCAATGATGAGAATGACTGACACATGATCAGTGACTAGGTCCTAGGTCTTAGGTTGCATTTCATTCTGCATGTCTCTTTGCATTTTGCATGTTTGCATGATCTCAAAATGGTTGAATAAACTTAAAAGCTTAAATGATTCTTCAATCACCTATTCAAATCTAACAAGAGCTGAAATCTAACACAAAGGTCTCTTCGCAAAACTGCAAGCAGTTACTATCCTGGGTTAGACATCCTTTTTGACATAAGACTGAGTACTTGTGTTCATCAAAACCTGCAAAACATATCATGTGTATCATTACAGTTACATTTCATATCATAATCATTTCATATCATAATCATTACATGCATTACATTACATTCATTGCATAACCATAAATCATACATACATCTTTCCATAATCAATTACATATGCATAACATCCATACATGTGAAAGAAATCATTGCATTGCATTGATCCATACATACATTCTACACTACTCATAGCATATGCATCACATGATATCATCATAAATCAAAACATGACAAGTATAAATGAAGTCACAACCAAAATCTTGATCTCATATATCATAAATCAAACTAATCAGGGGTGCACTATTGGTACAATATACAAAAGAATGAGCTCAGCTGAGCTATCAGAGTCAGAACAATGTATATCAATGATAAAAAATGAGCGAACAGTATATCAGAACATAGAAACCACAGATCAGCCGTTGGCCTGATCCTCTGCATCTGGTGGAGGTGGAGGTGGTGCATCAGGTACTACCTCAGCTCTGGGTGTCTTGGCTCCCTCTAATGCCAACATATACTAAGAGTAGGAAGGAACTCTCTATGCAGTAGGAACAATGAGATAGTAAGTAGACACATAATAGGAAACCTGTGATGTATGATGAGTAACCTCACTTTGTAATCTTTGAACCTCCTCATGAAGTTTGACATGATATCTATCTACCTCTGGGTATCTCTCCTCCCACCAAGAATTACATACCTTTAGGTCCCTGACTTGTAATTAGAGCTATCTAACAATCTCCTGTGGAGACATAGGAACACTAGGATCAACATCGACTGCTGGCATATTTGTATCTAGGGCTGTCTGCTCTAGCTACTTTGGTTGCTTTGTAGTCTCTACTCTCTGCGCCTTACAACATTTGATCTTAGCACCTAAATCAAATGTGGTGTCACCCTGTAAAGGATCTATATCACCACCAACACACTGCTCTGCTATGAGAACCTCCTCAGCAATACCAATGCCACCCAAAGTGCTGCCCTCTCCCCTAGTCTATCTCTATCCACCTGTAGGCCTAGCTACTATGGAACTAGTGGGATGAGAGGGCCTCATCTATCTTGCTGGTCTCTATGGGGGAGTCATCACTCTCTACCTCAGAGGTGTAGGGTGCACAACCTGACCTTGTGATCTTGGGCCCTATCTCACTAGAGCACCTATCATATCCATAGCCTCCTCCATGGAGGGTATTAGATCTATGGGATTTAAAAACCTATGAATCAAATGATCTGCAAGCTAAGATATGAAACCATATGTAACTCTGACATCAATAGTCTATGCTCTATAATCCTAGTCCCTGCCAGCAATAGCACTATACTCCTATGAACACAAAGCATAAGAGAGCCTCATGGTCCATCCAAGTCCAAGCTCATGAGCTATCCGGGCATAGGTGTCATAGTCCTCAGGGGCATCCTATACACATCCATACTACCACCAAACCCTGGTGATAATAAATCTCTCTAAAATGGAGGAGGACCTCCCAATCAGTACATGGCTCTGGAAGAAGAAACTAAACTGCTCTCGTGCAGTAGGCCATGGCTCAATATCTACATATGGTCTCCATCCAACAAAAGTCATATCATTGAGGCATCACCTCCAGTACTCAGTGTGTCCCATCCAAACCTATGTGACATATCCAGCATAAATATAAATAACAGGCTCCTCTAGCTATCGTTGTGCTTGGCAAATTGGTCTCAAAATTGGGATATGCTCCGAAGCCCATATCTATAACACCAGAGCTCCCATAGAAAAAGAATTCCTCTCTTGATACACTACCTCATGCATCTCGAAGAGCATGTGAGCCAACAAGCACTCACCCCAGGCTAACTTAGAAGGAGTCACCATCAAACATACCACCATCGGTGCCCAGCCCATGAATAGACCATTCTACTGATAGTCAAACATGATAATCCCTCCTATCATCCCAGTAATGATACACTCTAGCCAGTGCATCTGTCCATAAAACTGAACCAGGGTCTCCTAGGAAATAGAAGCTGTCATCTGGGTATCATCTCCAAAGAGACATTGGAAAGCTAATAGGCCTGAGTTCCCCAAACTCACATACTCTGGCCACCGACCTACATGGAAAGGAATGCGTAGTATATGATACACATCCTTGGGGGTAACAGTGATCTCCCCAGTCAACAGGTGGAATGTTTGGGTCTCTGAATGAAATCTCTCAATCAAAGCAGTCAAAAGCCCGTGATTTACCCTAATCTCAGGTAAATGAATGAGGTACCCAAATACATAGGAAGCAAGGTGTACCCTCATAGGGTCAAGAAGTGATACACATAGTCTTTGAGTAGCTGGATGTGAGATCCATACATGAACATCTGGATATATGACCTCCATAGTACAGAAATAGGGAATCCTATCAATAATTTGGTCATAGAATGGGTTACAAGTGCAGGAATTGAATAGTTTACTATGTCAAAAGGTAGGTTAAAAGGTCAGCAATTAGGCTAAAAGATCAGAAAAATAAAAAATTTGAGCTAGCAATGACTTTTTGGCTCACAGTTTTTCATACGACACTTCAGACTGGCATGGAAAGTTGTACGAGTTTCTACATCATACCATATGACAAAGCATAGTAGTATGACATTATATACCTCATCGTATGAGTTATGAGGGACCCGACGAAATATCGTACGACTCTAGTGTCCCTCTCATATGAGTCTAGGTGGTTATTGAAATGAAAAATTAACTAAAGTTGAAAATTCATACGAGTCCTAGATAGGAGTCATACGAGTTTTCATGCATTCAAAAATTAAAAATTGAAAAGCATACAAAAAATTGCTAGAAATGATATAAACATGGAAAAATTGACTTTTGAGAGAGGTACAGAGGTCCACCTATCGGATGTCCATACTGTCAAGGTCTCTAGTGTCTCTGACTACATTTGAATTAGTGCAAACTGATAGGTACCTTCATCTCACCCATCTTCTCACTCAGAGGGCTCCACAAGGTTTTCAAAGTCAAAGGTGAATAATGCAATGAAAATGACCCTTTCGACCTTTATATAGCTTTTGACCTAATTTTCAAAAGTGCTCCATTTTTCATGAAAATTGTACCCCTGGCTAATTTCGACATTTAGAATCCATTTTCAAAATCAAAATTGAAATCTGAGATCATTTACTATGTCAAAATTATGATTTAAATTTTTTGGCCCTAGGATGGTCTGCTGCTTGCACAATCAACCTTCAATCATCATAGAAATCTAGAATTCAACTTAACTGATTATCTTACATCAAACTATCAAAATTTCAACTTGGTCAACCATGGTCAACTCATGGTCAAACCTAGTCAAACTTGGTCTTTTGGACCTCTAAACGATGTAGAATGCATTCTTGGATGTGTACAACCAATTCTCAAATCAATTAACATGCTTCTAAACCATTCAACACTGACTTTTCTTGTCATATTTCAATTTTAATCCTGAAGGGGGCATGGTATTGCACATCATTCAAGTCTGTAAATCTAAATTTGTAACCAATCTTTCCTCAGTAATCAAGACAACAACCACATCTAGTTGCTAAATCATCAAAAGACCTCATCGCTTGGGGCAAATCTATCATTGCTTGGGGCATATCAGATTCATCAAGATCCATATCAATCTGGTATTCTCTTAATCCTATAAATTGTATCAGCTTTTCATAACCATCAGTTCATCAGTGTTATTTCCTTGGTTCTTCGTAACTGAAGGGTTCAGATGTGATACCAATGTGATTCTTATTGACAATTAGGTCTAGCATTAGTCACTCACTTCTTCACAATCATAAGGTTCAGAATCAGGCGTTTTGGCACTCTTTCATAATCATCAGTTCATTTTTGTTATAGTGAACATTATCTTTGCTCATTCAAGACCTAACATCTTCAAATCTTGCAATCGGTTTCTGTCTCAGAATCGGTTCATCTTTCAATTTCAAACACCTTTATCATACACAGATTGTCTTTGAACCACTGTGCTTCCCACAATAATTCAAAGAGGGGCAAAATGTAATACCCCAAAAATGGGCTATAGGTTCATTAACCTCCTACAATCTTCAAATCGAACGAAATTGACATCAAAGTCCTAGCCTAAGGCACATCTGAGCATCATCGAATCTTAATTGATTATCCTAAATTCTGCATCGGGGAATATTCCTAAAAATATTCCTAATTATCTTAATTATCTTTAATTTAATGATTATTTGGCTATAAATCACTTTTTAGCCTAAATTTTGATTAATTGAATATTTTGAATATTTAATTAATTAGATTTAATTCTGCCACTTAGTTATTTAATTACATTTAATTACATTTATTCCTAAATTATATTATTTAATTCTGACAATAATCAAAAAAATCTAATGACTAATTGATTAAATTCTTATTTAATTGATTAAATTCTTATTTAATTAATTAAATGTCATTTGTCAAAATTAATGATATAGTTTTTGAATAAAAGTTTGATTTAATAATTGATTAACTCATAAATCAATTATTTTAATTCAAAAATCAGTTAAGTTGAGGATAAATCACTTTATTTATTTAATTAATTCATAATTAATTGTGCACATTCAAAGAGCAGTTAAACTTTAAATCAGAAAATCAATGCAAGTTGTTAATTTTTGGAAACTCAACATCTATTTTGAGTTCAAAGCTGATCTAAACTACTGATTTGAGTTAAAAAGCTATTTTTGCATGATTTGCATGATTTTGTGAGTTGATTATCTCTGATTTCTTGTTGACTCAAAAATCAACTTGAGTTCATCAAGAATGATTTATGGCTTTTCTCATGCACCTCCAAAGCCCTAGATTTCTATAAAATCAAGGCTTCAGCTCTTCAAAAAAAAAACCATGAAATTGCATCCTCACATTGTCAAATTGGAGATTGAAGAATTCATCTTTTTGAATCCAAGCTGTTGTGAGATTTTCATTGTTTTTGAGCATTCATATCATTTAGAATATCATTGTTAGATCAATTCATAGCATATCAGTTTTCATCTAGAATAGATTCATATCAATTTTTCATCATAATTGTACAAAAAATACAAAAATAAAGATTAATTTGCATTCATTCCATATCTAGATTTTGCATTCAAAGCCTTCATTTAGATGTCGTCAATGTCACTAGTCTCGGTCTAATCTGAGAAGATCATACTCGCACCTACTAGAAGGCAGTAAATCACCTGGTTAGTTTAGTTTCCATTTCATTACAGATTTTGATTTTTGCTAACCTCTAATGTTTTACTGAGGTGTTGTGTCTATAGCTAGGTACAAAATTCACACACACAATGTGATATGGAGATCCTACTATCGGATGGTAGAGTGGCCTGATACATGATTCCAAATGAGACATTCACAGTAGTGTAAGCTGCTAGAGGGTCATCAGAGTCATATAGTGATGCCCTACTATTATGATCAGGTGATGAGGTAGTTCAGTCTATTATAGGGAGTCCCTAGAGCAGTACCTTGCTATGTACATCTAACAAGATACTATCATAGACCTGACGCCATGCACCGACCATCGATAGTATACATAGAGGATAGCGATGCTGATGAGATAGAGGACATAGAGGTACCATTAGATGTGACCTATTTAGGCATGAACCAGTATTACATCAAGTATTGGAGTTTGTAGGGGATTCATCCTATCTTTCCCAATGATTATCCCATAGGTGATCCAAGTTTTACAGAGGGGACACACTGAGATAGTGGTGCCATAGAGGAGGATGAGGATATCAGAGATGAGGAGCACATCTCCAAGGGAGATCCCATGGAGGAGGAGAGAGTAGATAGAGAAGAGGAAAGATCAAAGGAGAGAGCTGAGGAAATGCCCCCAGCTAGTGATACTGGTGTAGATATACCTATTACTCATGCATCACCATTGAGATCATGATGGCCCCCATGGCCCCACAAAGAGACACCACCATCGAGACCAAGATATAGTGAGCATGGAGAGAGTAGTCACTCCATGCCCCCACCATCTAAACACTTTAGCGACATCCAAGAGGGAGACCTAGGTATGAAATATGAAATTTGATTGAATATATGATTTGATTAGAGATAAAAGGATACTAGACTAATAAATGTTTTCATTCTACAACTAGCGTAGTAGAGTGGAGGAGCTTTGTATTTGAGATTCTCAAGGATACAATTATATCCTATTGACTACCAGCCGACAAACGAGATTCTTCCATTGGTCATAGAGATCCCAACAGGCATGCTGATATCTTTGCATGCATCCAACGAGAATTGAGATTGTGCAGAGAATGAGAGCAGAAGCTGATAACTAAGCTACAGAGTGCTCGAGAGCATCTCTAGGGTATGAGTATATCGAGGAGCCACACATGGACACACAAATATTCATCTTCCTATCATAGGGGAGAGAGATCTGGAAGCCATCGGCCATCAGAGTGTAGTGATAGACAGGGCCATTGGCCACATATGTATCAAAACTTGAAAAACTCTTTTTGATGAATGAACAACTTTCTCTATTGATTAGTTCTATATTTGATTACTATGTTTTCATCAATATAAAACTTAATAGAAAGAAAGAAAGAAAGTGCATAAATATACTCAATATTTAATTCTACATAACCTATAAAAAATTTATAAGGAATAGATAAATGCACATGGAACAAATGAAATTAAGGATAATAACGTTTAAGATGCATAATATTAATGGGTTCCTTAAAAGAAACACCATCCATATTAGCAAGTTTATAACCACTTGAACCAAAGTCTTTAGTAACAACAAAAGATCCAAGCCAATTAGGGATAAATTTTCCTTTTTCGCTCGGTAAAGCATTCACATTTCGTTGATTCTCATAAAGGACTAAATCACCAACCACAAATGTTCATTCAATTACCTTATGATTGTATTGTTTCTAAAGAGATTTATGATAAGCTTTTGTATGTTCTAATGCATGTATTCATTGCTCATCCAATATTTCTAGCTCTTGTAAGCATTGTTCACAAAAAGTATCTTTATCAATTATCCCATGAAATTAAACACATAGAGAAGGTATTTCCAGTTCCAAAGGCATAATAGCATCAGTAACATAGACAAGGTTGTAAGGAGAAGTACCCATGGTAGTACGAACACTAGTCCTTGATGCAGGAGCATCCTGGGTGTAAGAGCAATCTTGCATCACCCAAAAATATTTCTATTTTTATATTCAATAAGGGCTATTTTAGTGCAGAGCTGCTATTTATGGAAAGTTACTATTTTTGGTAATTTTTGCATGTGCTCAGAATGATCTGATTTCTTTCTTGGAGGTTCATTTTGGTCATGTAAGTCTGCCAGTAAAGTTTCATTGCCAGATCAAGTGTATATTGGAAGATATTGAAGATTTTCGGTATTGGCAGCAAGGTATAGAAACTTTGAACTCAGTTTTGAAGGCTTTAGAGGCCCTGGATGAGGTTAAAAATTTGGGTGATGGGCGCTTGCGCAGGTCAAGCCTGTAGAGCGCTTTGTGGCATTTCTGAAATGGGGTTATAATAGCCAATCGGGTCAACTGGTGATGACTTATGGTCTTCGGAAGTTGGGCCACCTGAAATGGCGAAAAATAATTTTCTGCAAAATTTCTGTTCGGGTTTCAAAGGTTATCTTGAGCCGACTATGATGTAATAAAATGTAAAATAAAATAATTCTAAGTTTGGTCGGCCTTATTGGCTAAAATTCTGGAACCTTCCCAGGCGGTGGATAATTGCCTATATAAGGAAGGCTGTATTATTGTCTTAGGCAGTTCAGAATAGTTCTGGGGTAGTAGATCTGGGTAATAGTTTGAGGCTTTGTCCTACAGAATATTGTAAGGGAATGCCATGTGGCTTTGCATATTGTAATTCTGAACGTTTGTAATTCCACATTTGTGGAGATAATAAGAAGCCAATTTTCTGTTCTTGCATATTATTGTTGTTGTTTCTCTATGTCTATTATGTGTTTGTGGTATTAAGGGGAGCACCCTTCATCATTCCTATAGGCCCATAAAGCATAAGTCAGTTGAGTATGCCAATCTTTCGCATGCTTACTAACTATTTTTCTCAAAATTTGTTCAATAATTTTATTTGATGCTTCAACTTGTCCATTTGATTGAGGATAGTAAGGAGTTGAGAATCTATGTTGAATCCTATATTTCTCCAAGAATTTCATGACTTCTTTGTTTTTAAAAGAGGTTCCATTATCTGAAATTATCATTGAAGGAATACCAAATCTTGTTATGATATTATTAAGGATGAAATCATAAATAACATCCGTCATTGTTGAATGAAGAGGGATAGCTTCAACCCACTTCGTGAAGTAATCTGTAGCAGTGAGAATGTAAGTATGTCCTTGAGAAGAAGCAGGTGAGATTTTTCCAATAAGGTCAAATCCCCAAACACTAAAAGGCCATGGAGAAACCTGATTACAAAGCTCACGAGCAGGAGCATGAATCAAATTACTATGTTGTTGGCATTGAGGACATTTCTTAACAAACATGAAAGAATCTTGTTCCATTGTTTGCCAATAATATCCCATTCTAAGCAATTTATTAACTAGGGATTTTCCACCAAAATGTCCCCCACAAGAACCAAAATGAGCTTCTTCCAAAGCTACATGAATTTCAGTTCTATCGAGACATCTTAATAATAATCCTTCATAAGAGAATTTTTAAATCATATCTCCTAAAATGATGTAATGTGCTACAAGTTTCCTAATATGATTACACGTTTTCCTTGTTGCCGATTCAGGAAAAGTACCATCCTTCAAAAAATGAAAAATATGTGAATACCATTTATTCGAATGAAAATTGAAACAATCAGAGGTAATATTGTCAGCAATTGTAGGGCTTTTAAGAGTTTGTATAGTAAATTGAAAGTTTTCAACATTATTCTCGAGACAAACCAAAGAAGCCGCGCTTGCCATAGCATCTGCATGTCGATTATCCTTCCTAGGTAAGGTCTGAATCATATAAGAGGAGAATTATGAAAGCACATCAAGAGATAAATCTCCATATTGTGTCATTTTAGCATTCTTAGTCTGATATCCTCCTTTAACCTATTCAACAATTAGTTGTGAATCTCCATATATTTGTAAGTGTTTAATATTAAGGGATGAAGTTTTTTGTAGTCCAGCTATAAGAGCTTCATACTCTGCAATGTTATTAGTACAAGGAAAGGTTAATTTATATGATAAAGGGATGGGTTTTTTTGTAGGGGGAATCAATATGATACCTATACTAGAACCCATCTTACACTTAGACCCATCAAAATATAATTCCCAAATGTCATCTTGTTGAATAGCTAGAATATTATCATCAGGGAATTCTATTGAAGTAGAACATTTATCTGAGTGAGGACAAGGAGCTTCAACTAAATAATCTATTAATGCTTGTCCTTTAATATACTTCTAAGAAATAAAATTAAGATCAAACTATGTAAGAAACATCACCCATTTTCCCAATTGGCCAGAGAGATCAGTTTGTGAGAAAAGATGTTTCAAAGGATCAAATTTGACAATCACATTAACTTCAGCATTTATAAGATAATGCCTGAGTTTCTGACATGCATAAACTACAGCTAGACATTGTCTTTCTAAATCTGTGTATCTTGTTTCATAATTGAGTAAAGTCTAACTAATTTAATACACAGGTCTTTCCTTACCATCATCATCATCAATTTGAGCTAACAATACACACATGGCCCATAGAGTTGCTGAAGTGTATAAATGGAATGGTTTAGCAAAATTAGCAAGCTGCAAGATAGGAGGATTTTCAAGATACTCCTTAAATTGCTCAAAAGTTTGTTTACACTCATCATTCCAAGAGAAAGTGGTATCCTTTCTAAGCAAGGAAGTAAAAGGGATAGTTCGGTCTGTTAAATTAGAAATAAAGTGACAAATAGCTTGTATTTTTCCTTGTAAACTCCGTAACTAAGAAATATTCTTAGGAGGAGGCATATTAACAATAGCTTCAATCTTTTTAGTTTCTACTTCGATGCCTCGCTTATAGATTATAAATCCTAATAATTTACCAAAATCAACGCCAAAGATACATTTCTTAGGATTCAATCTCATGTTGTAACTTCTAATCCTTTCAAATATCTTTCGTAAAATAGTAACATGATCTTCTATTTGTATAGATTTTGCTAAGATATCATCCACATAATCTTCAAGGATCTTATGAATGTCGTCATGAAAAATCAGAGTCATAGCTTGTTGATAAGTTGCTCATGCATTTTTTAATCCAAAAGGCATCATGACCCAACAAAAGGTTCCCCAAGGTGTTATAAATGTAGTTTTAAATTGATCTTTAGGAAGAATAAAGATTTGATTATATCCCAAAAAACCATCCATAAATATAACAAGGCATGACTTGCTATTGAATCCACAATCATATCGATATTAGGAAATGAAAAATCATCTTTCAAGGATGCCTTATTTAAATCTCTAAAATCAATACGCATCCTTATCTTATTTTCTCCTTTTGACACAGGCACAATGTTTGAAATCCAATTTGAGTAATCAATAGAATGGATAAATCTAGAATCCAATAATTTCTCAATTTCACCTTTGACTAATAAAGCAATTCATGGATTCATCTTTTGAATTTTCTATTTCGCAGGTTTCATATTTGGTTTTAAAACAATGTTATGAGTAACAATCTTAGGATCTATACCCAAAATATCTAAATATGTCCAAGCAAAGATGTCTTTAAATTCAATCAAAAGGGAAACTAGCTAATCACATTCATCTTGATTCAAACATTTCCCAATTTTTATCATCCTTTTAGAGTTGTTTTCATCCACTGGAATATCAATAGTTTCAGTAATTAACAAATCACTTCTTATCAGAGGATCCATCAGTAAAGGGAGAATATCTTGTTTATCATGTTATCCAAAATAAGCATCAATTTTTAAACAATAAGGCTTTCCTCATTTGTGATGAAACTTAGGTAAATTTTCATAAATCCCTAAAAATTCCATTAAGGCTTCATCTTTAGGAAAAATATCCAAAGAGGGTTCTTGATTAAGGTCAATAAGCAATGGGTTAACCAGCTTCATCTGTCCATAGCAAATATGATTAACATTAAGAGTAAAACCTGAGGGTTGTCTATAAGGATTGAATCCTAATCCATATGTATGATCATAAACTTCATTATCCAAAGGTACTTGTATACCTTGTTCATATTTACCACATCCTTTCCCATTAAATCTTGATTTCTTAAGAAAATGATAACCAGGACCATATTGATCAGTCATGTAAGAAGGAGTCCAAGGAGTGGCATATGTCAAAATGTCATAACAACCAGACTTTATATTTTCAATCATTTTATTAATTGAAGTGGCAACAAAATTACTTTTTAGTTCTTCAGAAAGTGGAGAAGAAATAATTTTTTTTTTCTCAAATTCATTTTGTTGCTTCATAAATTCCAAATCAGAGACCTTGTATTCTCCAATAAAAGTAGGATTAAAATCCAATGTCCCCCAATGATCCTCAATCAAAGAAGAAGAAGATGGAGCTTCATGTTATTGAATCTCAAGTTGTTTTATCTCAGATTATTGTATCTCAGATTGTTGTTCAATCTCTTTACTAGGTTGAAGAGGTTCAAAGATTTTGGCATATTCTGCATTTAAGCAAGGATTTGGGGCATCATCTACATGTAATGTATACTAAGTTGTTATAAATGAATCTAACCTTGTGATGAAGAGTAGAAGGAACTGCATGCATAGTATGTAACCATGGTCTTCCTAAAAGAAGGTTATAATTGAGAGGTCCAGGCATAACATGTATAGGAGTATTTAGAATAACTGGACTGACTTTAATAGGTAAGGTAATAATGCCCAAAGTTCTCTTTGCAATATTGTCAAATCCATGTATAGGAACATTATTAGGTTGAATAGTAGTAAGATCAGACTTAATTGCCTTGAGCATATCCATGCTACAAACATTAAGCTCAGATCCATTATCAATTAAGGTTCTTCGAATGATACTCTGATTAATAGAGACAGCTACCATGAGAGCATCACATTGATTCTGCACCTCTAGGGAAGGTAAATCAATATCAAAAAACACAATAGGAGGTACATAAGGCATAGTATGCATACAATCCAAAATAGAGTGAATGTTCTCTTGATTAGGAGGCGAAGTAGGAAGAGTAGGTAAATTTTTTTTGCGATGCCTCATGATATGTCGAGGAAGTTTGAACTAATTCCCATAAAGATATCTTAGCAGGAGTAGCATGTAATTGGTCAACTAAGTTATACTCTTTAAAGGTAGATGGATACCTAGGTGCTTGAGGAAGCATAGGTTGAGAAGGTGGTAAAGAAATTAGAACACTAGGCTAAGGGTTATTCCATGTGTGATAAGCATGTGAAATAGAATTGGTGTTATCGAAGAAATCCAAAGGATCTCTAGGTTTACCCTTAATTTTTATATGAGGACATCCTTTTACCATCATAAAAGGTGTAGGATATATCATCTTAGGTTTATTAATGTTTCAAATAGTGGGACTTGAAGGTAACCATGCACACACCCTATGGTAAAGGTCAATTGGAGAGGTTGTGGAGGAGAGTGAAATAGGAATAGGATCCATGGAGATCGTATTCGAACCATTTTCATCCTCACTACCATGTACCTCATTAGGGATGTGAGGCCTCACCCCGACCCATCATAGCACCTTGTTTTATCTGCATTTTGATACATTGATGCACTTGTTGATTTATTCTGATAGAGACTCGAGATACTATATTTTGATGATGATTACTATTCCATGTGGATCACCTTATGATGTGCATTAGAATTTAGAGTATGTTGAGATTTTGATTATGCATATTTAGTAGTGTGATTTTGATGGAAATATTGGATCATGTTTAAATTTGATTTCCCCATAGGTGACGTGTCATGATGATTATGTAAGTGTGATGCTTAAAAACTTTGAATGGAAAATTTGGATTCTGCATATAGCAATTAGAATTGAATTATGCATATTGATTATGTTGCTAAATTGAGAATTGAATATGTATATTTCATGTAATGTTATCATCTTGAACTACTAATGCTCGATGTGTAGTGTGTAGGTAAGAGAACCATGGAAATTAATCGGAGAACCAAGGTTAAACATATGTGAATTGAGTAAGCCAAGGCTTAATCCGATATGGGATTAAAAGCCTCGTTGTAATGTGAACTCCTTGTAAATGTGGATTTTTGCATGTGTGTTATTAGTTAATTTCTTGTTGTCATCTAGGACATGACATTGGGTATGTAATGTGTAATCGTTAGTGTCACTTGAAACTTGTTATGTGCATGTTTTAGTTCATCCTTGTTCTAGTCACTTCTAGAGACCAATAAGGGGTTCTAAGGGTCATTTTTGGCATGATTTAAGTATCTAATTGATAAGGGTATGGGTTAGGGAGGTTTTGAACATGTCTAGAAATTCCTATTGATCTTGGTAATCCATTTTATGACCCATTTAGCCTTAATTTCGAAATTTGATAAGTCATGATCTCCACCCAACTCCACCCCTTTCTTTCAATCAAGCATTTATCATGGGGGGACAAGGAAAGACAACAAGGCCATAGAGTCAAGTCTGCATTTATGGATGGTGCGTGGGTAGAAATTTAGAGGCCTTTTTAGAGGCCCTTAGGAGATTTAGTGGGTGTTCACCCACTCTCTACATTTAGAGACATTAGGGTTTGGATTGAGGAAGAATAAGTGGATAAGCTCTTCTCAAATTTCCATTTCCATCACACTTGTGGAGGTTGGTTACTTCTTATGGAATCCTTTCTACTTGCTCATTAGATTAACTTGTATTTTTCTCTCTCACGCATATGAATCATGGTTCTTGTTGTGACAATGTGTTGTAATGGAGGGATTTTGGGTTTTGATTTCATGGTTTATTCTTGTTTCTTCTTGCTTGAATGAGGGAGTTCTTGTTTATGGGTGTGAGGCATTACTCACCCTTCGGGAAAGGGAAGAAGTGGCCTATGGGTGGAGGGGTTAGTTGGGCTCTCCATGAGCTGAGACTTTCTTCTCTTAGAGAAGAGGGATAAGTCCATGGTGTATGGGCACCATGGAAGCCATTGTATTCTTGTATTTTGTGGATATTGATAAGCAAAGTATGTGTATGGAGATGTTGGTTATATAGCCTTGAAGAGGCAACAAAATGCTCATGTTGAGAAATTAGTATGTGTATGAAGATATTGGTTATATAGCCTTGAAGAGGCAACAAAATGCTCATGTTGAGAAATTAGTATGCAATGGCATTCTCCCCTTGGAAAAGCCCACCTCCACCCTCTTCTATGAGCTTACAAGACTCATTTGTGAAGCCTTGGGAGGGAGTAATTTTTTTGTATATATGTTTGTGTAACTTGTTTTATGAGCATCTTGTTGATCTTGTTGCATACCCGTTTAGCCTTGGTTCTCCAAGCTCGGGGGTGGTCTCATAAGAGACCTAGGTTGGGTGGTGAGCACCCATGGTTCTCCATCATTTTATTGCAGGTTTGGGATGCCAATACTCATGTGGAAGATGCTTGAAGAAGTTCTCCTTCTTGGTGTAATAGTGTATAAATGTTTTATATTGTGTAGTATTGTTGGCTCTTGATGAGAAATCATCATCTTGATTGTATAATGAGATGTTGTTGTGTACCTTTTGGTCTTTGTGAAGATGTAATGGAGGAGAGTTGTCATCTCCATTGAACTTTGATTGAGTTTTATCCACCTTTGTATTGTTTGGTTGTAAATGAGAGGACTTCTCTTTTTGTGTTATATGTATTTTAAAATGAAGAGAGAACTCACTGTGATTAGGATTGATCAATTACTTTCATGCCGTTGTAATTCTATTTTTACAATAGTAGAGTTATCCATGTAATGCAAAAAAAAATGGTGATTTCCAAGTTGATAGAATAATCAAGTTATTAGCTTCAATAACATAAATATATGATTGTAGATGTATGGAAATTGTATTCTACTTGATGTTTTATTGTAATATTTGAGTTCAAATATAATCAATCTCTCTTTGAGTAGATCACTTGAATAACATGCACATCATCTTAGTTGAAACACAGTATTTCAATCTAAATTTCTCCTTCAAATAAACATGACAGCATATGCAATCAAACTAAATTATAATGTAATGTAACACTCATGTTTTTCTTAATTCAATACACTAATAAATTAATGTATCCATTGATCCAAAAATATAAGCAAGTAAAGAAAAGATGAAGAAACCATATAATTCATAAAATGACATTTCCAGATTTTTAAGAGGAAATTGCTCTCTGGAATTTGTATGGGAATGATATTATTCCATACCATAGAGAATATGCCTTCTCATTTCATTAAGTTACTAATTAGAATTAACTTAAAACCAACACCTATCCTAATCTAGCTATAATCACAAACTTCTAGCTGTATAATGTTTTAAAATAATGCTTTTAAGTCCTCCTTTAATCTAGCAAAGCTAGTGGGACCCAGGCTAAGACTATGTCTCTTGTCTATGTGTTTTTTTTTATATATTTTTTTAGCATAAAATAATTCTACCTTACCCCCTGCGTAGGATTTGGGATTGCAAGTGGGAGGGCAACTTAAATGAGAGCTTGCCTTCATGCTTTTGAAATGATTAAGTCTGCCCTCAAGACCTGTGACCATACCTCTCATCTCCAAGCTGGAAATAGTACTTGTTTGGATGGGCAAGTCAACCCACTTTGCACTTTTTCATTTGTACCTTCCCTTGTTGAAATCTGCATTAATCAATAGTTATGGAAGATTGCTTGTTGTTTGGGAAGAACATCATTAGTGGGCACATATTCCTTCTCCCCAAATCTCACATACTCCTCTACCCTTTTCCTACGTACCCTTTTGGTTCTTTTTCATATTTCTTTTGTCTTTTAAAAATGGCCATGCCTCTCCCTTGCACTTTTCTAGGCCTTGGGATGAGGGGAGACTTGATGGGTGGTAGGTGTAGGAGCCATGGAGTTGATAGGTGTATAGAGTAGGATAGGGACTTAGGATGTGTTGTTATTTTTAATTGTATTTTGTTTGGGATAAAGTAACTAGTTAAAGAAATTGTTTGCCAAGTAATAGTTATGATTAGTGTAATTAGATTTAGCTATGATGCATTAGCTAGCTAAGTTAATGTTTTACTTTTTATTTATTTGGTAATCTGTTTAAATAAGACCAGCAATAATAAACATTTGAGACTTATTTAATTGATGAAATTGATACATAAGACGATTGTCTATTTATTTATTAATTGTTTTAATAAGACATATATTCAATAAATTAATCAATTGGTTAGTGAGTGATAGGTATGGTGAATCGTTAGATTAGGGTATATTGGAGCATGACATTAGTCATTTAGATGATAGCTATAACCTTTAGCCATTAAATTCTAATTTTGGTAATTAATGAAATAGACTACTAGTTAGTAGTATTAATGTTCCAATCTAACTAAGGATGAATTAAATTATTAATTTAGTGGCTTTATCGAGTATATGTTCATACACATCTAGCAGTGGGACTTCTTAACAAGATTATAGTCAAGTCATTTAAAGATCATTTAGATAGCAGGACCTTCATCATTAGTTAGATGAAGGTCTAATTAGGATAGAATTATCCTCGATAGATCCACTTATGGTTATAGTTCATTGTGGACAATTTCAAAATGATTAACACAAGAGTATCAATGGTAAATATAAGGACTAAGTTAACTTGTCACATATCAAATGGTGTTATGAACTACCAAACTATTGGTATTAAATTAGGAGAATGATTATACCCTAGGTATTGTGAATGCACCTAGAACATGAGCTCTTATTGGAAACTGTATGCACTAGGATCCCCACCCTTCAAGGTTTGACTCTTGCAACATTAGTTATTAACTCGATCCTAGATTGCACCTGACATAGCTGATGTCATATTACACTTAACCATTGTATGACACTCTGTAACATTCCACAAAAATTTTTTGTTGAATTTTTGGTTGATTATTTTGGGCATGACACTTGGTATCAGAGCCTAGGTTTCAACATTGGAACCTTTAGACCCATTACGTTTCAACTCATCTAACTTAACCTATTGTGTAGGATTCCTATTGTCACATGAGCTGGCCGGCAAGGCCAAGGTCATAGAGCCGCATGAGTCAGTGTAGAATGGGGAGGTGGACCAGCACCAGCACCACCACCTCCTCCCCCTCCCCCACCAGACCCTAATCGGGCTATCATAGATGTCCTTCAGAATTTGATTAGGGTAATTCAATAGAGGTTACCACTTGTAGATCAATAGCAGGACCAACAGGCTTGTGGAAGGGAAGTAGATATACCAGGGGGTGGTAGAGCAGATAAAAGAGAGAGGAGTAGGAGCCCTCCACCTAGGAATGTTGAGGGCCATGGTGATCAGGAGGGTGAGTCAGTTCATCAGGAGATATGAGACAGAGGTAGACCCCCTAGAGATGTTGGGGATGAGATCTGAGAGTTAATATGACTCCAGCCACCTTTATTTTTAGGATCCACTGACGGGTCAGTAGCAGAGGCCTGGTTACAGAGTTTACATCGATGCTTTGGATTGCACCCTTATGGGAGTAATCTAAAGGAACGAGTTGCAGTTCATCTCCTACGGGATAAGGCCTCCATTTGGTGGTAGTAGGAGGAGTCCATTGGAGGACTGGCTATTGACACACTCACTTGGGAGTCTTTTGTAGCCTGATTTCTAGAGAGGTATCTCTCTAAGCATTTCAAACAGAGGCAGATAGAGGAGTTCCATGATCTCCAGTAGAGAGGCCTCACAGTAGGCCAGTATGAGAGTCAGTTTCTAGAGCTCCTTCCATATGTGGATTATATGAAGGATGAGAAACTGCATATCCATCATTTCATTAAGGGACTTAATATGTCTCTCTAGGAGACAGTATGTCTACCTTTTCCTCCCACATTCAGAGATGCAGTTGAGATGACACTTGTAGCCGAGGATATTCACACTAAACGAGAGTCTCAGGATCGGTCGCAGCATTGAAACCCTTCATCCCAGCTGTCAGGACAACAGAAATCCACTTGGAAGTGGAAGCAGAACCATTCAGCAGGATCCTTTAAGGGTCAATAGTCTCAGCAGTAGGGATCTTAGCAGGGTTCTAGATAGAGACATTCACAGGGTTATCAGGGCTCCAAGCCCAAATAGTGGTAGTCTCAAGGCCCTAGATAGGATCAGAGGACACAGACCCCTCAAGCACAGCCAGCTAGGACTCACCAATCCTTTAGGGGTGGATATAGTGGTTCCAGTAGGATTGGAGGGTCACAACAGCCTAGGACACATATAGTACAGATGCAGACCCAAGGACCATGTTACACTTGTGGTGGTATGGGTCATATTGCGAGAGAGTGCCCAAAGGGATAGTCAGCCAGTGGTCAGAGAGGAGCTACCTCAGAGCCTACAGTCAGAGATATGGGTAGATCCCATAGAGTTTTTGCAGTGGTAGATAATCACTAGGCCGAGCACTAGACCATGGTCATAGAGGCCACAGATATGATTTATGATGTTAGTGTTTCTATCTTGTTTGATTCAGGAGCCACAGACTCCTTTATATCTCCATATGTAGTGGAGCATTGTGGGCTGGTGGTAGTTAGACAGGATGTCAATTGGGAGGTCGAGTTAGCCTCAGGAGCTATGGTGTATGTTAGTTCCTTAGTTCACAATTGTCAGATTCAGATGGGAGACTTAATCATAATGTCTGATCTTTGCATTACCCCTCTAGGTTCTTATGATGTAGTCCTTGGCATGGATTGGCTATATGCCCACAACGCCAAGATGGATTGTTGACAGAAGAGGGTTGAGTGTGTTGATGATCATGGTACTTCTATAGTGATATTTGGAGTACAGAGACCCATATCCCTTCGCATGATTTATGCCATGTAGCTTAGGCAGTGTGTGCAGAAGGGATGTCAGTTATTTTCCATCACCATTAGTGATAGAGAGGAGGATTCAGAAGGGGAGCCTTCACTTGAGTACCACCTTATTCTTCAAGATTTTGTAGATGTATTTCCTATCGAGCTACCTGGTATGCCTCCACCTAGGGAAGTTAATTTTCATATAGACCTTATACCAGGAGCTGAGCCCATATCTAGAGCACCTTACAGGATGACCACACATGAACTCAATGAGCTCAAGATTCAGTTAGAAGAGCTCTTGGAGAAAGGGAATATTCAACCTAGTGTATCACCTTGGGGTGCACCAGTGACTTTTGTGAAGAAGGATCGATCACTTAGATTATGCATTGATTATCGACAGTTGAATAAAGTAACAATTAAGAATCGATACCCACTCCCGAGGATTGATGATTTATTTGATCAATTGCAGGGTGCCCAAGTATTCTCAAAGATAGATCTGAAGTTAGGTTACCATTAGTTGCAGATTGTGGAGAGTGATATCCACAAGACTACTTTTCGTACGAGGTATGGTCACTATGAGTTCATAGTGGTGCCATTTGGCCTCACAAATGCTCTAGCTGTGTTCATGAGCCTCATGAACAGAGTATTTCATACATTCTGGGATAAGTTTTTGGTAGTGTTCCTCGATGATATTATGATCTATTCCCATAATGAGGAGGAGCATGAAGAGCACCTAAGATAGGTTTTGCAGCGTTTGAGAGAGAATCAGCTATATGGTAGCTTGTCAAAATGTGCCTTCTTTAGATCTGAGGTGCATTATCTTGGTCATGTTATATCTGGTGATGGGATCTTTGTAGATCCATCTAAGATTAGAGCCATTATGGATTGCCAGCACCCACCAGTGTCACCAAGGTCAGGAGTTTTATGGGCTTAGCAGGCTATTACAGGCACTTTGTGGCAGGATTTTCTAGGATAGCTCATCCTATCACTTCCCTTCAGAGAAAGGGGAAGAAGTATGAATGGATGGAGAAGTGTGAGAGAGCTTTTCAGGAGCTCAAGAGAGCCCTGACTAGTGCTCTGATCTTAGCAGTACTAGATCCTTCAGCAGACTTTGTGGTGTGCACTGATGCTTCCTTGGATGGATTAGGAGCAGTTCTTATGTAAGATGGTCGCCCTATAGCTTTTGAGTCCAGGAAGTTGAAGACCCACGAGCTCAACTATCCTACTCATGACCTAGAGCTCGTAGTATTAGTTCATGCCTTGGTGAGATGGTGACACTTTCTTCTAGGTCACCAATTTTATCTCCATTCAGATCACCAAAGTCTTCAGTACATCTTTTCACAGCCCAATCTTAATGCTAGGCAGAGGAGATGGATGGAGTTTTTGTGTGAGTACGATTTTGATGTCCATTACATCAAAGGAAAAGAGAATGTAGTTGCAGATGCCTTGAGTAGGAGGTGGCATGAGCTCTCCTCTATGAGTACTAGTATAGATATGAGGGAGCGTATTTTGCATCACTTGCCAGAAGATGGGTTTTATGTAGAGGTTTGTCAGATTGTATGTTCTCAGAGGCCCCTCGAAGGGAAATTTGCAGAGCATTCTTTAGAGTCTGATGGACTCCTACATCATAGAGGATGCATTTATGTACCCTCTACGGGTGATTTGCATGATTTTATTGTGCTCGAGGCTCACAGAGCACCTTATGCAGCTCATCCAAGAGTTAAGAAGTTGCATGCCAATATGAGACAACTGTATCACTGGCCAGGTATGAGATTGCAGATTGCCAACATAGTGGCTAGATGCCTAGAGTGTCAGAGAGTCAAGGCTGAGCACAGTCATCCAGGTGGGCTCCTATAGCCGCATGAGATTGCCGAGTGGAAGTGGGATGTTATATCCATGGACTTCATTGTTGGCCTCCCTATGTCTTCTAGCTACCATGATGCCATCTTGGTGATGGTTGACACGTTGACCAAGGTTTCCCACTTCTCACCAGTGCGTACTACATTCATAGCATGAGATGTGGCTCAGGTGTTTTGCAGGATATTGTTAGACTTCATGGTATTCCCCGTAAGATCATCTCAGATAGAGACTCCTTGTTCACATCAGCTTTTTGGAGAGAGTTACAGGCGGCATTGGGCACCAGGCTCAATTTTAGTACGTCGTATCACCCTAAGATAGATGGACAAATAGAGAGGGTTAACCAGGTGTTAGATGAAATGTTACATATGTATGTGATGGACCATCAAGTCAAATTGGAGGAATACCTACATCTAGTAGAGTTTTCCTATAATCACGGGTATCATTCTTCTATTGGTATGCCACCATATCAGGCCTTGTATGGTAGAACCTGTAGGACACCACTGAGTTGGGATAGGATCAAGGATAGAGTATCTATTGGACCTCATTTGGTCAAGGATATGGAGCAACAGGTGATCTTGATTAGGCAGCACCTTAGAGAGGCCTAGGATTGACAAAAGAAGTATGCAGATGCAAAGAGGGTAGACCATGAGTATATGGTTGGTGATAGGGTCTTCTTGAGAGTGCATCCGCATAAGAGTCCAATCCATTTTTTAAAGGGCTCTAAGTTAGCACCTCATTTTGTTGGACCTTTTGAGATATTGGAGAGGATAGGGCAGGTTGCCTACCATTTAGCCTTGCCACCCAGCCTGTCGCGCATCCATGATGTATTTCATGTGTCTGTATTGCGAAAGTATATTTATGATGAGTCTCACATTATAGATTGGGATGCTTTGTAGGTCGAGTTGGATGGACTGATAGCCTTGGAGCCCATTCACATTTTGGGCCAATGGACCCTGGCACTTCGAGGTAGAGAGCTGGACCAAGTTAGGGTCTAGTGGGATTGTTATGATGAGGTCACGACTTCATGGGAGGATGCAACAAAAATGAGATCACAGTACCCATACCTTTTTGATGAACTCCAGGAAGAAGTTCATGCCTAGGGGGGGAGGATGTGAGGCCTCACCCTGACCCATCATAGCACCTTGTTTTATCTGTATTTTGATACATTGATGCACTTGTTGATTTATTCTAATAGAGACTCGAGATACTATATTTTGATGATGATTACTATTCCATGTGGATCACCTTATGATGTGCATTAGAATTTAGAGTATGTTGAGATTTTGATTATGCATATTTAGTAGTGTGATTTTGATGGAAATATTGGATCATGTTTAAATTCGATTACCCCATAGGTGACATGTCATGATGATTATGTAAGTGTGATGCTTAAACACTTTGAATGGAAAATTTGGATTCTGCATATAGCAATTAGAATTGAATTATGCATATTGATTATGTTGCTAAATTGAGAATTGAATATGTATATTTCATGTAGTGTTATCATCTTGAACTACTGATGCTCGATGTGCAGTGTGCAGGTAAGAGAACCATGGAAATTAATCGGAGAACCAAGGTTAAACATATGTGAATTGAGTAAGCCAAGGCTTAATCCGATATGGGATTAAAAGCCTCGTTGTAATGTGAACTCCTTGTAAATGTGGATTTTTTCATGTGTGTTATTAGTTCATTTCTTATTGTCATCCAGGACATGACATTGGGTATGTAATGTGTAATCGTTAGTGTCACTTGACACTTGTTATGTGCATGTTTTAGTTCATCCTTGTTCTAGTCACTTCTAGAGACCAATAAGGGGTTCTAAGGGTCATTTTTGGCATGATTTAAGTATCTAATTGATAAGGGTATGGGTTAGGGAGGTTTTGAGCATGTCTCAAAATTCCTAGTGACCTTGGTAACCCATTTTATGACACATTTACCCTTAACTTCGAAATTTGATAAGTCATGATCTCCACCCAACTCCACCCCTTTCTTTCAATCAAGCATTTATCATGGGGTGACAAGGAAAGACAACAAGGCCATAGAGTCAAGTCTGCATTTATGGATGGTGGGTGGGTAGAAATTTAGAGGCCTTTTTAGAGGCCCTTAGGAGATTTAGTGGGTGTTCACCCACTCTCTACATTTATAGACATTAGGGTTTGGATTGAGGAAGAATAAGTGGATAAGCTCTTCTCAAATTTCCATTTCCATCACACTTGTGGAGGTTGGTTACTCTTCTTATGGAAGCCTTTCTACTTGCTCATTAGATTAACTTGTATTTTGCTCTCTCATGCATATGAATCATGGTTCTTGTTGTGACAATGTGTTGTAATGGAGGGATTTTGGGTTTTGATTTCATGGTTTATTCTTGTTTCTTCTTGCTTGAATGAGGGAGTTCTTGTTTATGGGTGTGAGGCATTACTCACCCTTTGGGAAGGGAAGAAGTGGCCTATGGGTAGAGGGGTTAGTTGGGCTCTCCATGAGGTGAGAGTCTCTTCTCTTGGAGAAGAGGGATAAGTCCATGGTGTATGGGCACCATGGAAGCCATTGTATTCTTGTATTTTGTGGATATTGATAAGCAAAGTATGTGTATGGAGATGTTGGTTATATAGCCTTGAAGAGGCAACAAAATGCTCGTGTTGAGAAATTAGTATGTGTATGAAGATATTGGTTATATAGCCTTGAAGAGGCAACAAAATGCTCATGTTGAGAAATTAGTATGCAATGGCATTCTCCCCTTGGAAAAGCCCACCTCCACCCTCTTCTATGAGCTTGCAAGACTCATTTGTGTAGCCTTGGGAGGGAGTAATTTTTTTGTATGTATGTTTGTGTAACTTTTTTTGTGAGCATCTTGTTGATCTTGTTGCATACCCATTTAGCCTTGGTTCTCCAAGCTCGGGGGTGGTCTCATAAGAGACCTAGGTTGGGTGGTGAGCACCCATGGTTCTCCATCATTCTATTGTAGGTTTGGGATGCCAATACTCATGTGGAAGATGCTTGAAGAAGTTCTCCTTCTTGGTGTAATAGTGTATAAATGTTTTATATTGTGTAGTATTGTTGGCTCTTGATGAGAAATCATCATGTTGATTGTATAATGAGATGTTTTTGTGTATCTTTTGGTCTTTGTGAAGATGTAATGGAGGAGAGTTGTCATCTCCATTGAACTTTGATTGAGTTTTATCCACCTTTGTATTTTTTGGTTGTAAATGAGAGGACTTCTCTTTTTGTGTTATATGTATTTGCAAATGAAGAGAGAACTCACTATGATTAGGATTGATCAATTACTTTCATGCCATTGTAATTCTCTTTTTACAATAGTAGAGTTATCCATGTAATGCAAAAAAAAATGGTGATTTCCAGGTTGATAGAATAATCAAGTTATTAGCTTCAATAACATAAAAAATATGATTGTAGATGTATGGAAATTGTATTCTACTTGATGTTTGATTGTAATATTTGAGTTCAAATACAATCAATCTCTCTTTGAGTAGATCACTTGAATAACATGCACATCATCTTAGTTGAAACATAGTATTTCAATCTAAATTTCTCCTTCAAATAAACATGACAACATATGCAATCAAACTGAATTATAATGTAATGTAACACTCATGTTTCTCTTAATTAAATACACTAATAAATTAATGTATCCATTGATCCAAAAATATAAGCAAGTAAAGAAAAGATGAAGAAACCATATAATTCATAAAATGACATTTCCAGATTTTTAAGAGCAAATTGCTCTCTAGAATTTGTATGGGAATGATATTATTCCCATACCATAGAGAATATGCCTTCTCATTTCATTAAGTTACTAATTAGAATTAACTTAAAACCAACACCTATCCTAATCTAGCTATAATCACAAACTTCTAGCTGTATAATGTTTTAAAATAATGCTTTTAAGTCCTCCTTTAATCTAGCAAAGCTAGTGGGACCCAGGCTAAGACTATGTCTCTTGTCTATGTGTTTTTTTTTATATATTGTTTTAGCATAAAATAATTCTACCTTACCCCCTACGTAGGATTTGGGATTGCAAGTGGGAGGGCAACTTAAATGAGAGCTTGCCTTCATGCTTTTGAAATGATTAAGTCTGCCCTCAAGACCTGTGACCATACCTCTCATCTCCAAGCTGGAAATAGTACTTGTTTTGATGGGAAAGTCAACCCACTTTGCACTTTTTCATGCGTACCTTCCCTTGTTGAAATCTACATTAATTAATAGTTATGGAAGATTTCTTGTTGTTTGGGAAGAACATCATTAGTGGGGACATATTCCCTCTCCCCAAATTTGACATACTCCTCTACCCTTTTCCTACATACCCTTTTTGTTCTTTTTCATATTTCTTTTGTCATTTAAATATGGCCATGCCTCTCCCTTGCACTTTTCTAGGCCTTGGGATGAGGGGAGACTTGATGGGTGGTAGGTGTAGGAGCCATGGAGTTGATAGGTGTATAGAGTAGGATAGGGACTTAGGATGTGTTGTTATTTTTAATTGTATTTTGTTTGGGATAAAGTAACTAGTTAAAGAAATTGTTTGCCAAGTAATAGTTATGATTAGTGTAATTAGATTTAGCTATGATGCATTAGCTAGCTAAGTTAATGTTTTACTTTTTATTTATTTGGTAATCTGTTTAAATAAGACCAGCAATAATAAACATTTGAGACTTATTTAATTGATGAAATTGATACATAAGACGATTGTCTATTTATTTATTAATTGTTTTAATAAGACATATATTCAATAAATTAATCAATTGGTTAGTGAGTGATAGGTATGGTGAATCGTTAGATTAGGGTATATTGGAGCATGACATTAGTCATTTAGATGATAGCTATAACCTTTAGCCATTAAATTCTAATTTTGGTAATTAATGAAATAGACTACTAGTTAGTAGTATTAATGTTCCAATCTAACTAAGGATGAATTAAATTATTAATTTAGTGGTTTTATTGAGTATATGTTCATACACATCTAGCAGTGGGACTTCTTAACAAGATTATAGTCAAGTCATTTAAAGCTCATTTAGATAGCATGACCTTCGTCATTAGTTAGATGAAGGTCTAATTGGGATAGAATTATCCTCGATAGATCCACTTATGGTTATAGTTCATTGTGTACAATTTCAAAATGATTAACACAAGAGTATCAATAGTAAATATAAGGACTAAGTTAACTTGTCACATATCAAATGGTGTTATGAACTAGCAAACTATTGGTATTAAATTAGGAGAATGATTATACCCTAGGTATTGTGAATGCGCCTAGAACATGAGCTCTTATTGGAAACTATATGCACTAGGATCCCTACCCTTCAAGGTCTGACTCTTGCAACATTAGTTATTAACTTGATCCTAGATTGCACCTGACATAGCTAATGTCGTATTACACTTAACCATTGTATGACACTCCATAACATTCCACAAATTATTTTTTTTTGAATTTTTGGTTGATTATTTTGGGCATGACAAGGGAATCTATCCTCCTGTACAATAAAAGCCTCATCAAAGTACTCAAAACAAGAATCATACATGTTGAATACAAAGAAAGCACTAAAAGCATGAAAATGTAAATTTTTTTTATATTTTTGAAATATAAATTCAAGAAATCTAATCTTATAAGCATGCAAGATTTAAATCTAACACCATAAAAGAAAGAGTTTTCGTAAACAGGTTCACCAAAATGAATAGGTTAAAAATGGAACCTTAACAATGCACCTAACATTCAACACTATTCATTTGTAATGTGTTTTGAATTGGAATAGCATAAGTAAATCTAGAAATACTTGAAAATTAATTAGGTTAAGATACATACCTCATCATGAAATAGATTTAGAAATACCTATCTTCTAAATCTTGTGTGGAGTTTCAGAAGATTCTGCAACCAGATCTGGAACCAAGAAGTCATGACAGAGAAAACACAGAAAACTTTCATCTTTCTGACAACAGGTAGTCTTTGACCCTCATAAAAGGTCAAAGGCTACATTTTTATTTTGAAGGTCAACTTTGACTTTGTTCATAGATCTTAGAAGTTGGGCGAAACAGGTACTCAGATTTGCCCTCCTTTTCCTGAAACAACGACCATAGATATTTGAAAAAGGGGGTTTTTGGGGTGGCTATATAGGGTTTTGCCTTAGTCAAACCCCTATTTTGGTGATGTCCACCTCTACGGATAGCTGATTGAAATAGAATGTGTGTGTGTATGTATTGAAAGTGTAATGCCAAGATCTAATCCTCTAGATCAAAACCCTAGCATGAATATGTATGAGACAACAATGCATAGATTTGAATGAGAAAGAAAAGCATACCAAGCTGCCAAGGCTAAAGTACTTCTACCAAACCCACAATCCGTAATTGCTACCCCATGATTGTATCTTTGAATGCTTGAAATTTGGTAATGGTGGATCAAGGAAGAAAGGATCTCTCTTGCTCCAAGTAGGTGTTCACAATGGTGTGTACACAAAGATGCTTGATATCAAAAATGGCTTGATCTTCTATATCATCCTCTTGCAATCTTGCATCTTCACTTCACCATTCCTTGCTTGCTTGAATCTTCTTGATCATGAAATTTCTTGGTGTTGTTGTGAGATCACTTGGTGAAAATGAATGCAAATGAGAGTCTTTATATAGAGGTTTCAAGGTGAGGCTCCTAGAGCAATGTGAGGACCCATAATTTAAATTTCACCTCAAATTATAGTCCAATCACAATAACCAACTAAGGAGGGAAAAAAATTAAATGAATTTTGAATTAAAACATTTCCACATTCGGATCCGAGGGCCCAACATTGATTTCGGGGACCGTCGAGACCAAATCTGAAAAAGGGGCATAGATTCTAGAGGAGGTCAAAGATGACCGTATCTCTGACCTAGGTCAAGGTTGACCTCAACCTTGACCCAATGGGCCCAGATCCAGCCATAATTAGGATAGGAGGTCTTGGGGATGCCCAGAGACCTAGAAATGATGCCAAAGTGGGACTGAATGCCGGGGAAAGGCACGAAATCCTATGATGATTGAGATGAAGGCTAGGAGGACCTATTTCTAAATCCTACCTGGAAAATAGAGCCATGGAAGAGGGAAATTAAGGAGAATCCTTAGGATCCTAACCTTAATTTCACCTAAAATAAAGAAATCAAGTGCAGAATGCATCCTAAATGCAAGTCTACCATGATAAATGTACTAAAAGAGGGTGCTAAACCTATCAAGATGGAAGTGCTTCCATTTTAAGATGATACAATACTTAAGGCATAAATCGTACACATGAGTACATACACACAAGCATATTAACATACTAACAATGAATAAATGAACACACAATTAACAAATTGGATCGAATATCAGGTTTCATATACATCAAAATGAATAATAATTTTGTACATATTTACATGTCAACATATCTAGATACAATGTGGAATATGCCATCTCAAAATGTGTCATATGACATCTCAAAATAAGAAGTTCAACTACAAATGTTTCTAGGACATCCTATTCTATTGGTGGATCATCAAAATGCAACCTCTTTGACATACTCTTTGGCTCTGATGGATCCTGCATTCAAACACAAAAGTGAAACCCCAAGTTAGATTACTTAATTTATATGGTCTCTACAAATAAAAAGTAAAAATTCAGAATCATAGGAAACAATAATAAATAAAATTAAAATTAAAATTGAACTCTCATATACCTCGCCTCTCTGTCTCCTCCCATAGAGAGGAGACCTAATATATGTCCTTGGTAGTGAAGGAATAATTCCACCAATGTCGACTCTGACCTGTATATGTTTGTGAACATGAGATTGATCTACAAGTTATACTATTTAATAATAAATTCTTGGTAGAAAATATATGTTTACAAAATAATTGAATTAACATTAAAACTTACCTATGTTGAACTTTCTTTAGGAAATGTTGGCTGAGTCATCAACGATACAAACCCTTGGCATTTTACCTCCCTCAAACTAGGAGTGACCTACAAAAGTCAAACAGATACTTCATACTATCATAACTTGATCATATTATATATACTTGATAGTAAAATACACACAAATAACTTTCAAAATATACATACCATGGGGCTATCACTGCAAATTGATATGCCTGTGACTATCGTGGCAATAGGGTCTCATGATATCATCAAATACCCTTCTTTGTCAAATAAACCATGTAAATTAAAAATGAGTAGGCATAATTGACAAGTATACATGGATGCATAAACAAACTAAATTACTTAATTACCTTCCTCTTGTCAACACCTGATGCCTACACCCCCTCACATTTCCCCCTGATGGCAACTGGTGACACCTACATTAGTATGTAATAAGATGATTGTAAAAATTTGAAAACACATGTACATATACTATTATAATAATTTAAGGAAACCAATGAGTACATTAAAACATATGTACTATGGAAGTGTCAAGACCAAATGATATGGCTGAAAGAATGGACCCCTCCACCTATACCATCTCCTCCTCTATCATTAACTGAACATAAATGTACCACATAAAAAAACATAAGGGGGAAATTATTATAAGAAAATTCTACTAAAAATATGAATGATAAAATTAAATACAATGTAAAAAGTGAACTGTTTACCCTTACCATAATAGTAGGAGTCCATGACTCTGTATGCCCCTAATGCACATCTTCATGAGGTGCTTCAGTGCTTGTAGTGTGCTGTGTAGAATCATCCACCTCAAAGATGTAATTATATGTATCACTATCATTCAGGGGACCTAAGCATAGATTGTTGCACACAATGCAAGTGTGGGGAACACAAACATGTGAGCTCATGGAAGATGTGGAAGGCCCAGAAGCATTATAATGAGGAGGCAACAATGTTGTGCTCTGCGTAACTAGAAAATCACTCAAGGTGTGAATGGCTCGAATAATCTGTGAGCTGGCCTCAAAAATAATGTTAGGATTCTGCACTATGGGAGGTGGTGAAATCTCAGGAGGGGGAAATATGTGTGGGATTTCACCTAGTGTGCCCATGGCCTATCCTAAGGAGCGCCTAAACCTACACCTTGGTTTGGTCTCATACTCCAATAATTAACCTTGTGACTAAGTACAAATTCAGCATACAATTTTTCAATAAAATAAAATGGGACATCAAAATTGTTGTGAGGTGGTCTATCAAAAACCATCCACCAGCGGTCCCAAAAGTTATCATGTATTGAACTATTTGGGCATCATTTAATTGACAACTTGGGTTTTTTAGGGTCCACTTTTAGATCAGTTTAAGGATCCACAAAAAGATTACATCTGTCATGTTTTGTTACATGTTTAGGTTCATGACTTGATCATAGTCAATCCCATCGTCAAACTAGGCATGCATGGAATCACGCCAAAGAAGTGAAACATTATGTTGCTCTGTAAGTTTCTCCATGTTTTCAATAATGGAGTTCAATGTGGTAAACATGGGTTGCAATGTGGGGATATTGGCATAGGTGGTTCGAAATCCTGTAAGCTAATTTAGATTGTCTCCTATGAGATCCTCTAAACGGAAAGGGTTTGAGACTGGTTCATCTTCTAAAAGTGGGGGATTGTTGGGAGGTGGTTATGGATTGTTTGCGGGATCATTAGGAGGGTTTTATGATTCCATGTCTGATTACAATTAGAAAACAAATAGATAATTACAATGAATTTTAAAAAATAATGAAAAACTCATTTAAACAGGCTAATTTTTATATAAAAAACTATAAATTCCTATTAAAACATAATAAAAACAAGAAAAAATTGAAGATTGAACTTACCTTAGATTCAAGCAAAATCAGATAGGGGATAAAACCAGATATCTGTAAGCCCTAGCTGCGTTCAACATTTTCATAGTGAAAATATTGAACATGGTCGGGGTATGCAAATATATAATTACTGGCAAAAAATGGATATCTGATATAAAATTGGATATCTGATAATATTGGATATCCGATTAGGCCTATGCTTTGGATTTTGGCTTGGCCAGGTGTACTGACACCCAGTTCTACTAAAAAGTCAACAAATCAATTTGTGTGCTTTTGAACGAGTGGAAAGTTTATTTTTTCACATCGCCACTTTTTTTCATACCATCATCCTGCACATACCCTGAGGATATTGTTGACTTTGATCTAGAAGTTACAAAAGGGTTTTTTCCCTTTAAAATTATATCATTAAAAATATTAGGAGTTATTGAAATGTCACTTTTCTAAAATAATTTTATTTCTATGGTAATTAGACCCAAAGTGGTATAAAACATGCATTTAATAGACATTTGCAATTGGAAAAGTTAAATCACTTCTCTAACTTAGCTAGAATGAATCTAGCTAGACCATATGTTTGACCAAAATTAATTTTTAGTTAGGAATACTAAAATTTAGCTGTGTTGATAAGTTAGCCTAAAAGGTGGTAGATTATTGTGCTTTTACCCAAATCCTATTTAAAAATGCAAATAGACCCATGTGAAGATGTGCACGACACCTCTTACAATGTTACAACATAAAAATTACATCAATTTATCATCTAGATCCATAGATCAAGATCACTCATAAAATTACTTGAAATGTGTTCCAAGTCATTCTCCAAATAAGTCTTTGCCAATACACATGCCATTGTTGATGTCACATGTACAATCAAAACTTCACATGATCACAATAAGTTCTCTAGCTACTGTCCAACATGAACCTATGCTCACTCATCATGACTTAAATAACCATGAGTGCTATCCACAAAGCTCTATAATCAACTCTATGAGAATCATAGTTTCTGTCTCCAGAAGATAGTCATCAGTAAATCAACCATAACTCTATCAAATCAATTCATAAGCAGGTATGATCATAGCCAAGGACCCAACACATCATGTCGATTCTCCATCTAAGTTTGCATGTACTAATTTTTTGTACTATGTCCGTACAATTCTCTGTGATATGTATGAAATCTTTTCTAAATAACATATGTTGACATCAATGACAAACACTATCATGAATGCAACACACAATCACTATAACATGCCTCCAACACTACTAGGATACTCCACCACATGAAAACTGTCAGCATTCATGCTAACATATTTACTCCTCTAGTTATCCCATTGAGGTATATGCTTCCCCTTTTTAGGTGGAGAATGATGAGGTGGGAATGTTGGTGTATTACTATGTTAAAGGAAGGTTGTGGGATCCTTATTAAAATTGATGTAGGAGAATTCTAGGGTACTTAATGAATCTGCATGGAGGTGTGTTTTTTTTGTTCTATGGTACTCGATTGCAGCTTTAACTAATGGTCTCAATTATTAAAGGAAGCTCGGTTGCTGAAGGAACTCAATGAAACCTCTAGCACTCAGTGGAACTGGTGCTTGGCGATGCCTACATTTCTCAGTCATGCTTGGCGTGCTCAGTTGTTTCATTGGTGCTTAGTTTTTTCTCAGATGCTCGATTATTTTTCTTTACTGAATAGAGTTCTTGGAGGTTTGGTTGGCCGAGTTGGTGCATTTATTGTTGGTAGCTTTTGTTGTATTCTCCTATGTAGATCTAGAGGCTGACATGGAGGATTAAATGTTTTTAAGGCTATTTGAGAGCCAAATTTTTTTGCATTTAATATTTGTTTGTAATAAGAGTTGACTTGGCTTAGGAGTTAATTGTTTCTTCTAGCCAACTTGTGGCTGAAGATTAGTATTTAAGGAGTGCTTAGGTAGATGTTTAGGAGTAATTGGAAAGACATTGAGAGATAGAAGATTAGATCTGGATCCTATGAGATCTTGAAGATCAGATTGTTATCTGATAGTTGTAAGAGTAGAGCTAGTGGTTTTCACGCTTGGAAATAAGGAGATTGCTTGAAGGCTTGTGAGATCAAGTTTAGATCTGCCTTAGGGTTTCCATCAGTTGCTAATTGTTTCAGAGCTGGACTAGCTAGAGTTAGACTTGGATCTTTGTTGATCTTGCAGAACTAGTCCTTGATTGTAATTGACCCTAACCTGGAAGGCCTTACAGTTGGGCATGTTAATAAAAATTTAGTTGAAAACATAGTCTTATTATGTTATTTCGCATTGTGGTGTTTGGCTGCTTGTGAGGACTTTCCTTAACTAGATCCTCCTTACTTGTCCTGCGTCAGGTGGTATCAGAGCTTGAAGTTCTTAAGTGTGTAAACCGATCTTTGAGTGAGGTAGTTTGCACTAGGACTTGGATGGTGATTTATTGCTTTGTGTTTTCGAAGATCTTGAAGGATGACTCTAAGAATATTGGACCCTAGAGCGATTACAAATCTCTATGATGCTGTAGAATAAAAGATTATAGAGAAATTTAAAATTAATTTCAGATATGAGATGGAATTGATGAAGAATGACATGATCACTGAGGTCATGAGAGCTATTGCTGGTATGCCGAGGAATCTTGGTACTAATGATGGTTATGAGGAAGTTGCTGAAGACTTTGAAGCTGCTGGATCTAGTGGAGATGATCGAAGAGATAGATCTAGTGAAGACATAACTGGTTGGTTGCATGGATGTGGAGCTTGGTTAAGTACTAGGTATCGAATGGAAGTTTCTCCTTTCTCTGGTACTTTGAGACCTAAGGATTTGATTGATTAGATTGGTGAATTAGAAGAATTTTTTGAGCTTGAAGAAATTGAAGATCCTCTTAGAGTAAGATTGGCATAGACTAAGTTGAAAGGACATGCTGCTTTTTGGTGGAAAGAATTACAAAGAGATAAAGAAGATGAAGGTGAAATGAAGATCAATCGGTGGAGGTTAATGGTGACTAAATTGAAAGCTAAGTTCATACATGCCGACTACGAGCTTGAATTGTTTAAGAAGTTGTAGAATATGAAGAAAAAAGATTTGACTGTGGAAGACTATACCCAGGAGTTCTATAAATTGACTATTTGGTCTAGACATAGAGAACTTGGTAAAGAAAAGATAGCTCAGTATGTGAATGGACTAAGATTCAATATTCAGGATGATCTTGGTATGCTGAAGATTGATTCACTTGAAGATTCTTATTAGTATGCTCTGAAGGCATAAGATAAGTTGAAGAGGAGACAACATACTAATTCCTGAGGGAAGGAGAAAATTGATCACTTGGTGAAGGCTAAACCAACTGCTGAAGATGAATCGAAACCTATAGAAGTGAAAAGGAAGACATGTAGGGTTATCTTTAAGGGTACTTGTTATAGTTGTGGTGAAGAAGGACACTGTTCTTTTGAGTGTACACAAATGAAGTTTGGTGATCGAAGGAATTCTATGGTGAATGAGGTTGAAGACTCAGTGAATGTACCCGAACAGGGAGGAGAGAACTTGCTAGCTCAACACGTATTGTTTGGTAAGTGTGCATTGGAACCTTGTGAGAGGAGTAATTTGTTCAAAACTTAGTGCAAGTTTGGAGGTAAACTTTGTGATGTAATTGTTGATAGTGGTAGTATTGATAACCTTGTTGCTGAGGACATGGTTTAGAAACTTGGTTTGAAACTAATGAAGCATCCTTATCCTTATAGGATTGGCTGGTTACAAGATGTTCATGCTCTGGACGTGAGGGAGCAGTGCTTTGTTGATTTTCAGATTGGTCAGTATAAGGATCTAGTGTTGTGTGATATTATGGAGATGAATATTTTTAATATATTTCTTGGTAGACCTTGGCAATATGATTGCAGAGCTATGTATGATTGTGTCAAGAATGTGTTTACTGTTGAGAAGAATAACATGAAGCTTTCCTTGATGCCTTTGCTAGACACAACACTCGGTAGGAGAAACCTGAGTTTTGGTAGCTGAGATGAGTTGAAGAATTTTGAAAGAATGGACCAGTATGGAGAACAAGCCCATGTGTTATCAATGAAATATTTGAAAAGATAGAGGAAATAGAAGTGGAAGAGTATGCAATTTGAAGAGTCAAAGGATTTGTATGTGAAGAACCAGTTCAGGGTTTATGTGCTAAATCCAAAAAGATGTTCTTCCAGCCTATGAGAACATCTTTTTGAACCTAGGGTGTCTAATGCAGGGGCATTCTAGGGTACTCGATGAATCTACATGGAGGTGTGTTGTTTTTTTTATGTGGTACTTGGTTGCAGCTTTAACCGATGGTCTCAGTTATTGAAATAAGCTCAGTCACTGAAGGAATTCGGTGAAACTTCTGGAGCTTGATGGAACTAGTGCTCAACCATGCATGTGTTTATCAATCATGCTTGGTGTGCTCAGTTTTTTCATTGGTACTCATTTGTTTCTCTGACACTCGGTTGTTTTGGTTTAATGACTGGAGTTCTTGGAGGTTTGGTTGGCCGACTTGGTGCATTTATTGTTGGTAGCTTTTGTTGTATTCTCCTATGTAGATCTAGAGGCCAACATGGAGGATTAAATGTTTGTAAGGATATTTGAGAGCCGACTATTGTTGCATTTAATATTTATTTGTAATAAGAGCCGAATTGGCTTAGGAGTTAATTATTTCTTCTAGCCAACTTGTGGCTAAATATTAGTATTTAAGGAGTTCTTAGGTAGATGTTTAGGAGTCATTGGAAAGGCAGTGAGAGATAGAAGGTTAGATCTAGATCCTATGAGATCTTGAAGATTAGATTGTTAGTTGATAGTTGTAAGAACATAGCTAGTGGTCTGTATTCTTGTAAACAAGGAGATTGCTTGGAGGCTTGCGAGTTCAAGTTTAGACCTGCCTTAGGGTTTCCATTAGTTGCTGATTGTTTCAAAGCTGGACTAGCTAGAGTTGGACTTGGATCTTTGTTAATCTTGCAGAATTATTCCTTGATTGTAATTGGCCCTAACCCAGAAGGCCTTACAGCCAGGCATGTTAATGAAAATTCAGTTGAAAATATTTCCTTATTGTGTTATTCCACATTGTGGCGTTTGCCTGCTTGTGAGGACTGTCCTTAACTAGATCCTCCTTAGTACTCCTACGTCAAAAACATATATTTTAGGTTAAGGGTTCCTAGAAAAAATCATGTTTCTTGGTAAGTATTAAGGGAGCCTTTAAAAATCCAATATAATGATGTAAGGTATGTTCACCCATGGGTGGTGCAACTTAAACATTGATGCATTAATTTGTTAGGGTGCTAATAGATTATTGTTGATAAGGAAATTATTTGGTTATATTTTATTTTGTTGCAACTTTTTGTATGTGGGTTATAGATCCCTCAAAAAATTCTATATAGGGTTTCAAGGTCCCTTCAAAATTTGATTCATCCAAGTAATCAAAAGAAGTGTTTTTTCTAAAAAAAGTTACAAAAAGAATGAAAATTTTGAAAGATATTGTATCCGTATTTTGATATTTACAAATGATTATGAATTTTTTGCATCATATTTTTTCATCATTCTTATATAATATTTGTATAAAATTTATAAGAAAGACATGAAACTATAAATTTTAGCATATTTTATAAAAAGATGTGTTGTAGGCTCTAAATTTTGAGTCAAGCTTCCTATTTCCTCTAGTTTGAGATTAAATTTATGTAAATAAACAAACTTTTCACTGTAGATATTATATTTCCATTACAAAATGGGTTTATTTATTGATAAAGGAATAACGAGGGAAATTTATTAAGAGAATCAAAACTATTTTCGGTGATTAATTGACTTATACATGAGTGCAGTAGTAACTATTAATTTTGACTTAATTTTGATGACTAAATGACCTGCATGCTAGGCATTTTATTGTGATCACTTTCCAATATTCATTTCCAAACTATAGATCTCCCTTTACCTCCATTTCATGTCTTCTTTCTACTATTTTTTGTCACCTTCTCCATATAGCTCAATGACATATTTTTGTCAAAATTATAATCAAAATTTTTATGAGTACTGCTGGTGCCTACATGTTTTTCTTGGCCAGTAAAGTATGGAAATTAACTTCACATCTAGACACAATATTTTTCCTATAGAAAGATGCTAGGTTATTGAAGATTTTTAGATGCCTTAAATAATAGCTAGGAATTTATTATAAGCTATGGTATGTACCTCCTCTACTCATGGAGCTTGGAAAAAATAAAAATAAAATTTAATTTTTTTGTCTCTTATTAGTGTCTAAGGTGCCTCTATGGTTAAATGATGTTGAACTAGAAGGAAACAATAATTTAATTTTCTTTCTATGAATATTATTCCAATCTTTCACTCCATCAACAATCTTCATACTGATTATTAGTGTCTATTCTATTGTAATGGGTTTAGGGTCCCCTCCTTGCCAACTTAATAAAAAAAATCTTCATACTAGGAATGACTTGGATGTAAAATTCATATATTTTGCATTAAAATGGGCATTTTACATTTGCATCATATTTGGGTAGCAATTTGATAAATTTAAATTTGTATTTGTGAATTTTTGTTGTTGTTATAAATAAAGGATGAAACTTGCATAATTTTAAACTAGTAAGAATGTTTGTTATTCATGAATGCTATTTTTTGTAAGATGAATGGAAATTGTCAAATTTTCTTATTCATTTTCTTTTCATTTTCATCCTGAAACTTACCATTAGAAAATTGTAAAAAGTTGTAAGACACTATCTAAACATAAAGTGTACAATTTGGGAGGATTTTTATTGAGAAAATAGGGGAGTATTGAGTCTTCTTCCTTTTATTAAACATTTTTTTGTTGGAACAATTCATAAAGATAGATCCAAATATAAATTTTCTAACTCCATTTGACTACGATCAATGAAAATTTTATGTTCTAATTCAAGTGAAGCACAAACAAAGTTACATAGAGCTATAATGGAGATAGACACATAACTAGTTGAGGACAATGATAGATTAAGTGCTACAACAAGTGTGATTAAGCCTTTGGTTTTTTTAATTTTTACATGTGAACTCCCCACTTCCCTTTCATATAGAATCTTCAGAAAGTCATAAGTAAGTTTCAAATACCTCGTAATAGTTGTTTGGAAATTAGGATGAGATGAGAGGTCATAAATTGGAGAATAAGCTCAATAGTTTAAACAAAACTTCATTGTACCTCTTCAACATATTTAAACAAATAAGGTTTAAAAACTTAGGGATTGTAGACTATATGAGAAGGATGATCAATTAGTTTATTCCATTCTATCCAAGCACGACCTCCAATATTCATTGTGTGTTTTAAATTTATAGTTTATCAAGAGTGTTACTGGATTTTCTTAGGAAACACACTCTCTACATGATTTTAATGCTAAACTCAGAAGAGAAAAATACATGTTTTAAATGGGATTATTAAAGTATACTACATCTCATGATCTTATTGCTGGAAATAAGACATATCTATTGTACGCCAAGGGATATACCCACACAATCAAAAGGATAAAGGAGAACAAATATATGAGTCATCAAACCTAAACATTGAAATTTCTTCTAATAAAGGAAAAACTAAGAAACAAATAACTAAGTGTGCTTATTGTAAGAGTTTGTGCATGATGATCACAAGCATTTACAAAAATAGATTGATCACCTCACTCATCTTCTTTAGGAGATTGATGCAGAGGTTTATAATTTCATCAAAGATTTTGGATATCAAACAAAGAACCTCGTAAGGAAATGAAAGAAGGAAAAGAGATATATACCAATATCTAGTACTAGTTACAATAATAACTTCATCAACTTCACAATGTACTATTGACTTAGCTTGTACACACCATATTCATACTTTGTAGGTTAGGTTTTCTTTTATAGAACATGATAAAATTTATCATATTACTCTAGGCAGTGATAATCAAGTAGTAACTATTGGGAGAGTATCTTTGAAGTTGAAGATGGAACATTCACAAATTTTCTAACTATACCTTCACTCTCAATAAATCCCTAATCAGAATATTAGATTTCTTATATAGAGAAGAGTGTGTGATATTATTTTACTCTTGATTGATTTGAGATCTAGAAATTTCACACAAAAAAATTAGTATCCCTAGGAAGATATAATCTCAAGGCTAGGTTGTACACCTTCTTGCCACTTTTCTTGTCAAGATTCCTCTTCTACTTTGGATCCTCTTAATAGTTCTTTTGTGATAGAATTTTCTTCTTGCAATGACGATGAGGATTATGGGCCAAATTATTTTTATGGTTCTAGGTCCTACAATATTCAAATTTTCTTCCAAATAAAGATGCATTAGATGAGTACTTGATATCTAAATAGTTGGTTTCCTTTATGAATTTTACCTTCTTATTTGGAGGACATCATGGAATATATTCACACTCTCTTTGATGACACATCCTATGAAGGCACACATTCTTCTTCAAATGTAATGTGCAGATCTTCCTAACATCTTGTTTCTTTTATACATCATTGTAAGCTGTTACATTTTTTCATTGGATTAAAAAAATTGAGTACCATTTAGACGACTCATCATTTCATTTTGAATATATGATATATATCTTAATTAGATTTTGGAGTATCATCTACACTTAATTTGGATATAGAGCATTTGACATTGACATAGGGATACTTAAGCAATGGTCAATGGCTTCATTCATTTTGAGTTTTCTACTTCTTCCTTGATTTTTAGAATAGAAAGATAACTTAAATGCATATGTGATATTATTGCTTCCTAGAGGAAGGAATCTTGTTCACTAGGCTTAGATCATGTTCAATATTAATTATTAGGCATCTACAATCACTACAAGGGGTTCTTCATTGGTTGGGCTGGGGGTGGGGGGGGAGGACAATGGGTTGCATAGTCTCTTTCATTCTCCTTATAGGAATGACATTTACCTCATATGAAGTCTTGCACTTATAATTCTTTAGAAAACATTTACTACCCTCATTTTAGGTCAAACATTTTACCACAAGGTTTTCCCGTCTTATTTATGAGTGCATTATATTTGGGTGCCTTATTAGGCTTTGATGCTAAGACCCACTTTTCTCCTCACCTAAGCTATTCTTAAGGAGGGGATGTTGGTGCAATCATGTTTAGATTCCACTTACGTGTCATCATGCTTAGGTGTCATATTTAGTTTGCTAGATGGTTGACTATGGTGGTTGGTAGGCTTAGCTACTTTTTGCCAAAAAATAACAAACTCAAATCCAATTATTTTCTATAAATATATATTCATTATATTATTTAATTAATTCCAATCATAATTTCTTTTTGTCTATTTGTATTGTGTTGTTTCATCTTTGCATAGTATTCCTTGGTAACTATTACAAATATAACATTTTTCCTACCCTAATTATAGTTGTAATTCTAATTGTAGACTATCTCAGTCTTAATTCCAATTCTAACTGTATGTTAATTTCAACTATAATTCTAATCTTAAGTGTAACTTTGATTGTATGACTTACCCTAATTTTAACTCTAACTATATGCTAATTGTAACTACAATTCTAACCATACAGCTAATCAAAATATTAAAACTAATCCTAACCCTAATTCTAATAATACACGTGACCATAATTTTGATGTTAATATTAAATATAAGCTTGATTGTAACGCTGGCCATAAACTAATTATCAACCGTAACAATAACCATAATTGTAAATATAACCTTGGTCTAAAATTCTAACCTGAAGCCTTCTAGGGAACCATATCTCCTTGAATATTTTATATTGAAAGTTTATTTCTCTTTATGTTTACCTTTCTCATCTATTTTGTAAATGATACCACATAATTGACATCTCTTCTTTTAAAAAATAAAATAAAATAGATCTTAAAATACTTTATAATTTTATTTGTTAAATTTTTATTTGCACTTAATTTTTAAGAATAATGAATAAGAATTTTGAATAAAGGGCCACATGGTTCGCCTACAAATAAATTTTTTATTATGCATCTCTTTTGCATCACAAATATAAGATATTTAACATCCTTAAAAATTTTGTTTACTCCATATTATAAATTACTCAAAAAATTGAAAAATAAATGATTTTGTGACTAAAACAATATATTTGTTAATGAAACAATAGTATTTCTGTGTTTTCCCTCTCAATGAGCGGAGATTTTATTGATTTATTTCTTCTCTTGAACTTTCAACAAAATAGAAAGTCTACTAGAAAGAAATAAGTACCAGCCGATCTAATTTCTCTTATTGTATATTTTACACAATCTGAAAGATTTAGAAATGCTTAAACAAAATACAAAATAAAAATAAGAATTGTAAGTTCGGTTGTTTCCTCCGCTACAACCCGTAAAACGTGTCCGATGTCTTCATTTATTAACAGCATCGATTGTAATAATGCCAACCTCCCGGGACAGGATGATGCCAGCCTTCCAATTCTCTTCTGAGATGTAAATCTTCTTCCTCTTCTGTTCGTTCCTTTGCCACCTATTTCATCACAAAATACACCATAATGAAAATTTATTCTTTTTTCCGCTCTAAGAACGCTTTAGTATTCTTAAATATGAAATGAAAAAACTGGGCTCATGGTATTTAAAACCATTAAGTTATTCTCCTCCTTTGCCATCCTCATCTTTCCTGCCCCGATAGTATTAGACTCTGCAGATGCAGTACAGCCATCAAAATGACGTCAATACACCGCCATAATAATCATTCAATGCATAAAAAATTGCAGAGCAAACAAAATAAAAGAATTACCAATTACGAGACGACAGTCTTAAATAAGTCTTAAAAAAAAGTCGATGTTTTATTAGAATATAATATAAATGAGAATTTTGTAGACTAACATAAAAAAAATCTAGCCTAAATCCATTGAAAGAAAATATAAAACCTATATTTCCTTTGATCAAGTGTGTCAATTAACCATTCAAAGCATAAAAAATTGCAGAGCAAACAGAATAAAAGAATTACCAATTAGGAGACGGCGGTGTGATTGAAGTATTAACGCCAACATTACAAATATATTGCTATTCTTATATCACTCGACGTAGAAAGTTCATTACCAATTGAATGCATGAAAAATTGCAGAGCTAACAAAATAAAAGAATTATCAATTACGAGACGACAGTCTGAAAGAAGTATTAACGCTAACATTATCAAAGCATTTATATTATAACATATTTTTAAAAATAAATATGAATTATTTTAATGGTATGGTAAAGTATTTGCCTCTATAATATTGTCTTGAAAATTGTAATAGAGCTAGTGCTTCTACAAAATCCGTGTATAAGAGGCTAAATTTGTAGGCCAATAGAAGAGCTCTAAATTTATTTTGCTGAATTATAAACATAAAAAATGTGCATGTATACTATACAAATTATTAATTTTGTAACAAATTTGATAAAAATAATAATTTTAATTGGTAGAAATGTGATTTTTTAATCACTAGTTAATGGAAGAAATCCAAAAATGAATGCAATAGTGCTTGCCTAACCTATCGGCAAGTACTAATAAATATCAGCCAATATAATTTCAATTATTGTATATTTTACACAATTTTTAAGATCTAAACATGCCTAAACATTAGAGAATGTACTTAACAAAAATACTAAATAAAAATAATAATCTCCTGGCCTGCCTTTGGCGAGGACTCGTAAGAGTTGTTTCCTCTGCTACGACCCGTAAAACGTGTTCGATGTATTCATTTATTAATAGCATGGGTTGTGCCCACCTCCGATATATCCATGATTCCCGCCTTCCAATTCTCTCCTGAGATGTAAATCTTCTTTCTCCTCTGTTGGTTCCTTTGCCACCTATTTCATCACAAATTACCATAATGAAAATTGTTTCCTTTTTCCCCTCTAAGAACGCTTTAGTATTCTTAAATATGAAATGAAAAAATTGGGTTCATGGTTTTTAAAACCTTTAAGTTATTCTCCTCCTTTGCCATCCTCATCTTTCCTGCCCCGATAGTATTAGACTCTGCAGATGCAGTACAGTCATCAAAATGACATCAATACACCGCCATAATAACCATTCAATGCATTAAAAGTTGCAGAGCAAACAAAAGGAAAGAATTACCAGTTAGGAGACCGCAGTCTGATAGAAGTATTAATGCCAACATTACCAAAACGATGAGGGCTGAGCGCCTGGCCATTCTATTCTACTCTGAAACAAATGTGATGGGATTCGTCATATATTGTTACTCATATATAACAAAACAATACGCTTATCACCGGACGTGGAAAGTTCATTACCGTGACTTTCAGCTAATAATAATAATAATAAAACAACAAAGTCCGTTCTTACAACTAATAATAATTATCATAGATTGTCATGGCCGCAAGTCTCAATATGCGGGAAGACTTGCATATGCGTTGATTTAAGACGTAATAGTAGCCCCCGACTCTGACGATGAGTGTGTTATCATTTAATTTAATTTAAATATTTAAATATGGATATTGACTGATGAAAAATATGATAAATATTTGTTACTTGTTGGTTTAGATGAGACGTATAATTATTTTAATTGCCCCAATTTACTCACAATACCTCATAATAATCCCCGAGACATAATCATACTTTAGTATATCATTGCATATAGTCGAATAGTAATGCTAGTGTGATTGCACTATCATGGAAATTTACTCACAATACCTCATAATAACCTCCGAGACATAATCATACTTTAGTATATCATTGCATATAGTCGAATAGTAATGCTAGTGTAATTGCACTATCATGGAATAATGTAAAGTGCAAGGCGTGCATCCAAAGATTTTAGCTAAAACATATACAATATTTAAGAGGTTGTCATGGCTAAACTAAAGGTCTCAACTATATGTAGAGAGTGGACATATTAACATAGAGATGTAGGGGAACCACTACGTTGAGGTTTTTGCCACTTACATTGGAATAAAAAATGGCTAAGGATTAAGTTATGGAGAAAATTTAGCTGCAAATTCACTCATTAAACATTGTTAATTGTCTCAAAGGTTTATGCCCCCAAGCTGGACAATCCAGAGTATTAGTGAGGATTGTAAACAAATGTTAAATTGTTTTGATTCCTACATTATTTCCCATGTGACCATGTCTATCATGAGGGAAATCAAGTGGCTGACAGACTGGAAAATTGGGGAGTTTATTCCACACATGTTATTAATTGGGAAGTAAATGATTATATCCTAATGGAGATAGGATATGGCCCTACTCCCACCTACCTACTCTTTGTCTTGACATAAGATGCTTCTACAACATGATTTTGAGTAGTGAGTTTTTCCTCCTTGCCTAAAAAATGATGGTTTCCTACATGAGAATGGGTGTCCATAGGGAAGCCCCATTTATTTGTAATAAGTTGGGTATCATGCAAGTTTTAATTTTGGCCTTCTACATTTTGAATAGTGTTTTTGTGGGTTTTCTCTATCCGTCCTCCATGGGAGGTGATTGCAATAGATTAGAGTTGATTGTCTATGATAAGTGCCATACTAAAGAGACAATCTGGTTTGAAATTTCAGTAGGGGGTCTAATAGGATATATAGAGACTCTTCATGGGGTTGATGCCCAACTTGTGGATACCTTCATAGCTAGTTGGAAGGAATGCATCACGTAACTAATACATTTAACCCTAATTTTTGACCAACATTTCTGACCAAGAATTAAAAGGGTTTTTCTTGGTCAGTTTATAAATTGAAATTTTTTATTTATTTTTAATCCATTTTCGTGTTGGTCGAAAGTTTGACCAACATGGGCATATAACCTAAAAAAAAGAGTCATTTTATTTATTATTATATAACCTAAAGTTTTCATTATATTTGTTATTGCGAATTGCCAGAGATCAAGGAGGGCGTTTTACATTGACATTTCATTTGTTATTACGGCGCCACAGAGTTGAAGGAGGCCAGAAGGAGGGCATCAATCTTAAGGAGCACATCGATCTTAAGCTCTGTTGGTGACCACCTATGCATCTGAAGATTCCACAAAGCTGAAGGAGGCCAGAAGGAGGGCATCAACACCTACCCACATGTAAGGGCATTTCTACCAAATTTGGATATGATCAATCATCAGCATAGCTAATGTGATCTGAAATATAAATGAAAAAACTGTCGCGTGAGTCTTTCCAAAAGCTCACATACAAGTATATATGCTATACACAAACATTTTATGATAAAATGCATTATGTCTTCTACTTCAATATGCCAATTAAACACATTAACATGTATCCCATGAATTTGGACAATTTACTTGTGGATTCATTAACATCTTTGTCATTTACTTTGTAAATAGAGTAATTTAAGGATTTCAGATATTTTGTTTCAAGAATTCCCATGTGTGAATAAACTGAACCCATTTTAGGCATTCTAGGGTTTTCAAGCACTTAAAAAGCCTCACATATTATTTTTATCCAAAATTTCATCGTAGGAATTAGAATGTGCGTTACGAATTTAAGATAACAGTTCATTCTAAGATCAAATTTATCAAAGAAATTTGCCTCTACTAATTTATCTTTTCTAAAAAGCTAATTAACGAAATGAGATATTCGACACACCTTGTGGCCAAATTTAAGTAGGCACTGAGAGAGATAATCAATGTGATTTTCCACCCACCTTTGAATTTCAAAAGTTGCTAAATGTATTTGGTTTTAAAATCCCAAATACATACTTAATTAACTTAGAAAGCATACCCGCGAACCTTAACCGAAATGATTAAATGATAACTAAGGAGATGGTAACAATGAATTGAATGAGGCATTGCCCTGAAATAAGTATACTTTCTAAGTTGATTAAGTATGCTTTCTAAGTCGATTAAGTATGTATTTGTAGACTCACGAACCTTAACCGAAATGATTAAATGATAACTAAGGAGATGGTGACAATGAATTGAATGAGGCATTGCCCTGAAATAAGTATGCTTTCTAAGTTGATTAAGTATGCATTTGTAGACCCGCAAACCTTAGCCGACATGGCCACACATTTCTATTCCCATAATCATATTAGGGTTTGATATGACCAGCATATTAGCCCCTCACCCAGCCCCACACATGGATAGGGTTATAATGTAGATAATACTAGAATTGGTTGACAATTTTGTTCTAGGCATTTTTGAATCACAGTTGATACATATCATATTATGTGTTGTGTCCATTCATAAATTTTTTTTGTATTGTTGAATCACAGTTGATACATATCATAACCAACACTCATTGCATGCATTCTTGTGCTTTCAATAATAAACCCTAGTCAAGGATTTAAGGTTCAAAGTTATTATCGGGTTTTGTTTTTGTATGTAATATTACATACTCTCATGATTAATTACATTGTCATCATATTTTGTCAAATTATAATATGGGTGAGTTTGTTTTGAACCCGAGTATAGGTTCTCTATTACATTGTTCATCTTGTGATTTCTATCCTCATGTACATCATAGTTAAAAAAAGAGTATGATTGTGAAAGATTTGCATCACCATGCATGATTTGGTTTTTGATATTATGATGAAAGTCTCAGAGGCATAAAGTTTATATTATCATTTCAGCAATTTATATTATTTGTCATGAATGTATATACTCAATTATACAACATGTGAATTTGGAATATTGGTTGAGATATTCAGTTTATGAAAGAAACGAAAGGAAGAAATGAGGTTATTTTAATTGATTAATATTGATAGAGGTATTAATGTTTATTTTCAAAAGCATCATATTGAAGGATTATGATTTAAGTTTGATCAGCTGCCAAGAGGCCCTAAGGGTATGCAATAAAACCAAAGAAAAAAAAGTAAATAATTTTCCTTTTTAAAAAAATAAATAGTATCAAAAGTAGAGAACATAAAACACAATAAGAAACTGTAAATAAAACACAAATCAATGACCTTACATCAACATCCAATTAAACAATATTCTAACATAATTTAATTCCCTATCATGCTAACTGTACCCACGATAGAGTCTCTGTTGCAACAAAGTTTGAAGGTAGATATTATAGTGATTACAAAGATGAATCAGTGAATAATATCTAAAACCCAATAATATTTATCAGACTTCACAGGAGTTACAAAGTATGATTTTAACCATCTTAGAATGATTCAGGGATGACATTAGATTGGAAACCAATTAAACATTGAAAGTTTTATGCCTGGTCATTTGTGTCATATTTAAACAGAATAACATTTTCTGCAAGCTTTCCTTTGTTGGGACTCAAATGACACATCAACAATCAAGTTTATTATGTAGTATGTATCGACAACATCTTGTCATCAATAGATGGATTATTTGGTCTTAATAACATCACTACAATATCAATATGCTTTAGATACGATGATGACAGACTATATTTTGATCTAGTATGAATGTCATTTTTAGAGACTTCTTCAAAGCCATCGATAATATATATTAGTTTTCTATGTTAAATTTCCATGTGGTTCTATTTGTTTTGATAGTTTATATAATTTTTCATCGATAGATGAAGATTGATATGGTTAACCTTGTTGCTGAATTGTACAAATAGAGAAAATGAAGTTTAATGATGTAGACATTAACTAAGTAGTTCAAAGTAGTTTTAACTTTCTCCAAACATCTTTAGAACCACTGAGTAGTATTTAAAAATGATGCAAGAGCATCTTGGGTATTTGAGCAATCTTGCATCAACCAAAAAACATTTCCTATTTTCTATTGTTTGCATTATAATATTTTCATTTATTGGTTTCATGTTATGAGAAGCTTACATGGTGTTGAGGACCTATGTTGGAACCTTTTTCTATGACCACATAAGGATTGGATGGACCATTTCAAAGTTAGAGTTGTTTTCCTTGTCGTCGGAGCCGTATTTTCTTGCATTCTGCATACTGATTGCACATTGTGTAGCCTTTAATCCTTAAGGAATCAGCCTTTGCACTATTAGGGCCTTTAAGAGGACCTAAATTAATATCTTCACCTAAGATCGCAAATCCTAATTCATCATGAGTTGGGAGTTATGACCATTTTTCTTGGGTATCGATTTTCAGCCAGTTTCTCACGAAACGTGGAGTTTTTCATCTTGCATGGTGTCGTGTGATGAAATGGAATCTTTCTAAGTTAGGGACATGCTCTTGGGTCATTTGTGGACCTAAATGTAACCTCGCATTGATTTTTTTTCATTTTTTCATTAGTTTTGGTTTACTCTTCGAAACTGGACCTATAATGTAATTAAATGCCCGACTGGCCGACTTGTGGCTTCGTTGGTTATATAAGGAGTCTAGTTTGATGTAGTAAAGAATCAAGGAAAGATGATTATCAAGTTACATCATTGGAGACAAAGATAGGATGAAAGCTGAGACTCTAAATTCATAATTCTCTTTGTATAAGGCTTAAACTTGGAAGGCCTCACAGCCAGGCATGTTGAAAGATTTAATATAATTACTTTGTTGTTTCTGCCACTTTGTTAGGAACCTACATGTTCCTTCTATTTATTTTTTTAGTGTAGTGTTTTTGGACGCATATGCTTTGTAAGTCATCCCTTAGTATATTTTGTTATCCCACATGCATAGGAAGTAATACTTGTCTAGTTTCTAGTTAGTTTTTAAGTGTGTGTTGAGGCCTATGAGGGCATGGTCAAATTTATTATATTGAGCTTTCTCAAAGGAGGTTGCCCCCTTGAAGTGGCCTGTGATCAATAGATTCAGTTTGACTTCTATTTTTGCTCTATATTTCACTATTTCGTGTGTTCCCATTATATTGTTGGAGAAGGTTCTTCACATATGGTATCAGAGCACTTTCTTGGGCTCGTTCGGTGGAAATTTTGTCAATTTTTTTTTCTTTATCGTGGCATCCAGGTGTTGTGTTGCATGCATTGTTTCTCTTTTTTACCTCTGAGTTCATTCAATTAGAGTAAAATTTTTTCCATTTTTTGGTCATATCTTCCTTGCTTTCACCCCATTTTTTCTCAAAGCTTCCCAAAACCTCCGCAATACTAGTCTGCACAATCGCTTCCTTGAGGACCCTCCCTCAAATTTTACATATCAAAGCCCTAAATCCCTCATTTCCCCTTTTTTAGGGTTTGCCCTAACTTTTCTGATTCTCACCCAATCACCACCAGATTTAGCCACAGGGCTCATTTCCTAATTCTTCTCCTTTGTCCCTCTTGGACTGCTCCTCCTGTTTTGACTCCCCACCCCTAAAACCCTCATTTTTCTTTTTCCCTTCTCCTTAGACAGTGCCCAAACACTCGTCACACCCCCATTATCCATCTGCGTGTTGCCCAGTTTCCAAATTACCCTAACTAAAAAATTTTATGTTTCTATTGTTCTATCCATTCCACCCAAAAAAAAAAACCAAAAAAAAAACCCTGCTATATGGTTGTCACCTGTGTAGGGGAAAAAAATATGGAGGATGAACTTGCCTCCCTCAAGACCAAACTTCAAGATTTGGATGAAAAATTTATCGGTGTTAGCCTTTAGCATTCTCGGTCTTCTGAACCTAGGTTTTCTTCTAGCTCATCTTGTGGACCGAAGCTTGATTTTTCTCGCTTCAATTGTGCTGACCCGATTGGATGGATTTACTAGGCAGAGCAGTATTTCAGCCTGCATAATACTCTAAATACCAACAAAGTTCCACTTGCATCTTTCCATCTGGAACATGAAGCTCTTCAATGGTTCTGTTGGTACATCAAGGCTCAGGGAGAGCCAACTTGGAAAGAATTGTGCACGCTCCTTTTGTAATGCTTTGGCCCTAGTGCTTTTGATGACTTCATCGGAGCACTCACTAAACTTCGCCAAACAGGCACAGTGAGAGAGTATTAGATAGAGTTTGAAAAATTAGCTAATCACACAGAGGGATTGTTTGATGAATTCGTTCATAGTTGTTTTGTTAGTGGCTTGAAGGATGCAATTCAGTCTGAAGTGAAAATGTTTCATCTCACTACAATGATGGAAACCCTCGGATTGGCTAAGTTGGTAGAGGACAAGATCAGTGCTCTACAACACTCCAGATCTAATTATGTTCCATTCCAAAATATGGGTTCTCCACACCCTCAAAGAACACCAACCCCTAGAACTACTCCTATCAAGCACTTGTGTGAAGCAAAGATGCGGACCCGTCGTGAAAAAGGGCTTTGTTATAATTGTGATGAGAAATTCACTTGGGGACATAGATGTGTTCAACAAAAGCTCTATCTCCTAGATGTGGATTCTCCGCCTGAATTGGATGAGTATGAAGATGCTCAGGAAACTATAGATGATGAGGGTGAGCCTCAACAACTACTTGTTGAACCCCCTTCACAAGAAACCCACCCAAAGATATCTATCCATGCTCTAGCAGGTGTCACTACCCCACAAACCATGCGGGTCCAAGGTCACTTCAAAAAGATCCCTCTTACTATACTCATTAATTCTGGTAGTACTCATAACTTCATTGACCCTCGAGTTTCCAAATAGGGTGATTGTTGTGTACATCCTTGCTCTAGCTTTGAAGTCATGATTGCCAATGGGGGCACTTTACCTTGCAAAGGGAAATGTTGCAATGTGCATCTCTCTATTGGGGATTATACCCTGCACTCTGACATGTTTGCCTTGCTCTTAGGTGGCTATGATGTGGTTTTGGGCACCCAATGGTTACGCACACTTGGCCCCATTCTCTTGGATTTTGCTGAACTTTGGATGCAATTTTCAGCTGCTGGAAAAAAATACACTTTGAAAGGATTGCAGTCGGGGTCTCTCAGCATCATCAGTTCACATCGAATGGAAAAGCTTCTTAAGAAGAGTTCACATGGGGTCATCGCTTAGCTCCATTCTATTCAGATGTAGCCATCGGTGGTCTCTAGTACTCTGATAGATCTCCAACAAATTTTGGATAAGTATGCAGGTGTCTTTATTGAACCTGTATGATTGCCACAGTCTCGCCCAGAGGACCACTATATTCAGCTCCTTCCTAGCAGTGTTCCCCCCAACATCAAGCCATACCACTACCCATTTCACCAGAAGACTAAGATTGAGATGCTTGTTCGTGACTTACTCAAGCAAGGTATTATTCACCCTAGTACAAGCTCCTTTTCTTCTCTAGTTCTTCTTGTCCACAAAAAAGATGGGTCTTGGTGCCTCTGCATTGACTTTTGAGCACTTAATCATCTCACCATAAATGATAAGTTTCCCATTCCAATTTTTGATGAGCTTCATGGCGCTCATTTTTTCTCCAAGTTGGATCTTTGTTTTGGGTATCATCAAATTAGGGTTCATGAGGAGGATATCCCTAAAACAACATTTCGCACACATGATGGTCACTATGAATTTTTAGTCATGGCCTTTGGAATCACTAATGCTCCTTCAACATTTTAGGCATTGATGAATAAAATATTTCGGCCCTCCCTTCGAAAATTCATTTTGGTCTTCTTTGATGATATCCTCATCTATAGTAAAAGCTGGGCTGAGCACCACCGTCATCTGGATCTTGTCATGCGACTTCTCTCTGATCATCAACTTTGTGCAAAACAATCTAAATGTGTGTTTGGCCAGGAGGAAGTGGAGTATCTCGGGCATATTGTTTCACGCCAAGGGGTTCATGTGGATCCTACCAAAATAGATGCCATGCAAAATTGGCTGCAACCTAAAACTCTCAAGAGCCTTTGAGGTTTTTTGGGGCTCACTAGCTATTACCACAAGTTTGTTAAGGATTACGGGAATATTGCGGCTCCCTTGACAGCTCTGCTAAAAATGGATGCTTTTACTTGGAACACTATTGCTGAGTGCGTATTTGAACAACTGAAACAAGCTATGTGCAGTACAACTATTCTCGCTATGCAAGATTTTTCCAAGCCCTTTACTATTGAGAGTGATGCTTGCGGCAATGGACTGGGTGTTGTTCTCCTTCAAAATGACCATCCTATTGCATTCACTAGCAAAGCCCTTTCTGGTAAGAATCTCACACTCTCTACATATGAAAAAGAAATGATGGCTATTTTGCATGCAGTATAGAAGTGGCAGCCATACATCCTAGGGAGTCATTTTTGCATCAAGACTGATCACCAAAGTTTGAAATATTTTTTGTAACAATGGGTATCCTCCCCTGCACAATAGAAATGGGTTAGCAAACTCACAGGGTATGATTATGAGATCACCTACAAGAATGGTAAGGATAATATTGTGGTAGATGCTCTTTCTCATACATTTGATGATCAAGCTTCTCTTTCAGCTATTTTTATGCCAATCCCTAATTGGTTAGAATCTATTTAGCAAGGCTATACCCATGACTCTTCTTTATCTCACATCATTCACCAATTGGATAATAATCCTTCTATTGTACCACATTACTCTTGGGATGGTGCTTCTCTCAGATACAAGGGGTGTCTAGTGCTTCCTCAGAGTCCAGATCTACAACATGCTATCTTTTATGAAGTCCATGCTTCTCCCTCAGCCAAACACTCTGGGTTCCTCAAAACTTATGAATGGGAAAAGTGTAACTTCTTTTGGAAAGGAATGAAAATGATGATTCAACAGATGGTGGCTGAATGTGATACCTGTCAATGCCAAAATGGTGAAATGACCCTCCTTTCTGGCTTGTTGGAACCTCTTCCCATTCCTACATGGATTTGGACTAATATTTCTATGGATTTCATTGAAGGGCTTCCTAAATCAGGTGGAAAGACAGTGATCTTGGTGATAGTTGACCATCTCTCCAAATATAGTCATTTTTGTGCCCTCAGCCACCCATATACTACCACCTCAGTTGCACAAATCTTCATGGATCTGATCTTTCATCTTCATGGCCTCCCTTCTTCCATTGTCTCAGATCGTGATGCCACTTTTACCAGTTATTTTTGGACATCATTGTTTCAGAAAACTGGCACCAAACTAAAGCTGAGTTCAGGGTATCACCCACAAATGGATGGTCAGACTGAAATTATCAACAAATGCCTAGAAACTTACCTTCGTTGCTTCACTTCTGAACAACAATATCAATGGGCCAAGTGGCTTCCTCTTGTAGAATGGTGGTACAATACCTCTTACCACACTTCATCTAAGATTACTCCATATGAAGCAGTCTATGGTCAGACACCTCCAGTGCTCCTTCCCTACACCCCCAACAATTCACCAATTCAAGAAGTTGACACAGTTCTCCGCAACTGGGATTAGATTCTTCGCACCTCATAGGATAATCTTCACATGGCCCGGAATCAAATGAAACAATAGGTAGATCAACACCATTCTGAGTGCTCTTTTCAAGTTGGGGATATGGTTTTTCTTCATCTATAGCCATACAAGCAATCCTCCCTAAAACTTAAAGGGCATCATAAGTTGGCCCCAAAATTTTATGGGCCATATAAGGTTCTTCAAAAGATTGGTTCAGTTGCTTATAAACTAGAACTTTCGCCTTCTTCCTGCTTCATCCAATATTTCACATTTCATTCCTCAAGCCTATTCTTGGCACCAATGTCAGAGCACAAGATGCTCTCCCTGAAATGGATAAGGATGCATTATCTTGGAGCTTGAGGCCATCCTCAATTAGTGCACTCATCAGCTTCGCTCTTGCTCCATCTCTGAGGTCTTGCTTTAGTGGCATGGAATGCAGCCAGAGGATGCTACATAGGAACCACTTCTTTAGATTTAGAAACATTTTCCACACCTTAAGCTTTGAGGAAAAAGCTTTCTTTTTAAGAGGGAGGGGATGTTAGGAACCTGTGTGTTCCTTTTGTTTATTTTGTTAGTGTAGTGTTGTTGGACACATATGCTTTGTAAGTCATCCCTTAGTTTATTTTATTATCCCACATGCATAGGAAGTAATACTTGTCTAGTTTCTAGTTAGTTTTTAAGTGTGTGTTGAGGCCTATGAGGGCATGGTCAAATTTATTATATTGAGCTTGTTCAAAGGAGGTTTCCCCCTTGAAGTGGCCTATGATCAATAGATTCAGTCTGAGTTCTGTTGTTGCTCTATATTTCATTATTTCGTGCATTCCCATTATATTGTTGTAGAAGGTTCTTCACACACTTTCTTGTCTCATTACCATTGTGTTTTCATTGATTTCATGTGGTATTCATATTGCTTCCATGTGTAAATTTGAGAAGGGCTTGTTTGTTGATTCAAGTGGACTCAACTTTGCCAATTCTACTTGTATCTACCCTGCCCTTGCATCAAGTGGTATCAGAGAAAAGTTCTTTCTTGTGGATTAGATTGTGGAGAACCTTATTGGATTGGTTGTAGGGTGGAAGATTTGAGATCTGAACTATAACTTGCAGAAGGTTACGATCTTGCTAGAACTTGATTGTTAACATGATTCATGGTAGAAGAAATGATAATGCTATCATGGATATGTTGAGGTAGATTGAAACTATGATTGAAGCTGTAGAGATAGCCCAGAGAAGAGGCACACATCTTGAAGATGTTAGTGATGAATAAGAAGTAGCACCTAATCCTAAACCTAAAGTTGAACAAGATGAGGAAAGACTCTTGAGATTTTTGTCTAAAGCTAACTCTAGACCTGTAGTTGAAGTTTCTTTCTATGATGGAAGACTTGAGACCGACGCACTTTTGGATTGGATCTCTAAGATGGATAAATAATTCGAGTATGAAGGTACTCCTAATAATAAGAAGGTTAAGATAGTAGTCACAAAGTTGAAAGGTCATGCATCTCTTTGGTGGGATCATTTGCAAACTGAGAGATAGAAGAGAGGAAAAGAAAAGATCAAGACATGGATGAAGATGCTTGGAAAGATGAAGAAGTTTCTTCCAGCTGATTACCAAGTTTTTTTGATGATAAAAATACAAAATCTGAGACAAAAGGACATGATTGTGAAAGAATATACTAAGGAATTTTATAAATTGGATATCAGATCTAGACATGTGGATCATGAAGTTGAGAAGGTGGCTAGATATCTGAATGGTCTTTGGACATTGATTCAAGATGAGATCAGCTATGTTAAAATAAATAGTGTGGAAGAAGCATACCAATTTTCTTTGAAGGTAGAAGAGAGATTAACAAAAAGACACGATCAAAGACAAAGAGGAAGAGGTGGCAGATTTCAGAGAAGTAGAGGAAGATCTTATGGAGAAAGTAGCAGATCTAACAATGCAGTACAAGATAAAGGATGGAAAGATGAACCTATTGGTAGAAGAGGTAATTACTCTAGAGGTAGCTATACTGGTTACTCTAGGAATAATAATAGTGGGAAAAGAGAAGATAAATCTTGGTTTAAAGGTACTTGTTACAAATGTGATGAAGAAGGACATAGAGCCTTTGAATGTACTAACTCTGGAAAGAAGACCATAGGTAATGGGAGAAACAATTTGGCTTGTGAAGAAGTTGAGGAATTATCTAATGAACCTAAACATGGTGAGAACTTGATGCTAAGAAGGATCTTGTGGAATGAAGAAGTTGATGAGGAACCTATTCTGAGGAAAAGTTTGTTAAGAACCAGATGTAAGATTACTTATAAATGTTGCAAGGTAATGATTGATAGTGGAAGTTCTAATAATTTTCAATCCAAAGAGCTGGTTAACAAATTGTAGTTGCAGAGATTCAGACATCCTAAGCCTTACCATATTGCTTGGATCCAGAAGGATCATAAATTACTTGTAAGTGAACAATGCCTTGTTAAATTCAAAATTGGAAGTTACCATGATGAAGTCTTGTGTGATATTATGCCTATGGATTGTTGTCATATTCTTTTGGGTAGACCTTGGCAATATGATAGGAAAGCTTTGCATGATGGTAGATTGAATAAATATACTATTTGGATGGATGGAAAGAAACAAGTATTATTTCCTTTATTAGAAAATTTTGATGAAGGTCACTCTACTACAGTCAGAGTATGATTGGTTGATGGTAAAAAGTTTGCTAGAGAAATAAAAGAACAAAATGTTTGTTTTGCTTTAATTCCAGGGAAAACTAAGAAACAAGATGAGTTAGAACATGCACCTGAGGTTAAGCCTTTGTTGACTGAATTTCATGATATCATTTCTGATAATGTACATAATGGTTTTCCTCCTATGAGAAGTATAATTCATTGTATGAATTTGATACCTGGAGCTAGTTTGCCTAATAAAGCACCACATAGGTTGACACCTAATGAAATGACTGAGTTGAATAGACAAGTTTAAGAATTACTTGAGAGAGGTTTGATTAGGGAAAGTTTGAGTCCTTGTGTAGTACCTTATGTGTTAGCACCAAAAAAGAATGGAGATTGGAGAATGTGAACTGATTCTAGAGCTATAAACAAGATAACAGTAAAGTACATATTTCCTTTGCCTAGGATGGATGACATAATGGATAGTTTGAGTGGAGAAAAGTATTTCACAAAGATTGATTTGAAAATTGGTTATCATCAGATTAGGATTAGAGAAGGGGATGAATGGAAAACTTCTTTTAAGACTAATGAAGATTTCAATGAATGGTTGGTTATGCCTTTTGGTTTGACTAATGCACCTAGTACTTTCATGAGGCCGATGAATGAAGTTTTGACAAGATTCTTGGGTAAGTTTTTGATTGTATATCTTGATGCCATTTTGATATTCAGTAAGAGTAAGGAAGAACATTTTGAACATATCAGAAAAGTATTACAGAGATAGAAAGAAGAAAAGTTGCTAATTAATCTGAAGAAATATTCATTTAAGAAAGAAGACATTGTATACATTGGTTTTGTAATTTTAGTTGATGGATTGAAGATGGACACTGAGAAAGTAAGAGCTATAATTGATTGGCCTACACTAGAGAATGTTGGAGGGGTAAGATCATTTCATGGATTAGCAAGTTTTTATAGGAAGTTTATCAAAAATTTTAGTTCTATTTGTAATGCTATGACTGAAACAATGAGAGGAGATAAAAGGGATTTCAAATGGACACATGGATCACAAAAGAGTTTTGAAACATTGAAACAAAGAATTGCAGAGTTGCCTACACTTTCTTTGCCTGATTTTAGTAAAGTTTTTCAAGTTGAATGTGATGCTAGTGGAATTATAATAGGAGCTATTTTGAGTCAAGAAGGAAGACATGTAGCTTTCTTTAGTGAAAAGTTGAATGGTGCTAAGAGAAAATATTTAGTTTATGACCAAGAATTCTATGCTATTGTTCAAGCTTTGAAGAAATGTAGACATTATTTGATGCCTAAATATTTTGTGTTGTATACTGACCATAATGCTTTGCAGTATTTGAGAAGTCAGAATAAATTGAATTAGAGACATATGAAGTGGGTTGAGTTCTTGCAGAATTTTTCCTTTTCATTGAAGCATAAAAGTAGATAGTCAAATAAGGTTGCTAATTCCTTGAGCTGAAGAAGAAATTTTCTAATAGAAATGAGAGTTGAGATACTTGGTTTTGATGATTTGAAGTGTTTGTATGAAACTGAAATTGATTTTTCAGAGCCTTGGAAAGCTTGTAAGGAACAAACAATGAGTGATAAGTGGACTGATTATTTCATTCAAGAAGACATGTTGTTTAAAGGAGTTCAATTGTGCATACCTGGAGGATCTATGAGAGAGAACATAATAAAGGAGAAACATAGTAGTGGACTTGCTGGACATTTTGGGATTGATAAGACTTTGAAATTGATTTTAGAAAGATACTTTTGGTCACAAATTTATAGATATGTATAGAGAATGGTTAGAGGTTGCAAAATTTTCCAAACAGAAAAAGGAACTAGTCAAAATTTAGGATTGTATACACGTTCACTTGTAGCTGATAGACCTTGGGAAGATGTGAGTATGGAATTTGTTCTTCAATTTCCTAGAACTCAGAGAGGTAATGATTCTATTTTGGTAGTGGTTGACAGATTTTCAAAGATGCCTCATTTCATACCTTATAAGAAGACATCTGATGCATTACATGTAGCTAAATTATTTTTCAAGGAAGTGGTAAGATTGCATGGTTTTCCGAAATCTATTGTTTCAGACAGAGATACTAAGTTTATTGGTTACTTTTGGAGAACACTTTGGAAAAAGATGAATATAGAGTTGAAGTTTAGCTCTACATTTCACCCTCAAACAGATGGATAGACTGAAGTTGTGAATAGAAGTTTGGGAAACTTGTTGAGATGTTTAGTTGGGGATAAGCTTGCTAATTGGGATTTAGTTTTGGCACAAGCAGAGTTGGCATATAATAATTCTATGAATAGAAGCACTAAGAGGACACCATTTGAGATTTTTACTGGATTTCATCCTAAGGGAACCATAGAGTTGAGAGATTTACCCACTAAGACAAGAAGAAGTGTTGAAACTGAGGATTTTGCAGTCTTCATGAGAACTTTACATGATGAAGTCAAAAAGAATTTGGAGGACAGTAATTTGAAACATAAATGGAGGGCTGATAAGAGAAGGAGACATAAATATTTTGAAGATGGAGATGAGGTTATGATTCAGTTGAAGAAGAATATATTTCTAGTCGGTACCTACAATAAGCTGAAAATGAAGAAGTTTGGACCTTGTAAGATTCTGAAGAAGTTCGATAGTGGAAATGCTTATGAAGTGGAATTACTAGAGGACACAAATATATCACCTATATTCAACATTGCTAATATTTTTGAGTACTTTGAATCAAATGATGAGATAGAAGGTGATCTTGATTATCCTAAGAAGAATAAAGACAACATTGAGAAGATATTGAATAGTAGAGTGAGAAAGAGTACAAGAGGAAAAGACTACACAGAATACCTAGTTCAGTGGAAGGACAAGCTAGTTGAAGAAAGTTCATGGATTACACAAGCTGATTTGGATCTTTATAATTCAGGTAAAAACATGAGCAATGTCTAATGTGGACATCAATTCTTTATTTACCATAGGTGTCTGATGCAGGAGCATCTTGGGTCTTTGACCAATCTTGCATCAACCAAAAAGCATTTCCTATTTTTTGTTGTTTGTATTATAATATTTTAATTTTTTGGTTTCATGTTATAAAAATATTATATTATGTTGAGGACCTATTTTGGAACCTTATCCTATGAGCACATAAGGATTGGATCGAGTGTTTCAAAGTTAGAGTTGTTTTCCTTGCCGCTAGAGCTGTATTTTCCTGCATTTTGCGTGCTGATTGCATGTCATGTAGATATTGATCCTTAAGGAATAAACCTTTTAAATATTAGGGAATTTAAGAGGACCTAAATTAGTATCTTCACTTAAGACTACTAATTGTAATTCATCATGAGTTGGGAGTTATGACCGTTTCTCTCTTGTATCAATTTTCAGCTAGTTTCACGCGAAATGTCGAGTTTTTCATCTTTCCTGGTGCCATGTGATGAAATGGGATCTTGATAAGTTAGTGAGATTTTATTGGGTCATGTGTGGACCTAAATTTAACCTCTCATTGAGTTTTGTTCATTCTTTCATTAGTTTTGGTTTACTCTTCCAGACTGGACCTATAATGCAATTAAATTCCTGACTGGCTGACTTGTGGCTTAGCTAGATATATAAGGAGTCTAGATTGATGTATTAAAGCATCAAGGAAAGATTATTGTCAAGTTTTTATACACTAAGTTTGTGCCTTTGTCTCAAGCTCTCTTGGTCTTGATAACTCAGTATAACATGGGAATCATCTCTAGGTTGTGGGACCTTTGCTAACCGAGATGAGACCTCCAAGTTCTAGGCTAGTTCCTCTTGGATAATCACCTTAATTTTCTTCTAGACATGAAAGTAAACTCTTGAGGAAAAGGGATAGAAGGAGTGCTTTTAAGGGAAATGACTTGAAAGAAAACTACCTACTAGGTGATGCACTGAAACTAGGGTTTGGATTTCAGTATAGAGGAATGGAATGAATGAAAGGCTTAGGTCTAGTAGGTCACAACTTACTGAATAGGCTTGCATAAGTGTTTCATAGGAGGTTCTAAACATAAGACACAACCTATGACCTGCAAGCAGACATTCACTTCTGCAACTCGGTGTAGGATTGGGACAAGACTGTTAGGGGGTTGAAGTATACCCACAAAAACATCTAAATCAGAACAAACACAATAACACACACAATTATAGAAAGTAAGAGGGATTAGGAACCCTAAGATACCACCAAAAACATCATATACTTTGATCCAATAAGATATAATTCAAACAAGGAAGGATAGGGACATGAAGGATTGTCACAAAATACCTCTACAATATCTAAATCATCAATGGGAGAAATACAACTATATAAGCCAGAGGGCAGAAAAAATGCCACAGATGACCCTTAAGAAAAGGTGAATTTCTTCTACAAATTGTCCAACTCTGAGCACTAAAGGCTCCAAAACAATATATACATACTCAACCACACGCAGGCAGGAGTCAAAATTAACCTAACTAGGGTTATAGATCCACAATAATATCAAACCCTAAAGGTACGCTAATTACTTATAATGAAAATCTCTGAGAACACAGGTCATCAGATCAGATCTTTCCTTTTGTGTGTTGATCCTGTACTGAGCCCACCTGCAGGCACAACAACCTTGACCTATCTACCCACCTCCAACTCCACTCAGCCATGAAGGCTTCAAATTTGATCTATTTCCCTGGAAGAAGTACTACTTGAAAAGGTGGCACCAACTCTTTTCATCACTTCTTGGCATGGGAACATGGCACAATACCCTGCAACGCTGGCCAATGGTCACTTCTATCACCCTCTAAACCACAATAGTCCTAAGAATTAAACTCCTGAGCTAACCGACATTGTGCATGGTCCAAAGAACACAAAACCCTAGCAAAATTAGCAGAAAGCATTTGAATTTTGAAATGTAACAGCTAGCGGAAAACTTTAAAATGTAATCATCGATGAATAACCTTCTCGACAAATGAATGACCTAGATGCACCCTTTAAAATAGTCTAAAACCCTTTCTGACAAGTCAACCACCACCGCGGCAGTCAGCAACCAATAAAAAATGAGCAAATCAGCATCTTTGACAAGTCATTGGACCCACATCCCTGAGAACACCATCAGACGGCTATCTCTATACCACCATCATAATGGTGGAGTATTTTGGATCTCCGAAATAACAATAGCCGCGAGATCTGATCACATTTTACCTTCTTTAGGAAGCCTTGACCCCACGGGCTCACTGACATCAGCCATGTTGCACATCAAACAACCAATCAAACTGCACCATTTTGGATACACATAGAAACTTTCTGACATGAGACCCACTACTTGAGATACCATTCCAATGATGGGCACATGATCTCATAGCCCTAGAATATTCCTTATGCTTTTATGCTAGCTATAGATCCTAGCCTTTTTGAGACCCCTCTGACAACAGACCCACAAAAAATCTAGTCATTGCCATGCAGACCAACCAAATTCAAGCAAGTCAGCACATAAGGACCCACCGAAGGAAGTTCTGACACCAACCAAGATCGGTGGTTGTCGTAAGATCGCAAGCCCTAACACAAACCCTTGCGAAGATACGTTGGCCGTCGATCCTCTGCAGATGTCAAAGCCTCCTGACCGTTGAAAGGGCCCAGCCCCACTGATAACCTTCCACTTGTATTCAACCTCAGCCAATCACAGGCTGCCAAAATAGATCCATGTTGCATCTGTCTCTGATACAGGACCCACTGACAGAAGCCAGGTGATAAAGTAAGATCTATGGCTGTCGCTATACTGCCATGATAAAACACGTGCATCTTGAGCCCCCTCTATAATGATGACCACATGATTAAATCAGGACTTAACCTGCCAAAGAAGATGGCCCCAATAACAAGCTACCAAATCAGACACCACCAATGAATCAAGAGCTACCAAATAAGATGAGGTGGCACCGGTCCCACTGACACATTGGACTCTGTAGGCAGAAGAAATCAACAATCATCGCAAGATCTCATGGAATCTTTCAGGGCCATGAGATCATGTGACCACCACCAGATTAAGAATCTTGCTATTGGCTTCTTGAACCAAGACCGCTAATGAAATGGTAACCACTCACGGGATCGCTAAGTATTAAGGGGTTAACCGCTGGGAATCAAAGAGTTGGTGACTGAAGGATTTTTTAAAGGCACGTGCAAATTGGATGACTTAAGTGGTCGGAATAAAGTAACTACAAATTATAACAAGGCCAAAGGGTTTTAGGGCCTTTTTGGAATTTTTTGGATATAACAGCTACTTTTTTGAACTTTTCAACTGCAAACCAGGGAGATAACAAATTTGCAGAGGCCAGAGAATAGGGGATAAATCCATGAAAATTTCAGGGATGGTAGACAAGATGAAAACAGAGGCCTGGGGCTGATTTTTAGCCAAATTTTCATGCACAGGGAAATTATGGTAACACAAGTTACATCATTGGAGACAAAGATAGGATGAAAGATGAGACTCTCAATTCATAATTCTCTTTGTATAAGGCTGAAACCTGGAAGGCCTCATAGTCGGGCATGTTGAAAGATTTAATATAATTACTATGTTGTTTCTGCCAGTTGCTTATCTCATTAACATTATGTTTTCACTAATTTCATGTGGTATTCATATTGCTTCCATGTGTAACTCTGAGCAGGGCTTATTTTTTGATTCAAGTGGACTCAATTATGTTGATTCTACTTGTATCTACCCTGCCCTTGCGTCAAAATATGACTGATGGAAAGAAGGTGTGATAAGTTCTATTTGAAGTTAGATAAATATGCTTGTTGAAGTCTAAGAGTTGACACAATCATAAAAAAGAAAGATAATCTGCTAAAAGATCTGAAGATTGGCTATATCAGTAAAGAGTGCCTTGATTCTATTTATCTTTCAAACCTCTTCCAATAGTAACAATGCCTTGATTTTTTTTATCATATATGTTCAAAGATTTTTGATAAGTTTGTTTTAGAATTTGTTGATAGCAGAGGAAAGTTTTCAGATTTATATGAATTATTGTTTTAGTTTGTATTCAGTTCACAAAGAGAGTATTGGAGTGCATTTTGATACATCTAAAATTTGTTCAAAGTGGAATTACTTGTCTACTTATTTTGTAAAGGACAATTTTGGAAATTGTGATAACTTGTATCTATTGTAATAGACTTAGAGTTGGTTCTTTTAGAAGTATGAGTTGGTGCTTAGATCATTGAAGTAATATTGATTGAGTTGCTACTCTTAAAGTAGACTTTCAGTGACTGCTTAGGGTTGGTGTTCTTAAACATTGTAATTGAACTTATGTGTGAGGAAATATTAGGACATTAGATCTTAGAAATGATTCTCATCGTGGCTTTTCCCAACCTAGGTTTCTACGATTTAAAGACTTGTATTTTGAGTCATATTTTTTCAATAAAGATAGGTAATTAAAATATTTTTGAAGACAAAATCCTTGTAATCAAGACAAAGGGAAAATACTTGAAGACTTCAAAAGTTTGAGACAATCATAGTATTGTGATTTTTGTTTCACTTAAGGAGCAAATGTGAAGGTCAAGATATAACTTATGTTTTTATTTTGATCTTAGTCTAACCCATGTAATTAAATGGTTAGAGAAAAACATCAAGCTGATTTATTTAGGCTTTGTTTGAATGGGACCTTAGATTTGACTTTTTAATAAAGGCATGATGCCTTAAATACTAGTTGTCATGCTTGGGGAGTGATGACATGACTAGATGTTGCAAGTTGTTGTTGCTTTGGAAAGCACTATATGAGTGATGGCGAATGCTTGTCTTGGAAATTTGCGCTCTTAGAAGAAGAGTAGGATAATATTTTTGAATATTTTATTTCTAAATGGTGTGAATTGAATTGATCTTGTAGGGTTTGAATATTCCTCAAAGGCGTAAAAACGTGTTCTTGCAAATTGAAGACGAAAATGGTGCAGGGGTACCCCAATACCTATGAAACCTCATTTTGGGGTTTATTGTCTTTTTTTGTGATATTTTATGTCAATAAATTCATTTTGAACCCATAGAGATCATATAGGAGCATTTGTGAATTTTTAGGGTCATTTGGGAAAAAGTTACAAAAGTTGCTCAAAAGTTGTCAATGCTGTCATGACAACTTTTCCACTGTAATGACAACTTTTTGAAAAGTTGTTAAAATTCAGATTGGGGTCATTTATAGGTTTAGAAATTATTTTTAAGGCATAGATAATCATTATTCACACAACCCCAAGGGCTGGGAGGATTTTAATTAATGTTTTGATCAATAAGCACACTAATTTCTATGCATTTTATAACGTATCAGTCAATAATTTAATTTGGTATAGATTGTACTTGTCACTTGGAGACTTGAGACTACTTGGAGATGAAAGTTATTTGAATCTACTTTGATTTTGTTTTGGTTTCACTCAAATCCATTTATTTTTAATAAATTTATTGCAATTTCTTCTCAGACTCATTGAAACCCTATCTATAGTAACCAGTGGGCTAAAAAAATGTATAACTAAGTCCTCCACTAGTGGAAAATTCTAAAAATGGTCGGAGATACTTTTTTTTTTCATGTATGATATTACAAAATTTTAGAGCTTGGTGAGAATTTTTTCATGTGTGTTAAATTATTAGAATGTATGATATCTCTAATTATAAGACCATGTAGGACACCAAGACTGAAGAAATACCTTGTAAAGAACCATATGATTGATCCACCTTGTGTATGGTGGTAAAAATATATGTATGGACCCCATAAATAAAATTAACTTTATATAAGGCTATTTTTCTAAGTGATGATAAGTTCATAATTTAAAGAGGCAAACTGTGATAGTTTTTGTAAACCAGTGCCATTATCCGTAAATCAAAGTCTTAGAAAGGATTTGGGTCTTTAGTACTCAATGAAAATAATCTGAACTGTTGTATAGGGTGCCTCCAATTAGGGTTAAAATGAGTTTAATCTATTTATGCATTGATTTTGCCTTTGGCCATCAAGGTTGATAGTCATGATTGTGAAAAGCTAATAAAAACCAACCTCATTAGGTATGGCATTATGAAGAACCACTACTAAGAACTAATCATGAGTATTTGATCCCCAAAACTAGTTTTCTATGTTGTCCATGTTTCCTTTCTTAAAGTTGACTCAAACCCCTATAGGGTGTTCAAGCCTAGAGGCCCAAGAAATATACCCAAGAGAACTTGAAAGGATGGAATATGAAATCATTGTCATTGTATGTTGAAACCTTTTGAGTTTCCCTCCTCTACATTAGATTAGTATAAGAGATAGGGGATATATATTAGTAGAGATAAGAGATCATAAGCAAGGAGAATTGTAAGTCAAGATAAGATGCCTCCAAGGATAAATTTGGAGAGAATAGTCTGAGAGGTGAGAGACTCTCTTGCCCTGGAATTGAGAGCATTAAAGGAATGACTTGATGAAAGACTCACATCAGTTGAGACCAACTAGAAAAGAGGTGTAGTCATAGGAGATTGGAGTGACCAATAAGAGGAAGAAGAAGGAGTGGGGGAGTAAAATACACCACTATAATAACATTAAGGAGAAAGAGATATTGAAGATACGAGGTTGCAAAGAATGATAGTTCTAATGTCAAGTTGGACCTCCCAATATATTTTGGGAGTTTGAATGGAGAAGAACTCCTAGATTGGAAAGGAGAAATGGATAAATACTTTGATTTTGAAGAGATACCTAAGGGGAAAATACTTTAAAATATATTTTATTGCATAAAATACATTTTATTGTAAATGAAGGTATATGGTCGATTGGAGATCAAATGGATGAATGTAATATACTTTTCTTCAATGAAATGTAAATTAAATAAGACTGGCCCTGTCTCTTCCCATGAGGGTACAATCCTCTTATTGGTTTCCTATAACACTTTCTTTCATTTCAATATGGATAGAAAAGATATATGTTAGTACTATTGTTCATTTATATGTTGATTTGGATTGATTTCATAGAAGAATTCTATTAATGGGTATGTGCAGGATCATGGTATGCCAAAAAGTGGTGATGTGAAAAAGAAGTCCTGATTGATAGACTCTTTGAAAAACAATTATAACTTTCAAACAATATAATATTTTTGAAATCTGAAATATACATCACATTCTATGCTTCACCTAATACAATAATAATAATCAATTCTTTCAATTTGATGAAGGTTAGACTAAGTTAAGGAGGTCAGACACAAATTTTTTATATTTAGGAAAAAATTTAACAGAAAATTCATAATTAATTATTTACTTGGAAAAAAAATACAAAAAAATATACATCACATCTGGACATGAGTCTACTACTTTTATCTATAATCTTATAACAAAATATTATCATTTGATTTTGTTTAATGTGGTCAGACATACACCTTCTTGTTATCTTTCTAGAGTCCTAATTGATAGACTAATTAAAAAATAGCTATAACTTTAAAACTACATAACATTTTTGAAATCCAAAATATGTGTCACATTCTATGATTTTCATACTACAAGAAAAATAAAAAAAAAGTTTTCAATTTGATCAAGTTTAGACTAAGTTAATGTGGTCAAACATGAGAGTTTTTGTATTCTAGAAAAGTTGTAGAAGAAAAATCATAATTAATTATTTACTTGGAAAAAAAATTATAAAAAAATATATGTCACATCTGTATGTGAGTCTACTACTTATATCTAGAATCTTTTAAAAAAAATTTATTATTTGATTATGTTTTAGGTGGTCAGACATACACCTACTTCTTATTTTTATCCTAAAATTTTCGTAGTACTACATTGAAATTAATTTTCAACATATAGAATAGTTGTTTTTTCAAAAAATGCCTAGTATCTTAGAAACTAAATTAAATTTTCTAAAAATTATCTTCTTACATATTTTTTATATAATATTTATAACTTGTTCAAATTTTTATGTCAACTTGCCTGAACCTGATTTTCTGAATTTTCATTACTACTTAAGGGCCTAGTTTGGCATACCATGATCCTGCACATACCCTAATGACAATCATAATAATCATAATAATATGTAAGTTGAGGGACTCCAAAAATTTAAAATACATTTTATTGCATAAAATAAATTTTATTGTAAAGGAAGGTATATGGTCGATTGGAGATCAAATGGATGAATGTAAAATACTTTTCTTCAATGAAATGTAAATTAAATAGGATTGGCCCTGTCTCTGCCCATGAGGGTAAAATCCTCTTATTGGTTGCCTAAAATGCTTTCTTTCATTGCAATATGGATAGAAAAGATAGATGTTAGTATGATTATTTATTTCATGTTGATTTGGATTGATTTCATAGAAGAATTATATGAATGACAATCATAATAATCATAATAATATGCAAGTTGAGGGACACCAAAACTTTAAAATACATTTTATTGATTTCGATGTTGGAGCAGTCGATAGTTCAACATTGTAATGGTTGAATATTTGACAAATATATAATGTGTCCAATAATCGATGCGAAAAGTTTGACAACAATAATGGTCATTTTTTCAACCAATTTGTACTGAAAAATTGACCAATCGTCGTCGAAAATCAAGCTAAAATTTACTAGTGCGTGTGTCTATGACCTAGAATTATAGATTGACAAAGAGGTAGTGGCTAAGGTCTCAAACATCATCATTAATGGAAGAAAGGTTTACAAGGATAAAAAAAGTGTTGATGAGGTGATGGATTTTTTTTTCCAGGTGAGCAAGAGGGAAAATATTATATAAATTACAATTGGTGGTTATGATAAATCTTCCCTTAAGGATTCATGATTGGATGTGGCATAGGCTATTATGAGGTACCTCACCTTAGATGGAAAATTTAACAGTCTATTTAGTTATCATTTTGTCATCTTAAACTAATTTAGGCATAATAAGTGTATCTTCTTTCCTTTCTATCTATTATCATTTATGTATCATAGTTTGAGAACCCATAAAAAAAAAATCATAAATTTACTATTCTTTACGAGGGCTTAATTATATTGTTAATAGAACATGCAAAGGCTCTGTATGTGGAGAGAAACCCTCCTTTGAGAATGGGGGTTAAGTTTAAGAAGAATGTCAGAGTGCATTGTATTGACACTTCTTCGAATTGTAAATATGTGGACTCCGAGGGGGATGGGATGTTTCGTGTGGATGTTAGAAAGAATCCCTCAATGTCATCTTCCCACAAAAGGTTTATTGTCTCTAATGATGACAACTTATATTATGTTCCCCTTGATGATTATATTTCAGATTCTCTAGACCCTAATAAAGAAATAAATGGAAAAAGGAAAATCATTATTGACTCTTCCAAATGATTTGGGACCCTTTGGAAGATAACCAAAAAGCCCAACTAGAGGAAATATTTAGAGCCCGTGGTGGTCACAACTCCTAACTTTCCTATTTTACCTAAGAAAAGTGCTCTAGAAGATAATCTACCCATATATGTCAAAATTTCTATAGATATAATGAGAGGGATTCATCTGCTTTGGAGACCCCAAGTATTAATAATGATATTAAGGGTATGATGGATATCCAAAATTTAGTTTTGTCATGGATTGTGGAAGAAATTAAGAGTTTGAAAGAGAGTGTCCCTTCTTCCAAACAATAGTTGGATGTTATTATAGAGAGTACTGATACCTTGGTGTGTGGAATTAGTGAGTCAAAGGAAGACCACAAATAGAGGATCAAAAACTTGGAGGATACTCTTAAAAAAAGATGCAAGATAACATTAAAGTTGTGGTGGTAGTTAGTAATCCTGCAATAGGAAATTCCATTGAGGCCTTGAGAAAGTTGAATGATTAGGTGGTTTCTTTTGAATATTTATCCAATGATATCAATGCTTCCCCTTCTATGAGTATCAAGTTGATTAAAAAATCCCACTTCAAGAACATAGGTGCAACCAGGGGAGTAGATGACACTCTTGAAAATATAAAGGTGGATGCCCTACCGGATCCTACTACCAGGTTATGCAGTGAGGATAAAGGGGATATCCACAGTAAAAATTTAGTCTATAGGTTTAAGAGCATTAATATAAATTATATTAAGAAGAATCAAGATCCAGTCAATAGTCTGCAATTGGTTTGGGATGGTGTTCACTATTTTTTGGTCCCTTTTGCTTGGCGTTGGACTTGTTGTTGGTTTGTTATTGGCTCACCTATTTATATTTTATTGTACTAAATTTGAGTTTCTTTTCCCTGTAAAATCAATTTTCCTTTAATCAAAACATCGAGATCTAGGGTTAAGGCACAAGAATATGATTCAAAATATAATAATAGTATTAAATGAAGTTTATTAAATAAGAATTTTAGTTATTACTATTACATAATTATAAATTATATTTTAAATTAGAATAATTATAATAGACTATAAGTGGGGCATTTGCATTTTGCCTAGGGAGTACATCCTTAGCTTAAATTTTATAATAAATATACATGGCTAGTTAGAGCGCGAGCGTACGGGTGTTGAAGCTACAAGAGTTCTAGTTCCATGGATTTGGCAGGGGGCATCATCATAGTTAAAACAGACAAGATCAGTGCCCACAATAGGATCCTTCATTTGTTAAAGTGTTTTCAAAGCTTTTTCAAGGGCCCCTATTGTTCAGCCAGCTAGGCCCCGTAGACCCAATCAACACCACAAGGGTTTTCAGGTTTGCCCCTTTCAATAGAAAAAATCCCCCTAGCATGCACCCTATTCGTCTCTTCATACTGACATGACTGAGGATGCTAGCATTTTCAGAGGTAAAGCCATTGTTCAGCCTGCGAAGCCTTTCTTTGTCAACCCTAGGTTTCATTTTAAATCTGGTTCCCTTTCTTCAACTTTGCATGAGCTAATCCCCCTTGCAATTAGGGGTTCCCTCAAACCTGGCATTGGGCTCAAATTTTTCTCAGATTAGATCTTCTGGTATCTCTACATTTGAAACAAGGGAATTGTATCATCAAGCTACCATAAAGCCCATGATGTCTAAACCAATAGCTCAACATCCCTCTTGCCCCCCTCACTTCAAAAAATTGTTTGGGCTGGAAAAATTTTCAACTCTCAAGCGTCCTCCTTGAAGAAAGAAACCCCCCTTTCAAGGGCATAACAAGAAGGGTCCTACATGGTTACCCCATCCCCAATTGATTCTTGACATTTTCGAAGGCACTCCACTAGGTTCCCATGTTATCATCTGACATTCTCTAGTCCCTAGGGAAAAACAAATTTTAAAAAATTGAATGTGGTGACTTTCAAAAATATTTTCAAAGAAAAAGATTTTGATAAACAACAATTATCTGACATTCTTGATAAGTCTATCAATCAGGGTTTGGATAGTAAAAAATACACCAGGCAAAAACACCTTCAAGAGGAATGGAAAGAACTTTGTTCTTGCGAAGAGATTTATTGGTGCCAAAAATCTCGGAAGCTCTGGCTGTGAGAGGGAGACAAAATACACAATACTTTCATGCATCTGCCAAACAAAAGAGAGTGATGCAGGGGCATTCTAGGGTACTCAGTGAATCTGCATGGCAGTGTGTTATTTTTGGTTCTGTGTTACTTGGTTGTAGCTTTAACTGACGGTCTTAGTTATTGAAGGAAGCTTGATCACTAAAGGGAACTTGGTGAAACCTTTGGCACTCGGTGGAACTGGTGCTCGATGATGCTTGTGTTTCTCAGTCATGCTTAACATGCTCAATTGTTTCACTGGTGCTCAGTAGTTGTGTCTTACCGACTGGAGTTCTTGGAGATTTGGTTGGCTGACTTGGTGCATTTATTATTGGTAGCTTTTGTTGTATTCTCCTACGTAGATCTAGAGGCTGACATGGAGAATTAAATGTTTGTAAGGCTATTTGAGAGCTGACTATTGTTGCATTTAATATTTGTTTTTTTCTTCCTGCTGACTTGTGGCTGAAGATTAGTATTTAAGGAGTGTTTGGGTAGTTGTTTAAGGAGATCAGTGGAAGGCAAAGATAGAAGATTACATCTAGATCCTGTGAGATCTTGATGATTAGATTGTTATTTGATAATTTTTAATAGCATAGCTAGTGGTTTGCATGCTTAGAAACAAGGAGATTGCTTGGAGGCTTGCGAGCTCAAGTTCAAATGTACCTTAGGGTTTCCATCAGTTACTGATTGTTTCAAAGTTAGACTAGCTAGAGTTGGAATTGGATCTTTGTTGATCTTGCAAAAATACCTTTGATTGTATTTGGCCCTAACTCAAAAGGCCTTACAGCTGGGCATGTTAATGAAAATTTAGTTGAAACAATTGTTGTGTTGTGTTATTCTGCATTGTGGTGTTTGGCTGCTTGCGGGGACTATCCTTAATTGGATCCTCCTTACTTGTCCTGCATCAGAGAGCTACCAATCATATATTTTCTATTCATAATGCAGAATCTAGAAACCTAATTTTGGATGCCCATGGCATCCAATAGGAAGGGGTTAGGTTCTTCAGAGATCTTCTTGCACCAACAAACCTGTCTATTCCTTTAGCATCCCAACTCCAAGATATTCTCCAAGTAATCCCCACCATTGTATCAGACTCCAATAATGCAAATTTGATGGCTCCCTTCATAATATTTGAAGTTAGAAAAGTAGTCTTTTCTTTGTCACCAGATAAATCAACTAGCCCAAATGGATTTTCAGCAGTATTTTTCCAAGCATACTAGGATTTTATTGGATGGGACCTCCTTGGTGTCCTAGAAGAATCTAAGAAAAGTAAGTCTGTGCTAAAAGATTTCAATACAAATAACATTTCCATTATCCTAAAGGTTAAGTGTCCCAATAAATTTTTAGACTTTAGACCAATTTCTCTATGCAACACAATCTACAAGATCATTACTAAGGCAATCTACATGCAATTGCAACATCTGATACCAAAACTTGTGTCCCAAGAACAAGGAGGCTTTGTTCCAGGTAGAGAAACTATGGAAGGGGCATTAGTTGCACATGAGGCTCTTCATTCAATTAACTCTAATAAGTCATGAAATTTCATCATAAAGTTGGACATGATGAAAGAATATGATAGAGTTTGCTGAGACTTTCTTCTTAAAGTATTACACAAATTTGGCTTTTCAAAAGGTTGGTGCAAATGGATTCGTGCTTGCATATCGGGTGCATGGTTTTGAGTAATTATTAATGGAGTTCCAACTAGATTCTTCTCATCTACTCATGGTATTAGACAAGGTGACCCTTTATCCCTGGTTCATTTTATTTTAATGGCTGAAGCCTTCAGTAGACTTATCCAACATACTCATGATCATGGTCTTTGATAAGGTACAATGATAGGTGACACAAATATCTCAATCACCCACTCTTTATTTGCAGATGACACTCTGCTATTCAGTGCTTCTAATGTTCATGAGGCCAAATAGATTAAGCAAGAACTAGACTTGTACTTAGTAGTATTAGGACAAAGAATCAACCCTCATAAATCAAAAGTTTATCTTTTTAATTCTAACTAGATTATATCCAACAAAATTGTTTCAATTTTTGGATTCTCTGAAGATTTCCTTCCCTTGGTTTATCTTGGCATTCCCTTTTTCATAGGAACCAACAAAATCAGCTATTGGTTGCCTATCATTTAGAGAATTAAGGCTAGGATAGTGGCTTGGAAATCAAAATGGCTTCCACTTGTAGGTAAAATTTTGCTTGTCAAAACAATGCTTTCAGCCATTCCCAATTATTATCTTTCAGCCTTGAAAGCCCCTACATTAGTCATTCAGACTATTCAAAAGATCCTGAAAGAATTTTTATGGGTGAGCAACTTAAATGGGGAAAAGAAAATTCCACTTGTCTCACTTCAAGATATGGCACAAGTCAAAGTTGTTGGTGGTGCTGGCATCCATGACATGGAAAAAATAAACAAAGCTTTTGGTGGAAAATTAACATGGTAAATGTATTCCAAGCCTAATAACAAATGGTATCAAATCATGCAACAAAAACATCTTTATAATCCCTGTCCATCTAGAGTCTTCTCCATACAAAATCCCCCCAAAGGATCAGTTATCTGGAACTTCATGATGGCATCTAGAGATATTGTGAGTTAATACTTTACTTGGGAGGTGAATAGTGGTGATATGATCAGCTTTTGGTGTGACTCTTGGAGTGGTTTACCTCCCCTCATTCACTCAGCTTCTTTGGATGAAATTATTGCTTCTTTAGAAGTAGTCTGGGGTAAATCAGTTGTGGCCTATGTCTCTGCAATTTGTTTGTTTTCTACAAAGATAATCTGGAAGGATCCTAGTGAGCTCCCATTTTTCAGTTCAGGATAGGTCTAGATTTAAGGAAATCTTGTCAGATAGAGTAGTGATCCTTTCAGGAAAGGATGAGAAGCTACTACGGGCTCTAGGAAAATTGGGCTCCTATAGTATTAAAGACAGATATAGGATTATCCAGCAATAGGATTCAAATAAATCAAATTGTCATGCTTTCTCATTCTACTAGAATTATGCCACTCTCCCAAAAGCAGGATGCCTTTCTTGGATTGCACTTTAAAAGAGAGCCCTCACCAGTGACCATCTTGTCAAACTTAACATTGCCCAGCATTTCAATTGTCAGTTGTGTGATCTTGAATTGGAAGATGCAGATCATCTCTTCCTGAATTTCTCTTTTGCAATACAATGTTGCCAATTTGTTCTTTGTAAACTTTAGTTTCCTACTCCACTTCCAAACAAACTATGGGATCTCTTTCAAGCCTAGCCAGAATTACCTTCTTCTTCACTCTTTTCCAGCTTGTGGAAATGCATTCTGATAATTGTAGTTTGGGGTCTTTGGCGGGAACATAATAAGAGGACTTTTTGCAATACTTCTTCTACTATTAATTCTATTCTTATAGGTATAGAAAAATCCATCTCAGAAGTTGTTAATGACAACCATCAAAGAGTAAAGTGAAATCCAATTTTATCCATATGGGATATCTTTGTCATCCAAGAATGGAAATGTATGTTGGAAAGTTGACTATACTATTATGATTTAGTGCTATCATTATGGCAACAAAGTCATATAGAGTTTTGGAGTCAGTGCACTTAGTCACAAGATTAAGAAAATGGCTAAGTATGGAAGACTGGATATTTAGCAAAGTACTAGATGAGTAGAGCATCATCGCATGTGCATATGACCACGTTATGGCATACACCCTTCAAGATAAGCTTGTTAATATGTGATCATGCTAAGTCTAACAACACATGATCAGATGAGTTAGTATGATGAAGATACAACGAATTGAAGTGACAGAGACATCGAGCACTAGAACAAAACAAAGTATAGAGCTGACTGTTGATATTTTGGTTAGCAATTATATTATTGTTTTATAAAGGCTATGTGCCTATTGTATTTGGGCTATAGAAATGTTAATATCATTGTATGTAAACACACTTGAGCCAATTCTCTTGGAAGTTCTTTATGTAATAGGTTGAAGGCCGACCTAGTAAATAGTTTTGTTTGTTAATATAAATAAAACATGCACCTTTGTAATTAAGAATGGCATGAGAGCAGAGATCAGTAGAAGTAGAGCAGAAGTATGTGAAGAGAAGTAAGAATATTGTAGAGATTTACCAGAGGCTCAAACATCAATGCACAAAAGGAACTAATCAGAAAAGTAGCGTCACAACAATAGTTCACCTTGCAGATATAGTGTGTATCTGAGATCTAGAAGGTTGTAGCCTTCACCACTTGAGCAATGACCTCTAGGATAGTGTGTCCCCACCCCTAATAGGGTTAATTGTAAAATACTTCTAACAAGGTTTGACCCTTGACCAAGTCACTATACTAAAAGCATTGTAAAGATCAACTCCTAACATGGTTGTAAGATCTTCTAATAGGGATCATAATACACTAGTGCAGTTCTTAGTGGGTGTCAATTCCAACCGGGGTTTTTACCTATTTGGGTTTCCCCATAATTATATTTGGTGTCATGTGTTATGGTTGTTTATCTTACTTGCATTGATATTCATTTTAGTACTTAAGAAATGGAGTTAAGTTTCAAGATATTAGAAAAATTAATAATATATAGAACACTGATTCACCCCCCCTCTCAATGTCCCCATTCCTAACAATTGGTATCAGAGCTTTGGTCCTCTAAAAATAGGTTTAAACACTTGAGGATATCATGGATATAGGGGAAGTGAAACATTTGAAGAAGAATCTTGAAGCATCTCTTGAAGATCTTGACAGATCTAAATAAGAGATTGAAGAACTGAAACTAAAGGTTAGTGGTTCTCAAGCATTCATCAAGAAATTGAAAAAGTACTTGAAGGATTGTTCTACAAGTGACTTAGGGATAATGATAAAAAAGATGAATGAATAAAACACATCTATGAAGGATCAGACTGAAGAGCTAGATGAAAAGCTACTTAACAATCAAGAAGCCTATGAAGAACAGGTCAATAAATAAGCAGCTAGATGAAGAACTGAGGCAAGCAAACAAGAAAATCTTGGAATTAGAGAACATTAATAAATAGATGGAAACTAAACTGGCTGATGTAAAGAATCATATTGACCAATTACACACAAGCAAGGATCTCATAGAGTCTTAGTTGTATGCACAAAAGATTAAAGGAGACATCGGTGGTATTGGATTCAATGAAGCACAAAATCATATCAATGACATGCTCGAGCAAGAAAGAAAGCATTAGAAGAATCTAAAAAAGCCAAGAAGACTAGAAATCATATTGAAAATGAAGCTAAACCATCTAAGGATGAGCGCAAGCCTGTAAACAAAACCTGTTATGCTTGTAATAAGCATGATCACATAGCAAGAGATTGTAAGGAGGTAAGACCTTTCAATGGTTACTATTATTCATGCAATAAGTTTAGTCATAGAGCTATGAATTATAGATCAAATCAGAGAAAATAGAATCATCAAAATTAGAGAAGTCATCCACAGCAAAATGTAAGAAGTCCTCTGAACATTACATGTCAGATATGTAATTATAATGGTCTTACAACTAGACAATGCAAGTTGGTAACTCACATCAATGCACCGAGGAATATAAGACCTCCGGTTATTTGTCACTCTTGTAACAAGGCTGGACACATCTTAAAGTTTTGCAGATCAAAAGCACAAAAATAGGAAAGCCCTAGAAAGGCTGAAGGATCAATATTTGATGAAGCAGGAGAAGTCAAGTTTGTGCAAGCTAAAGAAGATATGAGCATGATTTGGAAGGAAGAAAATATAGAAAATGTTGGTGAGATTGTAGACACCGAAAAATCTTTCAGAAAATAAATTATTTTTGTTTTCTGAAAATCCTTGATGAAATCATCATTTATTAATTAATTATTTATTTAATTAATTTATTTATTTTTATGGCATTAAATCCCTCTCTCTTAATTAAAAATCTTTAATTAAGGAATCTAGCCTAAAAATGTCATTTGGACATTATCCCTAATTTATTAACTATTTAATTAATAAATTGACCAAAAACTTCAAAAATAAATTAATTTATTTTTAATTTATTTTTTATCCCAAAGTTGGCCAAAATTCTAAAGAGCACTAAACTCTTCTAGAAAGTCCTAAACCTTCCTCTAAATGGGTCAAATCCCTAATCTAGTCCCTTCAAACCCTAAGCCTAGATATTTAATATTTATTAAATTTACCTTTAATAAATATCTAAATCTCACCAAAAGCCACTTGCCCATCCCTTTCTCCTAATCCTAATCCTAATCCCCTTTCTAATCTTGTCACATTCCATTAGCAAAAGGTTTACCAAAACTTATGCTAACCTCCTTTTTGGTCAACAAAGATGGCCACCTCTTGGCCACCTCTTGCAAATGCATTTAAGGATGCATTTAAGCCTTCCTTATCTTTCTTACATGCATTCATTATGCATTTAAGACCTTCTTATCCCTTCCTTGCCACCTCTTGGCCTTGGGCACATTTACCAAATTGTGCACATGCCCTCAAACTTTCAACTCAATCCTCCCTTGACACTTGTCAGGACACTTGTCCTTGACTCAACCTTAACCTTAGCCCTAACTCTGACTCATCCTTTTAACCCAAGACCTTCCCTTTTCCTATAAATAGCCTCACTTCTTTGAGCAAACAATCCTCTCTCATCTTTCAACTCTCAAACTCAATAGCAAAGTTATAATGTCATTTTCATTCTAGCATAAGCATAAACTCATCATTTTAGATCATTTTCAAGCTTAAATCACATCTAAATTAGCTTAAATGGATTAACATAGATTCATTTCTTATTTTAATCTTAGTTCATCTTTTAGCTTTGCATATTTGTGTGTTCTTGAGGCCTTTGAGGCAAAATAGGTTCCTCATACCTATTTTGTGTCATTTTGGGTCTTCTTGATCCTCAAATCATTTATCTTGCATGCTCCAAGTGCTTGAGTTTGCACACCCACATCCATTTATATCCAAGCATATCAAACGGTGCATGGGCGCATCCATTTTAGGCTTAAACTGAGGTGGCTTTGATTTTAGTTTGTTTACCTTTGAATTTGATTTGATTATATGCTATGACGTTTGTTTGTCTTTGGCCTTCAAAACAGGTTTAGGTGCACGCTCAAATCTTAGTCTACATTCTGGCACGCCCGGTGGGACTCAAACCACAATCATTTTGATGAAATTATACTTTATATGCTTGTATTTTGCAGGAAATAAAGAAATGTCACCTTCATGAAAAGAAATGATGCCTATAGCAATTAAATGTCACCTTCAAACAAAGAAATGTCACCTTCATCAAAAGAAATGTCGCCTACAAAGAATCCAGTCACACCTTTGCAATTAAATCACGCCTTTGAGGAAAGAAATGACACCTATGAGCTCTATTTTCACGCCTACATAACTGAGATTTTCCTGTGATCGATAACTTCTATTACGTCCCAGAATTCTCTTCTGTCGCCTTCTTGTAATGAAATCACGCCTGTAACGAAAGAAATCACACCTCTGCATTTTTATCTATCACCTTTTGAGGTACAGAATGTCGCCTATAAAAATCAAATGTCACCTCTGCACTTTCCAGCGTCACCTATAAGCTAGACAGTGTCGCTTCTGGGTTTTTGTCTTGAGTTGCTTGGGACTAGTTTTTCACTTCTTTTATTACAGCAAAGGTCAAAACAAAATCTTGAATGACATTAAGGAAATGAACTTAGGTCCTAGAGTGTCATTGTCAATTTGAAAATCAAACCAAATCTTGAATGCACTAAAGGAACAAACAACTCTATTCTCTCATCTGTTTCAGATTTCAAAGCAAGCAAACAAATTCAATCTTGAGTGATCTAAGGGATAAAACAAAGCTTTTTCAAAGTTCTTAAATCAACTCGCTAATCAAATCTTGAATGCACAAAAGGAAAGAACTTGCAAACGTTCAAAGCATTTACATTTTGAGGAAAAAAACAAATCAAAATCTAATCACGAGTGTCTTCATTTCAAAGTTCAAACATCACTTAATCAAATTTGAGAAAATGAACAAAATCTGCTTGATGTGCATGTAGGAGTTTTTCAATTCTTGCATAATCCTTGTTAGAGTAAGCAACGTGGAACATTTGAACTTGGAAAAGTTCACCTGTTCTGCTTTTAGCGAGGCCTGTCTAAGGAGAAGCGCTTCCTCCTCAGAGAACGACCTCAAACCGGTATCCCCTCCGGCCGGTATATAAATAAGCGAATACCAAAAGAATCGCTTATCTCCTAATCACCGGGTGTTCGTGCCAAACACGTGTCTGGGGATGGTAAACATTCCTCTCCCCCAGCATAATTGGCAAGGCTCTTAAGTGAGTCACGGATGATCAGCAAAACTGGGTATGGAGACACCACGGAACTATTAAAAACTTGATAAAATAGAGGCTACCCTATCTACATCCGAAAGTATCAAAATCCTTGTGCAAGGACCGATTCCAAGGGGTTTACCGGGTCGCCTCAAGATTACTCACCATTTGTATTCCCTTCTGGAGGATACCAAGCTGTGGGCAAGCGATTTTGATACTCACCTTCCTTAGGTAGATCTGTTTGAAGTGCTTGACAGTCAAAGACTCCGTGAAAACACTTGTTGAAACATACACTTTCAAAGCTTTATCAGAGTCTTTTATCTTGTTTGTATCTCACAAAGTTGCTTTGTCCTTTTTGAAGATTTCTTTTATCAAATCCTTTGCTAATGGAAAAATATCAAGCAGATCTATAACTTGGTTCGAAGGACAATCAGAGCAGCCATCCCAAAACTTGGTCATCTCCCATCCCTTTGTCTGTCTTCTTCTAGAAAACCGTCTGCTTCCGTCAGTCATCCCAATCTGAGTCTTGGTCTTCCAAACCATCTTCATCCTTCCTCCTTATCCAAACTCATCTGCAAGTCAGCATGTCTCAAATCTATAATGAGTTTGGTTATGATATCTCTCCTCTCCGTCCAATTGATCCTAACGATGATGAAGGTCTTGTAGACCATGATGCCTATTTCAGCCAGTTTGCTCCAAGCAACCCCCAGCGTTTCATCATTCCTCCAACATATCCCATCATACCTTCGCGCTTATCTCCTAGCACTCCCTTTCATGTCCTTGGCGAGGCTAGCACTCCTTTTCATGTCCTTGGCAAAGCAACCCCGGTATCTTATCCATCCCCAACTTATCCTTTTCTTCAACCTACACCTCTTCCATATGCTCCTTTCAGGCCTCCACTTTCTGCTATGGTCATTTCTCCATCGCCATCATCCCTTAGAAATGCTTCACGCTACTTCCCCTATCTAAGGCCTCCATCTGCCCATCCTCCAAAAAATTTTGAAATCCAAGATTCTAGTCCTCCCATCCTTTTCACCAAACCTCTATCCTGTCTCAAACCACCATCTTCTGCTCCAAACCCCAAACCTCTATCCTATCTCAAACCACCATCTTCTACTCCAAACACCAATCCTCCATCCTGTCCCAAACCACCATCCTCTCTTCCAAACCACATTACCAAAAATTTTTCCCCACCAGCAGAGTTCTCCCCTCAACCCACTCCAAAACCTGTACCTCAAGCCATTAGCCCTACCTCTTCAGCACCATCATCCCTTCAAGCCTCTTCAGCACCATCATCCCCTCAAGCAAAATCCAAAGCTCCCTTTTCAAAGTCATCTTTTTCATGGGTGTTCCCTTCTTTCTCTCCTCCTTAGCAAACATCTACCCAGGCACGATCCCCACCTTCATGCAGGGATCATCCAAGCTCCCCATCTCCTCCACCTTCCAATTCTTCTTCACCGCAAAAGTCTCCAAGGAAACCAATAATAGAACCCAAGGAAGAGCCAATAGAAAAATCCACGCCTGAAATTGAAAAGCCAAGCAATTCTTCATGTGAAGCCATCATTGATGAGGCCCATCCAGCGCTCCCATCTATTATCTATCTTCCATACATCCCAACTGTTGATCCTCTTCCATCTCCTATCATCGTTGAGTTCCTTTTGTCTGAAGTATCTATCCAATCCCCAGAATCATCTCCTCCTAGCATTATCCAAAGCATACCTAATGAGCTTCCTGAGTTCATCCCTCTTCCTGTCATTGCAGCTACAAAATCTTCCATCCTTTTATCCATACCATCTGAAGAGTTCTTCCTTCTTCCAGACACCCCAGCAGCAGAGTTCCCAATCCTTCTATCCACTCCCTTTGAAGAGTCCATCCATACATCCCCCAATCCTCTATCTACACAAATCCTATCCTATCAAGATCTTGGCCAAAAGCATGATGAACTACTCATAGAAGAAAATCAAGATCCAACCCCTTTACTTCCCCCATCGCATGTTCTATTGCCTCCATCACCTTCAATCCAAAATCCTACAATCCCAATTCCTCCAATCCAAGATCCTATCATCCCAGTTTCTCCAACTAAAGATCCAATACCATCCCCCAATCCTAGTCAAAATCCCAACATCCTATCCTCTCCTCTTGAGGATCCTCCTAACCAAACTGTCCAGCTGCCGTCACTCTATCCACTTGGAAAACTAACATTTGTCAAAGGCAAACCATTTGAAGAAGAAGAAATCAGCTTCCTATCTTCCATCAGAGAACCAGAAAATGGTTGTTTGTCATTCATCCCAAGTCAAAAATATCCTTGTCTGGATAAAATGCTGAAAAGATGGAACTATCAAGGCAAAGGCCTTGGCACTCACGAACAGGGAAATATACAGCCCATTCAAGGCAAGAAACATCCGAAAGGCTATGGAATCAGTTGCACACTAGATGAGGGCACTTCTTCCACATCAGCAAAGGGCGCTTCCTCTAGAAACGTTGGTACAGCTAAGGCAAAGTTCAAACACCCATTCAAAACCAACAAAACATCTTCCAAGAACCACAACGCAATTCCTCCTCCTCCATCGTTACAACCGAGGAAAACCTATCATATTCCTCCTTCATTCTCCCCATCCATTTTGGGTCCCTATGTCCCAAAGTCTTTCAGCGCATCTCCGTTACCCAGCAAATCCATTTTGGGACCTTATATCCCAAGATATCATCCCCCATCTTATCCTACTCAGCCTTTCATCCAACATTCAAGCATCCCTAGTCAAGATCAACAACGGCACATGTCCACATATCCTATCTACCAATCTCCTTCCATCTCTCCATCCAAATTTCCTCCATCCCAGACAACTCCTCATATTCCTCCCAATGCTCCTCGCAACTTGGATGCCATATCGCGCATGAATAAAGGGAAAAATCCACAAAAATCCTAGGATTGTTATGTCCAGTCTAATCGACATGCACAATCAAAGCAAAATCTGATCAAGTAAGCCAAAGCAAACCACTGGCCACAAAGGCCCATCAAAGCAAATACCAAATCTAATGCATCCCAATGGCTGCAAAAGCCCAATGACGATTACCATGTCCAATCTAATCGACATGGTCAATCAATGCAAGCTCTAATCAGGTAATCAAATGCACCGCAAAGGCCCAGCAAAGAGCCAATCAGGCATGCTAAAGCACCCCAATGGCTCCAAAAACCTAGCAAAGTCCAAGCAAAATCTATCACATGGCCACAAAGGCCTAGCAAAGAAAAAGCACAATCTGATGCCCACCAATGGCCGCAAAGGCACACTAAAGCTAAAACAAAAATGATGTGGATCCCAAAGCAAAAAGATGTAATCCATCTAACAAAAACATCCACAATGGCATCCAACGTTGCCCATCTCCCAGCTCCTCAATCTTCCCCTCCATCTCCTCCATCCTCTAGCATAAATCCTCCATCACATCTATCTCTATCTTCCACATCCAATCATCCATCTTCCTCGCAACATGTGCCAATGTTGATCCTGACAACATCCCCCTATCTTGATCACTTTCCATCCTTCCATCCAAACACTTTCTACCACCATCTTTCCCATCTCCCCCATCCGATTCATGACTTTGCATGATTCCCCCGTCCTGCTACAGTTGTACCAACATCCAGGCACACAATCAGAAGAAATCAGTGAGGAAAGTCAGCAAAGATCAGTCAGCACATCTAAAACAGTAAAGGGAAATCAATGACAAATTAGAGAAATCAGCAAAGTCAACAGGCAATCAGGCTTTAGCATCAACATATGCCTATCAGCTTAAAATAGAAGCATATTTTGGAGAGGAGGTAAGCTTTAGTCACAAAAGTTAAAAAAGCAAAGGCAAAATCATGAGTCTTTATGTGAAAACCCTTCTGGGGCACATTCTGATTCCAAAACAGTAAAAATAAAGGGCGTATCTTCTAGTGAAAACTTGGCAATTCAAGCGCTAGAAGATGGAGCTTTGCCTCTTCCTCCTATCTGGGATAACAACACATGATAGTTCCCTATCAACATTGCAGAAACCAAGCTAAATCAACTTGGGTACAGAAGGATGTTTGTGGCTCATCTACATGGAGGTTAACCTGACAGAAAGTGAATCATGACCTTAAGTGCCTTGCTCCGAGGAGTCAATTATCAACTATGCATGGTCATATGCAAATGCCTAGGTGTGATCTTAAGATTGTCGTCCATCATCTAGCAATGGATCCCCATGACAAGCCGGCAACATCAGAAAATCAGCAATCCACATCAGAAAATTAGTGAAGAATCTCTCAGAAGATCAACATCAAATCGCATGATAGCACCAAAATCAGCACAAAACTCAGCGCCACATCAGAGAGTTAGCAACAACATCAAAATATCTGTGCAAAATCACAAACAGCAGGGCCATCATCAAATCATAAGGGAACATACAATCAAAGAATCAGCAACACCATCAGAATATCAGTGACAAATCAAAAGGTCACCATCTAATCAAGAGTAAGCACCAAAATGGCAACATCAGCTGATCAGCAGGCACGACAGCATTAAATCAGAGCTTCAGCAACAAATCAAAGTATCAGTGCATATCAGCACAAAATTAGCAACAAAATCAGAAGTATCAATGCATATCAGCACAAAATCAGCAACAAATAAAAAAATCAGTGGAATATCAGCACAAGCTTAGCAACAAATCAGCAAGATCAGCACAAAGTCAAGGAAAAAACACAAAAATCCATAAAAATTGGATAAATCAAAGGAGCAAATTATCAACAAAGCAAAAATCAAGAGAAAAACATTCGTCCTCTGGTGAAAACTTGGCAATTCAAGCGCCTTGGAGAAGTACCATGGTGAAAACCTGGCAAACAGGCGCCATGCGTAGTGCCCCCCCCTAATTCCTTTCTGCAGTTAGGGGCTTCCTTTCTATCACCTCTTATCCAACATGTCCTCCATCCCCTTTTGTCTCTCACTTCCTTCATTTTCCATTGGATCTTGATAAAAAAAATAGAGACTATCAGATGTACATGCTTTTGGGCACCTCCTTGGCATCCATTGCACCTTTCAGCTACATATCCTCTATCCAATCCTTTCATCCTAGCTTCCATCCTTCCTCATCCTCTTGTTGACATATCTTCCATCCAAGCATACACCATGCCTTTAAAACACATGAACTATCTTAAACAGGGGGCATCCTCTTCCTTGGTGACGTATTCCTTGGAGGCTATCCAAATCCGAATCTTCCATCTCCCAAAATCCTCAGCAATTTCTCTATCCAAATCCAAACCAACCACCATCCAATCCTTCCAGCACTCCTCTATCTTAATCCATCAGCAGTTCCTCCAGCATCCTCTATCTTGATCCACCAACAAACCAACTCAGCGTCCCATATCCTTTATCAGAATCCAACATCCACCATCCACAGCAGAAAGCAGATTCACCATCTTTTGCACCAAAATCCAGAGCTCCAAATCCGCAAGCATTATCGTGTTCCAGCCCTTTGAGTTGTTTCCATCCCTTATCCTAAATCAGAAATCATCCTCTTTTTGGCACAACGTGTTGTCTTAAAGAAATCAAAACCTTGTCCTTGCATAGCCTTATCATCTCGAGCAAGAGATTGGCTTGTATTGACAAGAATCCAGTTGACCGAAGATCATCAGTCTATCCTAGGTTGACGCAATCCTATCACTGATCCTCCATTGGGAAAACAGTAGCTCATTTTGTTGACACATGGTAATCTCCCTCTAGCTTTCCATCTTCCAACTTCTTCAGCAAATCCGTCATCCAATCTCCCCGAATCTTCCTCCATCCAAATCTTCTAGCAGTTCCATCCTCCCCATCCTCAGCATTTTCCTCCATCTTTCCAACACCTAGTATCTTCTCTTGTCATTGGTATCTAGCTATAGGCTAACCTCATTGCAATCCAATGACATTCATCCCTATCCACACCTTGCTAGCAATCTTCCCAACCTATCCATCTCTTCTAGCTAGCCAACACCCAAGATCAAGCCAACCGATCAAATCACATCCTTCATCTTGTAGCAAGCCTTGATCTCGATTCAATCATCATCATTGGGATATGTCTTTCCCAAATCCATGTCATTTCAGGATGCATCATCCGCTGCCAGTCCATCTTGGCCTTCCAACCCAACTGGGGCATCATCTTGCATATCTTTGAAGTTGTCAGCTTCATCCCCAGGTTCTTTGTATATCCTATTCTTGAGTCTTGTACCATAGTGTCAGTCGTGTCTCCACCTAAGCTCATTTGTACATTTGTGTCTTTAGGTCCCATCCTTTGTCTTAGTCCTTGTCCGTCCTGCAGCAGCATTTAATCAAATATCTTGTCCCATCCCCAGCCTCAGAAAACTTTTAGTCCCACTCGGGCCTTGTGCTTCAACAACATCAATTGTTGACTTATCCTTGTTCATCCTGATTATTCCTTGAACTTCAGCTTTTTCCAGCGAACAACTACACTTATTCTCTCACCAACCCATGGGTCCTTGAGGATATATCGTTCCTCTTGTCTGACCTAATCTTCCATCCTGGTCCTTGAGGATATATCGTTCCTCCTGTCCGACCAATCTTCCCACCATCAATCAAACCTAATCTCTCTCCTTGGCAAAGGATGTCTTTTTGGAGTTATCATTTTGATCTTGGATTTTTGTCCTTTGGGTCTTGTTAATCTTTTTGGCTTCTCATTATCCCACCAGGGTCACCACGATTCATTATATCACGGTGTGCTACGTGTGCGGATAATCTGGGGCAAGGTCTTTTGATCTTTCACTTCTGCCTGTGAGTCAGTTGTGTGTTTGTGGTTCCTTCAGCATCGGTTCCACCATGTTGCCTTTGCGCTTCATGTGTGATGTTGGAGCAACCCTATGTGTTTGTTTAGCATCAGTCCTCGTCAGTCCTCTGCGACGTTGTTGACAGGCCTCGTGATCCCAGTATCCTTGGCAGGTCTCTAACATAGCTATATTAAATCTAGGTTGTGCACTCCCGTTTGCACTTGGAGCTATCTGGTCCCTTGCATTTATCATATAGATTAATCTTGTATCTTTGCATATAGCTGCATCTTGCATCTTGCATTTCTATCTCATCTTGCATATCATCCATATTTGTTCTTAGAAGTGAGGTTATTTATCTCCCCTTTCTTCCTAGGCCTTTCCTTCCTCGTCCCACCGGGCACACTCTATCCCAGGGCGTAATCCCTCTTTCTGCTTGTCCCACTGGGTGCATCTTCCATGATTTTGTCCCACCGGGGCATGTTCCTCTTTCTTCTGGTCCACCTGGGTGTCATACCCTTTTCTTCTGATTCTAGCCTTGGCATCTTGTTTTCTTATCTTTGGCGCCATGCCACTTGCGGCATCGCATCAAAGAGGGGCAAAATGTAGACACCAAAAAATCCTTCAGAAAATAAATTATTTTTGTTTTCTGAAAATCCTTGATGACATCATCATTTATTAATTAATTATTTATTTAATTAATTAATTTATTTTTATGGCATTAAATCCCTCTCTCTTAATTAAAAATCTTTAATTAAGGAATCTAGCCTAAAAATGTCATTTGGACATTATCCCTAATTTATTAATTATTTAATTAATAAATTGACCAAAAACTTCAAAAATAAATTAATTTATTTTTAATTTATTTTTTATCCCAAAGTTGGCCAAAATTCTAAAGAGCACTAAACTCTTCTAGAAAGTCCTAAACCTTGCTCTAAATGGGTCAAATCCCTAATCTAGTCCCTTCAAACCCTAAGCCTAGATATTTAATATTTATTAAATTTACCTTTAATAAATATCTAAATCTCACCAAAAGCCACTTGCTCATCCCTTTCTCCTAATCCTAATCCTAATCCCCTTTCTAATCTTGTCACATTCCATTAGCAAAAGGTTTACCAAAACTTATGCTAACCTCCTTTTTGGTCAACAAAGATGGCCACCTCTTGGCCACCTCTTGCAAATGCATTTAAGGATGCATTTAAGCCTTCCTTATCTTTCTTACATGCATTCATTATGCATTTAAGACCTTCTTATCCCTTCCTTGCCACCTCTTGGCCTTGGGCACATTTACCAAATTGTGCACATGCCCTCAAACTTTCAACTCAATCCTCCCTTGACACTTGTCAAGACACTTGTCCTTGACTCAACCTTAACCTTAGCCCTAACTCTGACTCATCCTTTTAACCCAAGACCTTCCCTTTTCCTATAAATAGCCTCACTTCTTTGAGCAAACAATCCTCTCTCATCTTTCAACTCTGAAACTCAATAGCAAAGTTATAATGTCATTTTCATTCTAGCATAAGCATAAACTCATCATTTTAGATCATTTTCAAGCTTAAATCACATCTAAATTAGCTTAAATGGATTAACATAGATTCATTTCTTGTTTTAATCTTAGTTCATCTTTCAGCTTTGCATATTTGTGTGTTCTTGAGGCCTTTGAGGCAAAATAGGTTCCTCATACCTATTTTGTGTCATTTTGGGTCTTCTTGATCCTCAAATCATTTATCTTGCATGCTCCAAGTGCTTGAGTTTGCACACCCACATCCATTTATATCCAAGCATATCAAACGGTGCATGGGCGCATCCGTTTTAGGCTTAAACTGAGGTGGCTTTGATTTTAGTTTGTTTACCTTTGAATTTGATTTGATTATATGCTATGACGTTTGTTTGTCTTTGGCCTTCAAAACAGGTTTAGGTGCACGCTCAAATCCTAGTCTACAGAGATAGTTCAGGAATCATCTGCAATGGATGCACCTCCTATTTATGGTTAAATGACCATCATGGTCATAGGGGGAGCTAGATTAGCTCTAGATCCCTATGCGGCTGGTATACTCACTCTCAAAGTATGCACCTATGGATATAACTATTTGGAGTCTAGTTGATGCAGTATGCAAAAGCACACTACCTGACTGGTAGTAGAAAGGAAGATTGGAATTCTTTATTGGATTTTGTATTTATGTGGCAAGCATTAATGGCAAAAAGTTGTTTTTATAGTCATCAAAGATACTTTATTCACATATTTACATTCAAGTTTGAGCATCTGAAGATCACAAGATTTCAAACATTTGAGTTGTGAAGAATTGTAGTTGGTTTATTAGTGAAGAAGGTTGAAGTTCATTACAGAGCCCTATTTCAGTCGCGTCGGTTCAAAAACCCTTGGTAAGCAATTTCAAGTGATAAATCAAGTAAGTGATGGCTACACAAGTTGTTTTTGATGTTGCTGAGAGAAAAAGATATTTTTTTAAGAACCATCCATGAAAATCCACCCTAGATGATTTGGAAGGAGCATTTTCTAAAACCCTAATAGGAGTAATGCACATAGAGGATATACACACGTATATCTACTATAAAAAATAACTAGTAGGATTGGATAGAATCAAGTCGCACATGGAAACCATGATGAATCCATACAAAATATTCACTAATGAGTTCATGCACTTAGAAGAAAACCCTATTGTTGAATATGTGATTGCTAATGAGTTTTACGAATCTGAATGGATCAAGATTCTTTTGAGAAAAATTCATGATGACCTATTCTAGATAGGAAATGTTCTAGTTCGCATCACCTCAGACCTAATTCGTGAGATGACATGATTACCCAAGACCGGTGCCATCCTTCCCATTGGCAAGGATGTCAGAAAATTGGTTGAGAAAGCTTGTAAATCATGCAGTGATAAGCGCAGGATGACCATTGATCTGATTGAGGAGAAAGACATCAAATTAATGTCTATGATACTGGGCTATAGGTTTCATGATGCAGGAGCATCCTAGGTGTAAGAGCAATCTTGCATCACCCAAAAATATTTCTAGTTTCTTTCAATAAGGGTTATCTTGTGCAGAGCTACTCTTTATGGAACCTTACTATTTTTAGTAAGCTGGTTATACGATCTCGGAACATTCTAATTTCACACATGGAGGTTCATCTTAGTCATATCAGTCTGCCAGTAAATTTTCATTGCCAGATCAAGTCTAGTTTTGAAGATATTGAAAATTTTTGGTATTGGCAGCAAGGTACAAAAACATTGAACTCAATTTTGAAAGCTTTAGAGGCCCCAGATTAGTTCAAAACTTTGGTTGACTGGAGCTTGCGTGAGTTAGGCACTGTAGACAACCTCGCGCTCTTTCCAAAATGGGGTCATAATAGTCAATCGGGTCAACGGGTGATGACTTATAGTCTCCGAAAGTTGGGCCACCTGAAATGGTGGAAAATAATTTTCCTTCAAAATTTTTGTTTGGGTTTCAAAAGTTATTTTGAGCTGACTTTGATGTAATAAATTGAAAAATAAAATAATTCTAAGTCTAGTCGGCCTTAAGGGCTAAATTTCTGGAACCTTCTTGGGCGATGGAATTGTCTATATAAAGAAGGCCCATAGTGTTGTCTAGGGTAGTTCTGGGTAGATCTAGGTAATGATTCAAGGCTTTGTCCTACATAATATTGTAAGGGAAATGCCCATGTGGCTTTGCATATTTTAATTCTGAAAATTTGTAAGTCCACTTTGTGGAGATAATACGAAGCCCATTTTCTGTTCTTGCAAATTGTTGTTGTTCTCTATTTCTATTATGTTTTTGTGGTATTAAGGGGATCAAACTTCATCAAGTGTTATCAGAGTGGGAGTTCCTGAGTGTGTAAACAAATCACTGACTATAAGGTAGTTTGCACCAGGACCGTGGTTAGGGTTTCAGCAAGGAACACAAAAATGCCTCCACAAAGGGAATGTGGTGGAAGAGCCGGTGTTGTAACTCTTGAAGTTAGAGCACTACAGAGACAAGCACGAACATTGCAAGAAGAGATTCATATAGAAATGAATCTTAATGTGAGAGATGAAAGCGAGGATGAAGCCAAGGCGGAAGGAAATTTTGACCAGGAAGGAGAAGGTGAAATTTTGAATCAAGAGGAAGAAAGACTTTTTCAGGCCATTTCCAAGATTAGGAAAAGACCTAAGATTGACGTTCCTGCATTTTCAGGAAACCTTAACTCAGAGGAGTTGATCAACTAGATCAATGAATTATAGGAATCTTTTGAATATGAAGATATCAAGGATCCTGATCAGGTCAAGTTTTTGAAGGCCAGACTAAAGGGTCATGCAAAGATCTAGTGGCAGGAGATTTAATTGGAGTGAAATAGAAGAGGAAATGATAAAATCACAAGATGGGATTAGATGGTGGATAAATTAAAGTGACATTTCATTCCTATTGACTATGAGCTTGACCTATTAAAGAAGATGCAAAGTTTGAAGCAAACAGAAAAATCTATCCAGGAGTATACAGAGGAGTTCTATCTCGAATCCTCATCAGAATAGGCCATGTGGAAGCTGATAAGGAGAAATTTTCCCATTACCTTAATGGGTTGAGGTTGAGCATTCAAGAGGAGCTGAATCTGGTTCGAATGAATAGTATTGAAGAGGCATACCAATTTGCCCTAAAAGTAGAGGAAAAGTTGAACAAGAAGTTCAAGAGCAGACAAAACGGAAGAGGTCATGGTGGATGATCTGGTGGATGGTCTTATGGAGGCAAAAATGAAGATCCAAAAAAGAAGGATGAGGCTAGTAGCAATCAAAATTAGAGAGGACACAATTTCAATCATTTCCATGATCAGAATAATAGAGATCAGAGAGGAAGAGGAAGAGGACAAGGATACAGAATGGGAGGTTTTCGTGGAACATGTTTTCACTATGGATAAGAAGGTCATAGGGAATATGAATGTCCTCAGTGCCAAGGAGGAACAGACATGAGAAATGAAGGCTAGGCCAAAGTTGCACATGTGGATGAAGATGCCAGATCATCACATTATGAAGATTCTAAAAGATGAGAAATGTTGATTAATAGAAGAGTCCTGCTGAGTGGTGAGAATGAACCTAAGCAAAGAAAGAGCCTATTTCACACTAGATGTAAGTGTGAGGGTAAATGTTGTGATGTGATTATTGATAGTGGAAGAACTGACAATTTGGTGTTAGAAGAGATGGTGACAAAATTGAAGCTCAAGAGGTAGAAACACCCACACCCATACCAAATTTCCTGGGTGTAGGATGACCACAAGATCATGGCCAATGAACAGTGCCTAGTGAAGTTCAAGATTGGTGAATACCATGATGAGGTACTATGTGATATCATATCTATAAATGCATGTCATATGTTGTTGGGAAGACCATGGCAGTTTGACAGAGGTGTTGTACATGATGGTCATGTGAATACCTATTCCTTAACAAAGGATGGAGTGCGGCACAAGCTAAATCCATTCAACGACATAGAAGAAAAGGTATGTGGTAATGAAAGAATAAATTTTGTTGATGGAAGAAATTTCCTAGATGGTATGAGACATGAGCATGTGTGTTTTTTTTTAATTCCAAAAGTTGGTAAAGGAAGTAGAAGATGTGCCTGTAGAAGTTGCAAATTTGTTGAATGAGTTTCAAGATATTGTATCTAATAATGTTCCTAATGGATTACCACTAGTAAGGAAGATTAGTCATTAGATGGGCCTGATTCTAGGAGCCAATTTGCCAAATAAGGCAGCACACAGAATGACACCAGCAAAAAGTGAAGAGTTGAATAGACAAGTACATGAGTTGTTATTGAAGGGGTTGATTCAGGAGAGCTTGAGTCCATGTGTTGTACTAGCAGTATTAGCACCAAAGAAGAATGGAGAATGGAGGATGTGCATAGACTCTAGGGCAATAAACAAGATCACAATCAAGTACAGATTTCCATTGCCATGAATAGATGATATTATGGAATATTTGAGTGGAGCTGTGCATTTCTTAAAGATAGATCTAAAGAGTGGATATCATCAAATTCATATTAGAGAAGGAGATGAATGGAAGACTACCTTCAAGATAAAGGAATGACTTTATGAGTGGTTAGTCATGCCATTTGGGCTAACCAATGCACCGAGCACTTTCATGCGGCTCATGAATGAGGTTTTGAAAGAATTTCTAGGTAAGTTTGTCATTGTTTACCTAGATGATATTTTGATCTTTAGTAAGAAATTGGAGGAGCATATGATGCATATTCGTAGGGTATTTAAGAAACTAAGAGAAGAGAAATTGTTGATAAATTTGAAGAAGTGCAGTTTTGTGAAGAAAGATTTAGTGTATTTGGGATCTGTAGTTTCAGTAGAAGGTCTAAAAATGGACCCAGAGAAAGTACATGCTATCCTTGAATGGCCTACTCCAAGGAGTGCTACTGAGGTAAGATCCTTTCATGGTTTGGCTAGCTTTTATAGAAAATTTATCAAAAATTTTAGCAGTATTTGTGGACCCTTGACTGAAACAATGAGAGGGGATAGAAAAGAATTTAAGTGGACCACTGGGGCAGATAAGAGTTTTAAACCATTGAAACAAAAGGTTATAGAACAACCTATTTTAGGACTTACAGATTTTAATAAGGTGTTTCAAGTAGACTGTGATGCTAGTGGTACTGTAATAGGAGTTGTTATGAGCCAAGAAGGTAAACCTGTTGCTTATTTTAGTGAGAAGTTAAATGATTCCAAGAGAAAATATTTTGTTTATGATCATGAATTTTATGCTATAGTTCAGGCATTGAAGAAGTGGAGACACTATCTACTTCCTAAGGAGTTTGTTTTGTGTACTGATTATCAAGCTTTGCAATATTTGAGTAGTCAAGGAAATTTAAATCAAAGGCATTTGAAATGGGTTGAGTTTTTGTAGAGTTATACATTTGTTTTGAAACACAGGAGTGGAAAGTCTAACAGGGTTGCAGATGCACTTAGCAGAAAGCAACTATTGCTGATAGAGATGCAGATTGAGGTGGTTGGGTTTAAGGACCTCAAGAATTTGTATCCTGAAGATCTTGATTTTGGTGAAGCTTGGAAAGCTTGCACAAAACCTATTACTCTAGATAGAATGAAGTTGTTGGATTTCATCATCCAAGATGATATGCTATTCAGAGGGAGTCAGTTGTGCATTCCATGAAGTTCTATGTGGGATAATGTCATCAAGGAGAAGCATAGCGGAGGATTGGTCAGACATTTTGGTCATAAGAAAACCCTTGCTTTGGTTAGTGAGAATTATTATTGGCCACAGTTGTAACAAGATGTCAAGAAGTTTGTATAGAGTTGTAGAGTATGTTAGATGGAAAAAGGAGTAAAGAAGAATACAGGGTTGTATTAGCCATTACCTGTACCAAAGAAGCCTTGGGAGGATATTAGTATGGACTTTGTTCTTGGTTTACCAAGGACTTAATGGGGACTTGATTCAATTTTTGTGGTAGTTGACAAATTTTAAAGGATGACACATTTTATTCCCTACAAGAAGACTAATGATGTTGTTCATATAGCAGAATTGTTTTTTAGAGAAGTTGTGATACTACATGGTTTTCTAAAGAGCATAGTTTTAGATCGAGACACTAAGTTTGTTGGATATTTCTACCACACATTGTGGAAGAAGCTCAAGATAGACTTGAAGTTTAGTTCATCACATCATCCATAGACTGATGGGTAGACAGAGGTGGTGAATAGGAGTTTGGTGAATTTTCTGAGATGTTTGGTTGGAGATAAGCCAATAGGATGGGATTTGATTTTACCACAGGAAAAATTTGCATACAATAATTATGTCAATAGGAGCACTGGTAAATCACCATTCTAGATTGTATATGGTAGTAATCCCAGAAATGCATCTAAGTTGAGAAAGATAGATAAATGAGAAATAAGTGGTGCTAAAGCTGAGGATTTTGCAGAACATTTGAAGAACATCAACGAGGAAGTGAGGAAGCACATTACCAAGATGAATGCACACTATAAGGCTAAGGTAGATGAGAAAAGGAGGTATAAGGAATTTTAGGTTGGAGATGAAGTCATGGTCCATTTGCAGAAGGAGCAATTTCCAGTTGGTACATACAACAAGCTGAAAATGAAGAAGTTTGGGCCATGTAAGATACTAAAGAAGCATGATTCAGGAAATGCCTATGAGCTCAAGTTGCCTACTGAGCTAAATATTTCACAAGTGTTTAACATTTCAAATCTGATAGAGTATCATGAGGGAGGTGTTGAAGGTGAGATCACAGAAGCACAGTGGAGTATTCCAGCAACTAGTTCAGCTATCAAGGAGATTGAGGATATACTGGATAGTCATGTTGGCAGAAGCACAAGGAACATGACATATGAAGAATATCTGGTCAAATGGAAAGGACAACCTGTTGAAGATTCATCATGGTTGACAAGTGAGGAGGTTAACCATCTTGGTTTTCCTCTTCACACCTGAGACATGATGAGGTCACTTCTCAATTTATCCTGGGTGTCTGATGTAGGAGCATCCTGGGTCTAAGAGCAATCTTGCATCACCCAAAAATATTTCTGGTTTCTTTTCAATAAGGGCTATCTTGTGCAGAGCTGCTATTTATGGAAAATTACTATTTTTAGTAAGCTAGTCATATGATCTTAGAATGTTCTGATTTCACACATGGAGGTTCATCTTAGTCATTTGAGTCTACCAGTAAAGTATCATTTCCAAATCAAGTCTATTTTTGAAGATATTGAAAATTTTTGGTATTGGCAGCAGGGTACAAAAACTTTGAACTCAATTTTGAAGGCTTTAGAGGCCCTAGATGAGGTTGAAACTTTGGCTGATTGGAGCTTGTACAAGTTAGGCTCTGTAGAGCACATCACATCCTTTCTAAAATGGGGTCATAATAGTCAATCGGGTCAACAGGTGATGACTTATGGTCTCCGGAAGTTGGGCCACCTAAAATGGTGGAAAATAATTTTCCTTCAAATTTTTGTTTGGGTTTCAAAAGTTATTTTGAGCTGACTTTGATGTAATAAATTGAAAAATAAAATAATTCTAAGTGCCATCGGCCTTAAGGGCTAAATTTCTAGAACCTTCTCGGGCGGTGGAAATTTCCTATATAAAGAAGGCCCGTAGTGTTGTTCGGGACAGTTTTGGGTAGATCTAGGTAATGATTCAAGGCTTTTTCCTACATAATATTGTAAGGGAAATGCCCATGTGGCTTTGCATATTATAAGTTTGAAAATTTGTAATTCCACATTTGTGGAGATAATAAGAAGCCCATTTTCTATTCTTGCAAATTGTTGTTGTTCTCTATTTTTGTTATGTGTTTGTGGTATTAAGGGGAGCACCCTTCATCATTTCAACATGAAAATAGGGTAAATAGTGTGTCCACAACCACTATTCTAGTAGCCATCAGAATTGTGAAAGAAAATGGTGAATTCAACTTGTGCAAGATCTTGCATGCACAATTGATGGACAATATAAGAGCAATCAAACATGATAAAACTAAGATATTCAGGTTTGGATCACTGATAATCTACATGTATTTCCATATATAGTTGGAAAAGTATCAAATCTCTATGTAGACAAGAGCTTGCCTACAATTCCTCAGATTTCATTGAAGGCATCATCAAAGAGTACCTTGAAGGACTACATTGAATTGGAAATCAAGACTTTTAGGATAAAGATGCAGAGAAGGTATAGGATACCTAAGAGCATAGTTGAGAAGTACAAAGATAGTATTTGCTTCATGATAGAGATAGAAATTACTTGCATGGAAGCTGTAGAGCCAAGGACTAAGTGGATCCATCCACTTGGTTATGAAGTGGAAGAACATATTCTAGAAGCATATGGACAAGTTCTACTGTCAGCATTGAAGGATCCAAATGAGCCAAAATGGGGCACATATGAAGAAAAGACTAGATAGGTTGATTCAGTCCTAAATAGTGCTACAACCAAGAAGAAAGCATCAAAGATCACCTCTGAGATACTAAAGATCCATGGTGTCACTCAAGCTGACCTAGATAAGGCAAGAGAAGCCAAGATTGCAATGCAACTTGAGAATGCACCCTATTCTGAAGAAAAAATAGAGAAGATTGATGACCCTAAGGAGAAGAAAGTAAAAGTTGACAAAATAGATGATCCCAAGGAAAAGAAGATTAAGACAGATGATATTACTCCCGCACCCACATATACTATTGATATAGAATCCACACCACCTCCTGAGTATAACAAGATGCCTAAGAGGAAGAAGTAGACCAGTGCAAGCCATCCATCCTCTAGGACAACCAGAAGTCAATGGAAGAATACTCAAGCACCTCCTGAGGTAGGTTTCAGAATGAGTCTTCAATTATTGAGAACAAGAGTAGTAGATGAGGGCATAATTGATCAAATAGCTAAGTTTTATGATAAATATCATGAGATAGACAAATATGAGATCCATGATATGTTAATCAACCATATGATCAAGTTTAAGAAGACTGTTCTAGAACTTAAGATAGTCATTCTATATAATGTTTGGGACATTTTGGATACATTGAAAAGACAAGTTGTCGAAGAAGATTTCAGAATAAGAGAGAAGACACTGGATGATAACATTCTAGTATGTTCAGTTGATGAGAAGACATTGCTGCTAGGTTTGGTGAGGCCACACCTTAGAACCAAGATGAGGACTCTACAAATTATGAATAAAGATTATGATCTTATTGCCAAGGAAACAAAAAAAGCCTTTGAGAAGGTATTTCTATAACAACACATGCATCCATCATCTGCGCCCACAACCCAAATACCTATTGAGAAAGTCAAAGCCATTGAGGTCATAAGTACACCTATAATAGGTCCATGGGACTCTGCACCCATAGTGACAACACCCACAAAGGCAATGGATTCTTCACCCATGCCTAAAGCCAAGAAAGACACAATTATGATTGATAATATAGAGCTATCAATGGTGGCCATAGATAATGACTTGGATAAGTTCAAGAAAGCATTTGTGAGCATTAAAGAAGCAAAAAATCTATGTGGTGATAACTCGCCTAAACAACATGAAGAAGTTCTGATTGAAGACTTAACTGGACAAGAAGAAGAGGAGGAGAAAGAAGAAGAAAAGGAAAAGCAAAAAGAAGAGGAGAAAGGAGAAGAAGAGAAAGAAAATGAACCAATAGATGAGCCATCTATTGAAATGCCCATAAAGATAAAAAAGAAAGTGATAGATAGCACACCTCTCACTCCTATGCCATCAGTGTCATTGTTGTCAAGTTTGACTCCTGACACAACAAGTCTACACTCATGGGAAGAAGAAGACCTGATAAAGATCAGTGTGCTTACAATGGAAAAAGCCAAGGAGAAAAAAGTTATGATGAATCCATTTTTTGTTGAATCAGTCAACATCCTAAATAGCTTATTGCCTACATATAAGAAAGTGTCAAGTATACACTTAGTGGATTATGTTATCACCATTATGACATGTTTCAAAGAAAACTTTTCAAGCCTTGAAGAATCAACATCCAAGGTTGCAGAAGAAAAGTACCTTAAGAAAAGATTGAATGAAATAACAAAAAACATTGCACTTGACCTCAGTTCACTAAAGGTTGGTCAAGATTTATTGAAAGAGATTGCAGCTAAAGGAAGAAAAATCATAGTAGATTGTATGAACCAAGACAAACTGACTACAAACCTTTACAAGAAAATTTAGGAAGCAGAAGCTATGATAGATGCAGTAAGGAAATCAGTGGAAGATCCCTACATAGATGTAAATATGTGTAACAATGTTTACCAAGGACAAGTGGATAAGATACAAAAGGAAGAAAAAGAAATATCTAAGATAAGGGAAAGGAAAACTCAACTAAGAAATGCTCTTGCACCCTTAGTAGATGTGCTAAATAAGAACATCAAGGAGATCGAAGCCACTATTGTGACATATGATCAAGGTCCAATTTCAGATTTGGAGAAGATGGAGAAATTGACTTATGCTTTGTGTGCCCATATCCAAACAGTAGATGCACTAAAGGCATTTTGGCAACAAGAAATTGCAAACCTTCAGACTACATATCATGATGTATTATCAATGTAAGTACTTGAAGTTCAATATTTCTACACCTTTGTCATTAATGTCAAAGGGGAAGTATAGTATAAAGGAGAATATGGAGCTATGTATATGATGTAAAGGGGAGTAGAGTTTATAGTAGAAGGGACATATAAGTTAGAATATATGTGAGAAAATTTTGTATATAGATATAGATAGTAACTTCTCCATATTCCTTCATTGCCATTAATGACAAAGGGGGAGATTGTTGGCAAGTAGACTATATTGTTATGATTTAGTGTTGTCATTATGGAAAAAAATTCATATAGATTTTTGGAGTCAGTGCACTTAGTCACAAGATTAGGAAAATGGCTAAGTGTGGAAGAATGGATAGTTAGCACAGTACCAGATGAACAGACCATCAACGCACATGCGTATGACTGAATTATGGCATGTGCCCTTGAAGATAAGCTTGTTCATATGTAATCATGTTAAGTCTAAGAGCAGATGATCAGATGAGTTATTATGATGAAGATACAGTGAATTGAAGTGACAAAGACAGTGAGCACCAGAACAAAACATAGTATAGAGCTGATTGTTGATATTTTGGTTAGCGATTATATTATTGTTTTGTAAAAGCTATGCACCTATTGTATTTAGGTTATAGACATGTTAATATCATTTTATGTAAACAAACTTGAGCCAATTCACTTGGAAGCGTTGTATGTAATAGGTTGAAGGCCAACCTAGTAAATAGTTTTGTTTGCACATATAAATAAAACATCAGCGCACAAAGCCTCAGTGGACAAAAGGAACTGATCAGACAAGTAGTGTCACAACAACAATTCACCTTGCAAATATAGTGTGTATCTAAGATCTAGAAGGTTGTAGCCTTCACCACTTGAGGAGTGAGCTCTAGGACAGTGTGTCACCACCCCTAATAGGGTTAATTGTAAAAGACTCCTAACACGGTCTGACCCTTGACCAGGTCACTGTACTAAAAGCATTGTAAAGATAAACTCCTAACATGGTTGCAAGATCTTGTAACAGGGATCATAATAAACTAGTGCAGTTCTTAGTGGATGTCAATTTCCACCAGGGTTTTTACCTATTTGGGTTTCCCCGTAATCATATTTGGTGTTATGTGTAATGGTTGTTTATCTTACTTGCATTGATATTCATTTCAATACTTAAGAAATGGAGTTAAGTTTCAAGATATCAGAAAAGGTAATAATATATAGAACACTGATTCACCCCCCCCCCCCCCCCCCTCTCAGTTTTCCCATTCATAACAAGGTATTCATGTGCCTATTGGTTGGATTCAACCCAATCAACCAAGTTCTTCAATCAATAAAGATTCAATTCACTGGCTTCCTCCTACATGTGATTCAGTCAAAATCAATTTTGATGGCTCTTCCCGAGGCAATCCAGGAAAATAAGGGGTTGGCATTTGTATTAGAGATCATCTTGGTGATGTTCTTTCCATAAAGCATCTCCCATTCCTATAGGGACAAACAACATGGCTGAGGCTTATGCCTTATTTGAAAGATGAGTTCTGGCAAAGCAAGGGGGTTTTCAAGTAATTCAAATTGAAGGAGATTCCATGGTTATCATAAACTCATGCATAAAATGGGAATCGCATGGTTGGAAATTATCATACATCCTTCAACAAATATGGTTTCTATTCGATTCATTCAAAGTAATTCACATCTCTAACACACTGAGTGAAGGGAATATGCTGGCATATTATCTAGCTAACCTAGGATGTGATGGGGTGATGATTGATGATCTAAATCTAGGAGAATTTATAAAGTCTAACAGGGAAATTCAAAGACTAATAGCGAATGATAAAAATAATATTTTTTTATCTTCAATCTCCTCAGCTTAGTTCATAGCTCCACAACTTACCTCATGTTGGTACATTCAATCATATCAATGACGCCCTCTTTTCTCCAGTTCTTATAATCATTGCAACCTATCTTCAGGTTCAGACACTTCACATGATTTCCTCCATGAAACGTACAGAGCCATCTTCTTTGGAGATTAATCACTTTCTATCCAGTATCTACACTTGGGCTTCACGTACCTTCTCACATACAAAATGTCATCAGTTCACCTTGTAATGATCAAAGTACCCACTCTCAGTGCATTCTGACAGCTTGAGTTTAAATCTAAGTGTGTGAAATATTGCGTGATTAGGGTTTGAACATTTATAAAATTTATGGTATAGATTTTAGCAATCCTCAATAGTATCGGGTTATAATTTCTTCTTTCATTGGCCTGGATTTAAGGAATTTCCTCAACACTTTTTTTTTTCTGTGGGGTATTCGATTATGGAGTTTCTGAGGTGTGTTTCATGCAGTCTCCTTCATGACGAGTTGTTGCCTTGGAATTTCAGGGTCCTATTACCCTGAAAAACAAGAGAAAAACTATGTACCATCATATTACCCTAAGACAAGAGAAAAGCTATGTACCATCCCACAATGTTAGTGTAGACACTGAAAATTGTCCTATTGTGTGCTCCCAATAATTTTAGTAATGTTCCTATTAACTTATTAAATTATAATCTTTATTATTTGATTAATTTGTGGCTTTCTTCTTAATTTGAATTTTAAATTTATCATTTCTCTCCAATTCCAATAAATGAATATTTTTAATTAATTAATTAATTGTTTAGTTTTTAATTAATATTCTGATAAGATTCCCTACTTATTTCTCTAAGAATGAATTAAATAGCTTTTATTATTTAACTAATCTCTTTATGTAATTTTAATTAAATAATTGTATTATTTAATTCAAATATTCCTCCTTTTTATTATCACCACAATTATGTGATAATTTTAATTACTTAACTTGGTCTTCTAAAATCATAAGTTTATTTAAATTTTTTCAAGCTAGTTCTTCAAAGCAAAAATAAATTTAATTTATTTATTTATTCCTCACATAAATTATTAAATAAAATTTTAAATTTTTTAATGGTAATTATTCCTTCAATTCTACCTCTTTTAACTATCACTAACTAATAGTTCTTTCCATTTGATTTAGTTTGACTTGTCATTCAATTCTATCTTGTTAGTCATGCAGTGAATTCATTGTTTGATCTATTAAGTCTACTCTAAATCAATTGAGTTAATTGGCCAATCAATTATTTCATGCAGCCACATAACTATCAATTAGTTGTAGTCATTTATTCAATCAAGCATAGTCATCTATTCAATCAATTCCAGTTATCTGTCCAATCACTCAACTTTGATTGAAGTCCATAATTTTATATAATGAGACTTAATTCTCATAATATAATGAGCATAATCTTTAAATTTTCCTGCTGTCATAATTGGAACAATATCTAAGAGCCCACATTTCATGGAAAGAAGACTAAGAGAGATCAATTTGGTTCGAATGTTTGCATTTGATATTGAATTGATATTATTTTTGTTTCTTTTGATTCATTTTTTACTTGTCTCTTGTGTAAGGCATAGGTTTTGTAGTAAAAATGATCTTTGTGGTTAGATCTAATAATTGTTATTACAGGTTTATAGGCATCCAAAATTTTACCCTTGCAACATCTCGTGAACCTAACATGAAGCACTTGCTTCTATTTTTTCATGATTTTTATTTTCTATGTAGGAACATATACCATTTGATGCAATTTTAGTCTAATCACTACATCTACATGATTAATTGCTACAACTATTTTTTTATTCACTGTAATCATTATGTGTTTTTTGAAACTTTTCTGGATATTTTATTTTCTATATTAATCATTGCATATGTGGATCTTACAATGTAATTGCATGTATACAATACATAATTTCTTTAATTGATTCCCTATTTTTTCTATTTTTTGAGATGATTTTATTCTCTCTTATACAAAAGAAGACAGGAAGAAAGGTGAATCAACCAAAATTCTACATGTGTAGCCAAAGTAGATGAAGATCTCAACAACATAGTAAAAGGGGCAGTCTTGAATAGCTAATGTCAACAAGTATTGTCTCATTGTAAAAAATATAGTTTGGTTATCAATCTTAGTAACCTATATCTATGTGAGTTCTAATTTCTAGATTTAGGGCTTTTTGTTACTAATATATGATTTTCAGCTTGTAGCATGGAAGCAACTCTAATTTTTTATACATTTTATTTTGGAGGATAAAATGAAAATTTTCTTTTATGTTTAGTTTTAGAGTAAATTTTATTTTCTTGTGCAATCATTCTGTTCTTTTTGACACTTTTCTAGATATTTTATTTTTTGTTTTCCAGATTAATCATCATATATATGGATCTTACCATGTAATTGCATGTATACAATATACAAATTCTTTTATTGATGCCCTATTTTTTTCTATTTTTTGAGATGATTTTTTTTAGTCTTGAAGGATTATTTAATGCAATCATATCAATTTTGATGTAATTTCTTGGTAAAAATATGCAATCATATTGTTAAAATGATTTATCTTATTTACATAGCCACAAATATTTGCAAAGTGACATAATCTGATAAGATAGATGCCCAAATACTAGAAGCATAAGAAAGCCAAACTAAATTATTCTCTCGAACACAAAAGAAGAAAGGAAGAAAGATGAATCAACTAAAATTATAGACATGTAGCCAAAGTAGATGAAGATCTCAAAAATATTGTAAAAGAAGAAGTCTCAAATAGTTATTGTCAATGGGTATTGGCTTATCATAAAAAATATAGTTTGGTTATCAATCTTAGTAACCTATATCTAGATGAGCTCTAATTTCTAGATTTAGGGCTTTTTCTTATTGATATTTGATTTGTATCTTGTATCATGGAAATGACTCTTATTTTTTACACATTTTATTTTGGAGGATAAAATGAAAAATTTCTTATGTCTCTATGCAAGTTAATACATTCCAGACACTCAGGCTTAGTTCATGAACCTTTTGTATGTTATATTTTTATAAAATCTATTCTATTCCTAGTTACTAGGTTGTAAAGGTTCTCCCTTCTAGTTTCTCTAATCTATATCCTAAGAGATCAATTAAAATATTTTATAAATCCTTCGTAAGCAACAGGTTGGCCTAAGAAAGATTACATTTTTCAATGAGAAGAAATTGTATAAAAAATATAGGTCCAAACCCAAATCATAAGGATCTCCCTTCAAGTGATAGAACATGAATCACGATCCCTCATTTTTTTTATTCACAATTATAATAACATTGATAAACACACTACTAATCTCTATCAATATAAAAATTCTTTCACGAGATCGGGAAATACAAACTGGGCATGAAATGTGAAGAATAGTTAAATCCCACCAAGAATTTACATCTCATACATAAAGTAACCAAATGAGATACGAACCTAGGAGAAGGTTCAAAGAGAGTCCAATAAAATTCCATAAGGTTCGTAGATGCAAAATCTCTAAATTGAACAAATGTTGTAGGAAACTTAAAAACTAAACTAATTGTAAAACTGAAAACAAATATTATTTGGTTGATGCAAGATTGCCAAGAACCCATTATGCTCCTACATTAGAAACCTTGGGTTATTTGAAAAGTGAGCCTCTCACTTTCATGTGACTAAGGGAAACCATCGATGGTTAACCTCACCTTGAGAAATCCATGAAAAATCCTCCACTAGTCTATCTTTCCATTTGACAAGATACTCTTTATATTGTCTACCTCTTGTACTTCTTCCAATTCACCTATCAAAAATATTTTCTATCTCATCCATTTTCTTCAAGGATATTGTTTGTCAATATGAGGTTCATCATTGTCACAAATTTTTTTTCCATGATACTTATACAAATATGCAATATGAAATATAGTTAAAATATACATATCATCTGACAAATCCACTTAATATGCGTTTCTAGAATCAAACGACCTCAAGATTTTACACAGTCTGAACTTCTTCATCTTCATCTTGTTATATGTTTCAACATGAAACCTTCTTTTCTTCAAATATACCATTACTTCATACCCTTCTTGGATTTCCTTATATCTCCTCTTCATATTTTATTTTTCCTTATATGTTTATTTTTCTATCTCTAAATGTTGTTTGACTTGGTTGTGTAAGCTACTCATGTGTCTTGTAAATTATTTTGTGTACAAGGATAATATTTTAGTATTAAAACTAGTAACTACATTAAATGGTGTCTTCCATGTGCTCTGTTTTACTCAATTTTAATATAATAAAATTTCACTTGATAGAACTAAATCCCAATTTCTAGTCTTTTATCTAACTAAACATCTTAATAAGTTACCTGAATGCTTGTTCACTACCTCTATTTTTCCATCTTTCTATGGATGAAATGTAGAACCAAACTTCAATTCTATCTTTATCTTCTTCCATAGTGTCCTCCATAAATAACGAACAAACTTACTATCCCTATCCAAAACTATAGTTTTAGGTAATCCTTGTACCCTTACAATCTCCTTGAAAAATAAGTCGACTACATGTACTACATCTATTTTGTTCTTACAAGGTATGAAATGATTCATCTTCAAAAATCTATCCACTATCACAAATGTAAAATCATGACCACTTGGTATTTTCAATAAAACAAGTACAAAATCCATGTGAATATCCTCCTAGGGTCTTGTTGGTAAATTAAAAGGTGTATACAATCCATTATTTTGACTACTTCCCTTTGCAACTTGACAAACTCTACAACTTTGAACAAACTTTCTTACATCCTTATGAATCAGACGCCAAAAGTAAATTTCATTTTATAAACCCACTTTCTTGCACACTAATCTAAATAGACACTTTTATGGATATTTTATTTTCTATTTTCCTGATTAATCATCATATATATGGATCTTACAATGTAATTTTATGTATACAATACACAATTTATTTTATTGACGCCCTATGTTTTCTATTTTTTGAAATGATTTTATTGTTTTTGTGCTTGAAGGATTATTTGATGCAATAGTATCAATTTTTATGCAAAATCTTGGTAAAAAGATGCAATCATACTATTAAAATGATTCATCTTATGAATATAGACCCGCAACTATTTGCAAAATGATGTAATCTCCTAGGATAGATGGACAAATACTATAAGTACAAGAAAATCAAACTGAAGTATTCTCTTCAATACAGAAGAAGAAAGGAAGAAAGCTAAATCAACCAAAATTTTAGATGTGTAGCCAATGTAGATGAAGATCTCAACAACATAGTAAAAGAGGAAGTCTCGAATAGCTATTGTCAATGGGTATTGGCTTATTGTAAAAAATATAATTTGGTTATCAATATTAGTAACCTATATCGAGATGAATTTTAATTTCTAGATTTAGGGATTTTTGTTACTGATATTTGATATGCAGCTTGTAGTGTGGAAGAAACTCTTATTTCTTAGACATTTTATTTTGGAGGATAAAATGAAAATTTTCTTTTATGTCTAGTTTTAGAGTAAAGAAGACTTTGATTGAGGACTTAATAATTGAACCTTTTTTGGTGTGTTTGGTGTACTTGCACACTTTATTGAGGATAGACAACATTTTTATTTTATTTCAGAGGTCTTACGAGGGATTTCATCACCTCAAGGAATCACCTCAAATTGATAAATCTCCCTAGCCACCATACGAAGAAGACTATGAATAAACTTGGATTTTACAGTAGTCATATAAAGGTCCATGTGTTAGAGATAGCTTAGGTTAGGCAAAAAAGGCTCACTAGAGACTTCAGTGTCGCTCATGCATCATGTTATTGGGAAGCATGATGGATATTACTAAACATCATTTTTTGTAAAGCCAAAAATCCCTTCCACTTGTTGATAAAGGGTTTTAGATACGTGTAGCCCAAAGATACCACTCATGTGTCACTCTTTTTAAGATATAAAAATTATTGAGATCTCTGGGTCTTGAAAAATTTGAAGCTTGGTATGCCTGAGAAGAGAGTTCCAAGTAAGACGGGGCCAATGCCACCAAAATTCTTTATGTTTGAATTGAATGTGATATTTAATTATAAGGAGATTCAATAAGGAGATTCCTTGACTTATCTATAGGTTTTTTGTGTCTATTTTTATTCATTATCACAACAACCATACTATTTGTTGCATATTTGTTAGAACTAAAATTAGATAAAATACAAAAATTTTACAATACATAGACAATTAGATGTAATTGTTAAAACACTGTCACACAATTGAAATATTCTACAATGCATTTTATAGATTCCTGCTACAAAATTATAATCTTATACAACACATCTATTATTTATTAGCTATATTTGACTTAATTGTGCAATACATCTATCCATGTCTTTCTACACAATTTTCATATTTTGACATGCATGTGCTATAATCATTCGACATAAATATTAGAAATAAGGAAAAAAAAAACTGAGAGGGGGGTGGTTTAGCTATGTCCAATAATATCAAAACATCACCCAAAAATTAACCATACAACTTATATTTAAGTGATAAACATTAAAGCATAGAACCACAAAGATGATGTTGTTGGAAAGTGGCTAACATATGAGCACATGGATGATCTTATTATTGGAAACAATTAGCCCTCAGATCATCACAAGGCACTCTGATACTATTTCAGTAATCCATGATGTGAAAAATGCCTAAGTCCAAAGTCAGTTCCTGGTAGATAGTCTTAGTATTTTGGTCAGCGGACATGGTACAGACAGAGTCAAGCTATAAGAAGTTATACTTGGGTAGAAAGATGTATGAAGGATACTCAGGAAAGATCACAAGTATTTTGGATGCAATATGATAGAGAAACAATTATCTCAGTGCATGTGAATACATGAAACAATGTAACAAGGGAAGCAAAGAAGTATAAATCTTGGCTGACTTATGTTATGATAATTATTGCATTGTATAGTATTTGTTAAGGGTCCAATGATATTGTAATATGGGAAACTATACAGAATGTAATTTCTATATTTTGTAAATGTCTAAGGACATATTAGAAATCTGACCCCAGGGATTATACTCTTAGTCAGGTATAAGTATATAATGCTATTTTGTATGTCATGTGTAGGTGTGAAGATAAAAATTGAAGTATAGGCTGAGAAGAGAGTGAGAACATAGATTGCATGATATGAAAAGGTGAAGTTATCAGGTACTTATTATATTATCTCTTATAACAAAAAACATGAAGGCCAATATTGTAATTAAGTGTAGTGTGCACAATTTCTATTTACCTCTAAGAAGGTTCAATAGTCCTCTAACAAGGACCTGCCTATTATAATACTTAGCTCCTAATAAAGCTTGGAATCATAAAAAGGTCTCTATAATATAATAGATTTGTGGGTACCATCCCCACTAGGGTTTTCGCTTAACAGGGTTTCCTCAAAAATAAATAATGGTGTTATGAGTACTCTTGTGTGTATGTACTTATTATTGATTATTGGATTAACTTTGTGGTTTATTAATTGGTTGAGAAAAAGTATAAACTATGTGATACTAATTCACCCCCCCCCGTAGTATTACTTAATCTTAACAATTTGTATCAGAGCATCAGGAACTTGAAAGAAAATCCTAACACCTTATGGAGGATCAAGATGGATTTTAGTAGTTTAAAAATGAACCATGAAGAAACATTAGATGATCTTGATCAGGTTAATAAAGATAATATAGTGTTGGAAATATAGATGCAGTAACTGAGAGGGGGGTGAATCAATTAACCACAAAAATATTACCACTGATCCCTTAAATATCTTAACAAATTATTTACTGTGCCACTCGGTAAATATACAGAGAAATGCTGAAAACTTGATCCTTGAAGTGTGTAATAATTAAACTATTCTTAAGCATTCATCACTGATTAACTTACATGAATAAAGAAAATAACATGAACACAAGAGACACCAAATTTACCGTGGAAACCCAATATGGGAAAAACCACCAATGTAACTAGTTACTGTTTTTCACTCTTTTGAAGTGATGCCCAGTTAGAAGCCAACCCGGTAAAAGGTTACAAAACACACTGTTAGGTGTGACCTTGTTAGAGGATTTAATCACCCTGCTATGAGTGGCCTTGTAAGAGGTCTTGAAATAATTCCATAGAACTGTTACCTTGTTAGAGGATTAACAAAATGGTTGTTAAACCAACTCAGTTAAGAGATTTTGATATCACTGCTACAATTGCTAGAGAGTAACAATGAAATGACCTACAATTGAATTACTGAATATAGATCTCTGTTCCATTTCACTAGATCCTTACTGATCAATTAAATCTTTGCTTCTCCTCAAGGATATCTGACCATCCTTAAAAATCTGCACACACCTTTCTTCAAAATGATTTCTGCATGCTGTATATCTTTTATTCACCACTTGACCTTCTATATATATATGCCATTTCATAATCATTTAGATTGTCAAGTCGGCACTAATAATTATTATAACAGTCGGCTGGGATAAACAAACTATAATAACAAAATTATTTCAAAGGGCCGACCTTGCTCGGTAAACATTAATCCTGAAAAGATTTCCTTCGGTGACCGAGAGAACTCAGTAACCACAGCGAATTCTGCAACATCCTTTGGAGACCGAGAGAGCTCGGTAACCACTGATTTTCCTTCAATAACCGAGGAGGCTCGGTTAACACTGTTACCCCTGTCATGTTTCCTTTAGACACCCGAGAGAACTTGGTAGACACTAAAAACTACCTAGCTGACCGATTGAGCTCGGTAGATACTGAGAACCGCTTAGCTGACCGACTGAACTCAGTAGATACTGAGAGTGATAATTGATATGACATTTATGTGACATCAAAGACAACACATAGCTAATCCAACAATGTCCTTCAGATAATTGTATCCAACAATCTCCCTCTTTGGCATTGACGACAACACAACATGTCATAGCACAATGAAATTTCATAGAGAAACCAAGAGTAAGAAACATATCCTTAGATTCATTCTGATTCCCATCATCTTCAAACTACTTTCTCTAACTGAGAACTCTCCCTCTTAACTTCTCAAATTATTCTTCTTAGAAATTTCTTGAAATGACAGCAAACTATCCCTCTTTGACAACACATGCCAAAGACAACTTACACAGTTTCGGTAAATATCAATGCACCTTATGTACTGATTCATATGCAATGATTCCCTAACTATGCTGCATCAACTGATTGATCTTCAACATGTTCTAGTTGATGCATCACTAAAACTTTATTTAGTGAACCTCGGACAGGGGAGTGACCCCTAACTTGCCTCTTAGATACAAGAATGCATCCTTAGGTAGTGGCTTGGTGAAGATATCTACAATTTGTTCTTTTGTATGAATATATTCCAATCTGATTTCCTTGTCCTACACCAATTCTCTGAAAAAGTGATATTTAATTGCAATGTGCTTGGTTTTGGAATGCATTACTGGATTCTTTGAAATATTTATTGCACTTGTATTATCAAAAAACATAACAACTGGTTCTTTGATCTCAACCTTCATGCCTTCCAAAAGCTGTTTAAACCATATAATATTAGAGTAGTTTACTACTGCAGCAACATATTCTACTTTTGTTGTGGATTGGGATGTGTAGTTTTGCTTTTTACTAGTCCAAGATACTAACCTCTTGCTAAGAAAGAATGCTCCACCACTTGTACTCTTTCTGTCATCAATGTTTCCTGCCCAATCAGCATCAGTAAACACTTTTAAATCTAGATTGCCTCCAAATTTATACCACAAGCCATAATCTTCAGTTCCCCTTAAATACCTCAAGATTCTTTTGATTGCCATCATGTGATTTTCTCTGGGTTTAGCCAAGAATCTTGCCACTATTCCAACTGCTAAGGCAATATCAGGCCTTGTGTGTACTACATACTGTAATTTTCCAATCATTGATCTGTATAAGGTCTGATCTACTTCTTTTGAATCATCATCTTTGGTAAGCTTCAGTCCAGTACACATGGGTGTACCAACTAGTTTTGAATCTTCCATACCAAATTTCTTAAGTATTTCCCTGATATATTTAGACTGAGTAATGTAGATACCATTTTTGTTCTGCTGAATCTGAAGTCCAACAAAGAATTTTATCTGACCAAACATAGACATTTCAAATTCTTTGATCATAAGCTCTAAAAATTCTTGCACTAATCATCATTTCCTATAAACACAGTATCATCCACAAATATTTCTTCCAAAACAATTTTGTTATCTGATCCTTCTTTGATGTATAAATTGCTGTTGTCATTAGCCCTTTTGAAATCAATCTAAGTAAGATAGTTATGTAATCTTTCATACTATGCTCTACGAGCTTGTTTCAGACCATACAATGCTTTGTACAATTTGCAGACCATATCCCTTTTGTCTAGATCAATAAAACCTTCAGGTTGCTCAATGTAGACTTCTTCCTCAAGAATACCATTGAGAAAAGTAGATTTGATATCCATCTGATATACCTTAAATCCTTTATGTGCTGCATATGCAAGTAAAGTCCTCACACCTTCTAATCTTGCAACAGGAGCAAAATTCTCTCCATAATCTATTCCTTCTTCTTGAGAATATCCTTTACATACCAATCTTGCTTTGTTTCTTGATACTTGACCATCTTCATTCAACTTATTTCTAAATACCCATTTTGTCCCAATTACATTTTTATCTTTAGGCCTAGGTACAAGAGTCCATGTCTTATTTTTCTCTATTTTCTCTATTTCTTCATTCATAGCCTCAATCCAACTTTCATTTTCTAATGCATCTTTGACATTTTTAGGTTCAAAATCAGCAAATAAACATGTACCTTTTAGTTTACTTCTTGTCATAGTACCATCTAATTTGTTTCCAATAATCTGATCTGGTTTATGATGCTTTCTGATGTACTTGGCTAATATAGGTTCCTTGCTTCCTGAATGAGTTACATTGTCATCTTCTTCATCTTCGGGTTCAGATTGCTCGGGCTCAGTAGATACTTTCTCGGTAGCTTCAAACTGAGACTCGGTACTTTGTGACTCGGTCTGAACTTCTTCTTGTGACTCGGTTACTGTACTGGGCTCAGTAGATGTAGTCTCCTTACATGTGTCTGGCAATGTATCAGGTTCGATGTAAACAAATTTTCTGTAGTCCTCTGGTTCCTTTTTGCTTTCTTCTTCAATCTTTTCTGCAAACTCATCAATTCTCACATGTACACTTTCTATGATTTTGTGAGTAGACAAATTTAGACATCTATATGCCTTACTTTTGCAAGAATATCCCAAAAATATTCCTTCATCACTTTTTACATCAAATTTTCCTTTTCTAGATTCTTTTAAGATGTAACATTTACTACCAAATACTTTTAGGTAGCTTACATTTGGTTTGTAGCCATACCATAGCTCATATGGAGTCTTGAATGTGTCTTTTCTCAGCTGTACTTGGTTCAAGGTATGAACTACAATGCTAATAGCTTCCTTCCAGTATTTCATAGCAATGTTCTTTTCAATCATTAGAGTCCTTGCACAGTCCATGATAGATCTGTTCCTTCTTTCGGCTATTCCATTATGCTCAGGAGTTCTCAGGGTTGATACTTGTCTTTTGATTCCTCTTTCAATGCAGAAATTATTGAATTCATGGGAGATGAATTCACCACCTCTGTCTGATCTCAAGCATTTTATTATTTTTCCTATTTCCTTTTCTACTCTTGCTAAATACCATTTGAACTTCTCAAATGCTTTAGACTTTTCTCTTAAATACATAACAGTCATCATTCTAGAATAATCATCAACAAAGAGAATAAAGAATTTTTCTCTGGTATAGCTCTCAATTCCAATAGGTCCACATAAATCAGTATGCACAATTTCCAAAATATCTTCAAACTGATATTTTTTACTTTTGAAACTAGACTTTCCCATTTTACCAATTTGACAATTCTTGCATAGACCAACATCAGGTTTCTTCAAAGTAGGAATACCTCTTACTTTCTTGAATTTGCTTATTTTCATCATGTTGTCAAAATTTACATGACATAACCTTTTGTGCCATAACCAACTTTCTTCAATTTGAGAAATAAAACATGAGTAATCACCAAGATCAAGATAAAATAGGTTACCTTTGGTTTGTTTACCTGATCCTATCAGTTTTCCTTTGTCATCCAGCAGTCTTGCTTTGCCATTCATGAATTCAACCTTGAATCCAATCTTGATTAGCTGTGCTACACTTAGAATATTATGCTTTAGTCCTTCGACCCAATATGCATTATCACATATAAGTTCTTTGGTTAATGAAATTCGTCCCTTTCCATTTATACAACAGGGTTCATTGTTTCCAAACCTTACATTACCACTATCAAAGTTTTCAAAGTGTTCAAACTTGGTCCTGTCACCAGTCATATGATCATGTGAACATCCACTGTCTATAATCCATGTATCATTCTTTCTTATATGAGAGATAAGTGCCATCTCATCTTCATCATTATCAGATTCATCTTTTACAGCTATGAAAACAATTTCTTCTTCACTATCATCCGAATCTTTAGCTAAAAAACATGTTTTCTTACCTTTATCCTTGAATGATTTGAAATTTTTCTTGCCATTGTACTTGTAATTTTTCTTCTCATCTTTGCTTTGCTTGTTTGGACACCTAGCTGCAATATGACCAATTTCTTCACATGAAAAATAGATTAAGGGAGTTTTACCTTTGTATTTTCCTCTGCCTCTTGAATACTTCTTTGCAAGTAATGCTTCAATAACTTCAAGATCACTATCAGAACTTTCCTATAATTCTTCTTCACTTTCTGATTGGATTTTCTTCCCTTTCTTGAGTGAAAGTTTGGCCTCAAAAGCTGATTCAATATTTTTAGAAGTTGGAACATAGTTGTCATAGTTATCCAGTTCAAAGGCTGTCAATCTTCCAACTAAGGCATCCAAAGTTATATTGTGATTTTCTTCACATCTTCTTTCTTGAATAGAAAAAACTCTTATTGCATAAATAGGGAGTAATGTTCTAAGAACCTTACTTATAACTGTTTCATCATCAATTTTTCCTCCAGAAGCTCTGATTGCACTAACACTTGTCTTGATCCTTTCAACATATTTTGCAATGTTTTCTTCTTCTCTCATTTTCATTTGATCAAACTGTCCTCTTAGGCTCTCTACTTTGGCTCTCTTCACATTGTCATCACCACCATAGATTTTCTTCAGCTTGTTCCACATTTCATGAGCAGTTGTGCAGTCTTTGATTTCATCAAATTCTTCATAGCTAAGAGCTGATGCAATGTCTATCATCATAGTGTTATGGTTCTTCTTCTCTGCAATGTCTTCAACAGTTAATGTGCTAGTAGGAATTGTATATTCTTGATCAATATATTTGCATCCTGAATCACCAATGGAAGCCAGATGTAGTCTCATGAGACCTTGCCATGCTGAAAAGTTATTTCTGTTAAGCCTTGGAATTTCTCTTTTGTAAGACATCCTGATCTTTAGCTTAGGTCATTGAAACCCTTCCTGCAAGCACCAAAAGCTCTGATACCAATTGTTGGAAATATAGATGCAGTAACTGAGAGGGGGGTGAATTAGTTAACCACAAAAATATTACCACTGATCCCTTAAATATCTTAACAAATTATTTACTGTGCCACTTGGTAAATATACAGAGAAATGCTGAAAACTTGATCCTTGAAGTGTGTAATAATTAAACTATTCTTAAGCATTCATCACTGATTAATTTACATGAATAAAGAAAATAACATGAACACAAGAGACACCAGATTTACCGTGGAAACCCAATATGGGAAAAACCACCAATGTAACTAGTTACTATTTTTCACTCTTCTGAAGTGATGCTCGATTAGAAGCCAACTCAGTAAAAGGTTACAAAACACACTATTAGGTGTGACCTTGTTAGAGGATTTAATCACCCTGCTAGGAGTGGCCTTGTAAGAGGTCTTGAAACAATTCAATAGAACTGTTACCTTGTTAGAGGATTTACAAAATGGTTTTTAAACCAACTCGGTTAAGAGATTTTGATATCACTGCTACAATTGCTAGAGAGTAACAATGAAATGACCTGCAACTAAATTGCTGAATATAGATCTCTGTTCTATTTCACTAGATCCTTACTGATCAATTAAATCTTTGCTGCTCCTCAAGGATATCTGATCATCCTTCAAAATTTGCACACACCTTTCTTCAAAATGATTTCTGCATGCTGTATATCTTTTATTCACCACTTGACCTTCTATATATATATGCCATTTCATAATCATTTAAATTGTCAAGTCAGCACTAATAATTATTATAACAGTCAGCTGGGATAAACAAACTGTAATAACAAAATTCTTTGAAAGGGCTGACCTTTCTCGGTAAACATTAATCCTGAAAATATTTCCTTCGGTGATCGAGAGAACTCGGTAACCACAGCAAATTTTGCAACATCCTTTGGAGACCGAGAGAGCTCGGTAACCACCAATTTTCCTTCGATAACCGAGGAGGCTCGGTTAACACTGTTACCCTGTCATGTTTCCTTTAGACACCCGAGAGAACTCAGTAGACACTAAAAACTACCTAGCTAACCGACTGAGCTCGGTAGATACTGAGAACCGCTTAGCTGACCGACTGAACTCGGTAGATACTGAGAGCGATAATTGATATGACATTTGTGTGACATCAAAGACAACACATAGCTAATCCAACAATGTCCTTCAGACAATTGTATCGAACATATAGATCTAAATTTCAAGCTAAGAGGGGTAGAAGATTTCATTATTAAACAAAAGGAGTAGTTGAATCATGCAAGAATTTTAAGGGAATACATTTTTCAATATTCAAAATCAACCAAATAAAGATAAATATGATTCAGAGCAGGTTGAAAACATTAAGGAAGAAAATGAAGCACTCAAAGATGAATATGAGATCTCAAAACTACATCTGTTTAAGGATCTTGATGAAGAAAGAGACAAAAATAGGAAAATAAAAGATGAGTTACAATTAACAAAGACAAAGGAAACAATAACTGAATTATAGTGACTTGAGAACCTGAAGAAACAAAGGAACACATCAAGAGAATCCATCTGAATAGTCTGAAGATTGATTAACATTGTAACATACAAAACCCAATTGGAGATAAGACTAGAGTTGGATTTGTGGAAGACATATCTTAGAATAAGGAGCATGCATTCATCAATGTTAACTCACCTAAGAAAGATGGATCCAAAACTAAAGGACCTAAGAAGCAACAGACCAAACCCTCAAATGAAAAGTGCCATGAGTGCAGACACATGGAGAAAAATTGTAAAGGTACAAGAAGTAATAAACCCTTTTCTAGTTATTATTTTAGTTTCCTTTATTATGGTCATAAGGTAAAGCAATGTAGAGAACCAAAAATGAGATCTAGAAGGCCAAGCTATTCCAATTTGAAAAAAAATCTTGAGAAAGAAGATGAAACCAGTAAAGAAGAAGAAACTGTGAAAGAAAAATAGAAGCAAGTCATCCAAACTAATGTGAACAAACCTAAGGAAAGTGAGCAAGGTGTGAGGAGACCTAGTGGAAAACCTAAGAGAATTATCTGTTACAAGTACAATAACTTTGGACACATCGCAAGGTTTTGTAAATTGAAAATTGACTATAGACAATTCAGACCTAAAAGGAAAGCTACATGTTACAAGTGTAACAATGATAGACACATTGTGAAGTATTGAAGATTCAATGGACTAGTAGAACATTCAGACCCTTGGAAAGAAAAATGGAACTCAACAAAGATGAGAAAACCATTGAATAAATGAGGGAACAATACAAACAGATATTGATCAAGAGTAGTGACCTACGGGAAAATAATAATGATTCAAACAAAGAAGCAATGAGCAATCTGAGAGACTTAGTATACCCTATTAGATCTTTGCACAAGGTTAATACCTCTCCATCAACATAAAGGGCCATGCAAGGCCTTAGGGGGAGGATTGGGACACATCATTAGTATCTCATATTTCCCTTAGAATAAATAATGGAGTTATGCAAGCTCATGTGTAGTTGTGTATGAACACATAGTGATTGGTAGATTACCTGTAAGTTATAAGCTTTATGGTTGCATAGGGTTTTGTGCATTATGAACTATAAGTTGTTACAATTAGAAATTTTTGACACCATTTCAATCAAAGAGCACTAGAGGCTTGAGCTTTAGAGCTAGACTTGTAAAGAGATTTTGATCTTGTTCGTGAATTCAAGACAAACCCTAGGTTCCATTAGGTGCGAAAAAGGTATTTCTGAATATCCTTTAATTTTTTTATCTAAGCACATAAGAGATGGATGCACCTAAGATATATGATATCAAAGATAGGAATAGATACTAGTTCAGAAAACATCTGTATAAATATATGGAGGATGACTCTACAGGTGAATTCTTGCATAATCTGCATGGAGTTCTTCATGTAGAATATATTAGGGCTTACATCCATTGTAAGTATGACAACATAGGCTCAATAGACATATTTAATGAAATGAATAACATGATTGATGAGGATGAGAAGCTCAAACATAAATTTATCCACTCGGAAAGCATATGAGTATTGGCCTATGCAGAACATGTTGAGTTAGAGGAAGAAGAGTGGATAAGGATTGTGTTGAGAAGATTTCATGACCAATTATTTTGGTTAGGAGGAAATACCATAATGATTAATAAGGATTTAATTCATGCAATACCAAGATTAGGGTGGTCCTACAAATGTGAGTCCCGATTTTGGGGATGAATAAATTTTGGCCAAGATGAAAAAATCAATTTTTAAAGTCTTCACATGAAGTGGGGGTCTTTGCCTAAAGAAAAATCATCTCTTTGCATGAAGACCCTGACATAGGGTACTTAACACAAAGGGATGATGAGGTCTTCATGTGAAGACCTCTTTCATGTGAAGACCCCTTAGGCCAGATTTACTACAAATTTCTGGCTGAGGGGTCTCATTTTCACATTTACTATTCACGAAGAGCAGTAGACCCTAGTGTTGGAGTGAACCCCATGATGACTTCATCCTCCTTTCCTTCTACTCAACCTCCTTTGACAATCGTATATTCCTGGTACACATTTTTCTTTTTTTAATTATTTTTTATGGTAAATTATATGTTTATAAATTATTTTAGTTCATTTTTTAATTTTCAAATAGTTATTTCATTTTGGGTGATATTTAATTATAAAAAAATAGGTTTAAGTTACAAAATTATGTTAGTAATTGTTAGAAAATGTAAAAAAATACTAGAAAATGTTAGAAAATACTATAAAATGTTAAAAAAAACTAGAAAATGTTAGAAAATTTTAGATTTTTAGTAATCTTATTGCTTGTTTTTTAATTATTATTAATTAGTAATGTTAAAATGTTTTTAAAAAAAAAATTTAATTAGAAAATTTTACAACAAATTAAGAAAATTTAGAAAAATTTAAAACCTTAGGAAAATTTACAAAAACTTGAAACTTTAGGAAAATTTAGAAAAAATTGAAACCTTTGAAAAATTAGAAAATTGTTAGAAAATTTTAGAACTTTTTGAGACTTGGGATCAAAGATCTCTGGCGATATATCCTCACTTGAGGTCCAGTCACAAGTCTCAAAGGATATTATCAAAGGAGAGGTTTTCCCTTACTACCAAGAGAGGAGTAAAGTCAGAACATACCAGCTTACACATTGTGTGGTACCAGAGATGGTACACATTATATACAAATGGTTCCTTGTGACACATGGTTGTTATCCCAATAACAACTAGATTCCACTTTACTTTGCACAGTAGTTTACATTGAGGTCCATTTGGGTCTTGACATGAAATACTTAGATCTTCCTGGGTACTTTGAAGAGGGGTGCGGTAGAGTTACAGACTATGATCAGTATCATAGATGTGATCACATTATGCTATGACATAGGCACTTGGTTGGGTAGAGGGTAGCTGCAGTGGCACCATCTATGGTTGATACTACTGATAGAGTTGTCATTGCTTCCTAGTGGGAAGCAATTGATAGGATTGGATACATTGCAGCTGTAGTCACTAGTATTAGTTTTGATGCACTCACTAGATATATTATGACTAGACCAAGTCGACCCCTGACATCTTTAGAGACATCATCTAGTAGTGCACCCCATACTAATAAGGCATATAGAGATTCTAGTCTCCCTAGACCATGTGATATATGAGTTCTTACTGGAAATCAGAGTTACGTTGAGATGAAACTATATTTATTGGAGGACATGTTATAGTCATATACCTATATTGCTTAGTCAAAGAGGGTCCCTCTACAGTCTGTTAGAGACACCATTAGACTCTCTTAGGGCCCTCTAGTTCCACCACTCTAGAGAACACTATCAACTCATGCAGCTCTTCATTCACAACACTTTGCACCCACTGATCACTGTATAGCTTGTTGGAAATTTGGCTAAGTAGGATAATAAAAATGTTTCCATTATGGAAACATATACTCACTATGAAGATCACATAATAGAAGAAAGCAGTCTTGTAAGAACGCACCAGAAAATTTTCTAAGTACATTAGTGTTTTACAGTCTAATCAGAGATAGTTTTGATTAGCGATGTTCACAGAAGTAGGTTCAGTGCATGCACACTTGAACATGGATAATTCTATGTATATCACAACCACATATGAAATCACAAGTCTGTACAACATGTACGGAAGGATATATTAAATAATTACAGAGACAGTGTTGAGCCGACCTGAACAGAGAAAAAGAAAGAAGTGATCATATTAAGTTAAGGGATTATTTTATTTATCAAAATAATGACTTAACCATATAGGGACGACATCCTAGACATTAAATCTAAGGCAGCATGATTTGGTTTTATATTTTGAGAAGAGTTTATGTATTGTAAGCCGACTGAAAGTTGTTAATTGTAATAACTTGTATATATGTAAGAATTATGTAATGCGAAAAAGAAGAAGTTACATAATAGAAAATGTAATAAGAAACATATGATGCAAAGTTTTATATTGTAAGAAGGAAAGAAATTAAACTTTGTATATGAAAGTGAAGAGCCTAGAAAGATAAATAAGAATAGGAAAGCTATTCACCAACAGTAAAAGGTTATGTACGTTACCTTTGTATTTGGAGATATCATTGTATATTGCATGTTTGGGTAGTGAGCTCATCTTGTAAATCATTCTTTTTGTAATAGCAACTCCTAATAGGGTTCAGGATTCTAACAAGGCCTAGAGTCATTTAACCAGGACAAAGACACTATATGTATGTGATAGACTCCTAACAGGGTCAATATCCTTAACCGGATACTCTTGATTAGTGGATCAGTTGTGGGTATCATCCCCATCAAGGTTTTCCCTTGGCCAGGGTTTCCTTGAGAACAAAAATGGTGTTATGAGTTCATTTAGTTTATTGCTATGCTTGTTATTCAGTTTCCTTAGTTTACTTTGTTATTCAAGATTCAAGTTAATTTGTTATACCCATAATTGGGCAAAAGTAAAAGTTTGTAAAATACTGATTCACTCCCCCCTCTTAGTATTTCCTATTTCTAACAATTGGTATTAGAGCTTAGTTACTCAGAACAAATTTGTTCAAAGAAATCCTAACAACTTGAGTAAGATCACTATGGATATGGATCAATTGCAGAAGAATCTTGAAGAAGCTCTTGAATAGATTGACATTCTTACTGAAGAAAAATATACTCTGAAAGGGAAATATGATGATGTGAAAACTACATTGAGAAACTAAAAGAAAAGATATAAGATCTGAAATCAAAGGAAGAACCTACAATTCAAGTCAAGGACTGTGATGAAGTTTCAAAACTGAAGAAAGAAAATGAGATCCTTAAACATGAGTTGAAGATTCTAGATCTCAAGTTAATCTTGAAAGATGAAAACAACAAAGATGAATCAAATCTGAAATTTGAGAATGAAGATCTGAAGTGTAAACTTAGTAAAGTGACATTTGAACTTGAAAAAGAAAATTTACAGTATGCTGAACTTGAGAAGTACAATACAATTGTGAAAGGAGAATTGACTCAGTCTAAACAAAATCTTGAGAGACGGTATTCTAGTAGTGAAAAGATTGATGAACAAATGTCTTATCAGAAACCAACCTATGATAAAACTTGTCTTAGATATCTTGAAGAAAAGTTCCCTAAGAAGATTGAGGAATGTAAAGAACTAGATCCAGAACACTTTGAGAACAAAGAAGAAAATAAGTCTGATGAAGCTAACAAATGAGAAGATATACCTAATCCACCTAAACAAGATGAACCACCTAAGGATATGCAAAGATAATTCAAAGGTAGATGTTTTTCATGCAATTCTTTTCGACACATGAAAAGAGATTGTACTAGTAAGCAATTTAAACCTATCTCTAGATATTGTTATAATTGTCATCATTTTGGACATAGAGCTATTGATTGTAAGAAACCTAGATCTAATAATAAAAATGACCTAGTAGAATATTTAGAGATACTAACCTTGTAGATAAGAGACCTATTGGAAACATGGACAAAAGGAATGGAGTTGTATGTTATAGATGCAACAAGATTGGACATATTGCTAGAAATTGTAGATCACAAATCAGTCAGATAGGACCGAGATATGGAAACAATGGAGTAGTTTGTCAGATATGCAACAATTTTGGTCACACAACAAGATTTTGTAGAATGAACAACATGAGAAACACTAATCCTAGAAAATATACAAGGAGAAATGTGAGCACAAACAATAGTTAGAGAGGATGCTATAGTAACTTGGAAGAAGTTGAATTTGTTAAAGCCACAGATCAAGTGAGCACACTCAGTATACCAGGAAACCAGATAGGTGAAGTACTTGATAGCAAGTGTGAATCATTTCCTAATTCATCTCAAAGGACTTAAAGTAATTATTTCATGAATTATGTATTAGAGTAAAGCATTAGAATAGCGTAGAAGTTATAATAGAATGAATTGAGTCTGTGAAGTTAATATATGCTAGTATATGATATAATGAATCTATGGTTAAGAGTGCATGAATTTATATGAATGTATGCGAGTACATAGAAAGAATGAAGTTTTGCACATAACTAGGAACAACTTTTTGGTATGAAGCAGCAAAAAAATTTAATGTGATGTCAGAATCTTGAAACATTTGAAGGATAAAAGCATATGATCAGTATTAGTTGATCATTCAATCTATTAAAAGTGATAAATAGAGCTAGTTAGTGGAGATTAAGAGTAGTTTGTAGGATTTGGTGAAAGAGTTCATGCTAGATCTACGCAAAGCCCTAAATCATTATTCTTGAGGTATTTTGCTAAGTAATCACTATCAAGAAGTTTTATTTTTATAGAATCATGCATGCATCACTTGTTCACCACATCAAAGATTTAGTCAGACCTAGAATGAAAAAGGAACCAATAGAGCCTTTGGAATAAGACCCTAGTTTAGCCTTGTCATCTGTTCTAGATGAAGTTTTGCATTTGGAAGACATAAGAAGTTATCTAAAATGTAAGTTTGAGACCATAGGAGATGGTGACCTAATCATGGAGTATGAAGGGCTTGAATATTTGAGTGAGATTGATATTATCAAGTATACACTTCATTATGAATTTTAGGATGATGAATGGACTAAGATTATTCTAAGAAGAATTCACAATGGTAAGTTTTGGTTAGATGATAGAGCCATTGACATCACCGCAGACCTTATTCATGAGGTAACTGGCCTATCCAAGTCTTGAGTGATTCCATTTAATGAGAAAAATGTTAAGAAAATAGTGTTATACAACACCAAGTCATCATACAATGGAAGAGGAATTGTTATTTGTAAGATTGTACATGATGATGTTAGATATGTATGCAGAATTTTGACTTCAAAGTTTTGTGCAAATTCTAGAGAAGATGATATGGAAGATGGCATGGTACATGTATCTTATCTTATGTGTGTTGAGAAAGTATAGGTAGACATGTGTGAAATCTTAAGAATTTAGTTGACAGCTCAAACCTTGAGAAAATCAGAAAAACCAAGAACTCACAGTTTAGATTTTCATCTCTGATCACATATATATATATATTTTTTCATTTGTTAAGAAGATTTCAGTACACTATAGGAGATGATTGGAGTGATAACAAAAATTCTATGGATATAATCAATAAGGTGTACCTATCACACCCTATAGACAAAGTAAATGAAAGTGAAACTTTGGTAATTAAGACCTTTCAAAATCAAATGAGGAAAAGATCAAGAATTACACCATCTATTGTGGAGAAATACAAGGATGAGATATGTTTTTTGGTTGATACTGACTTTACCTATATTGAAGAAGTTCATCCTAGAGTGGAAATTGTAGATCCACTTGAATATGAAGTTTCAGAAGCTGAGATTGAAGGATATGTGAAGAGATTACTTAAGAGAAATTTGGATGCTAAGAGTCCTAGATTTGGGACACATGAGGAGAAATTTGACCCCACAAAATCATTATAGGAACAAAAGATGGATAAGAAAAGAGTTGACAACACTATAAAGAAAATACTAAAAGACACTAGTATGAAAAAAACATGAATTTGTATTTGCGAAGTAGGTAGCAGCAATAATAAGGGATATTGGATAGAAAGAGATACTATCAATTCCACACTTGACATCTCTTGCAGCCCCCAAAAAACAAATTCAGGAAACAGATGAAGAAGTTGAAGAAGTGGAAGTGCAAGAAGTAAGGAAGTCTGCTAGATCCTCCACCACACCAACTAAAAGAGTTAAGGAAATGGAAAGTGGACCAAGAAAAAGACGTAAAACAATATTGTCCCCAGTTTAAAGAAAAACATCAGCAGCAAAGGCAGATGAAGAGGCATGAAGCAACAAGAAGAAGTGGAAGCCCAAGATAGAAAAAGTGAATCCCTTAATCATTAATGAAGGTGATTCCATTAAGTTGAACATATATTATGAGTTATATGACAATTTTCAGAAGTTGAACATAAAAATACAGTTGTCAAACATATGATTCTTGTAGATAAGAAATTTGATGATATAAAAGGCAAGATCCTTGACAATCTTTCTGAGAAATTAGTAAACAAAAAGAAAAGAGCAACAGAGGAAGATAATGGAATAAGAGATAGATATGTAAGGAGGTTGTGTGTTATAAAAGATGAAGAAAATTTAAAAGAAATCATGAAAAGCCTAAGCACCCATCTAAGGAAGGAAATACGAACTATACTGATAATGGGAGGCAATTACGAGGAAATCAACAAAGAAACCGAGCAAGTGGTTGTGAAGGTTAGGATCTCTAGACCAGGTGAGCACATCAACGAATCTGTTATCTCTATTTGAGCATTAAAGATTGTCATTAGTATCAAAGATTAGTAGTTGGTTACCTATGCTAATTAGTCGGTAAAAGAAAGAACTTCAAGCTAGTTGGTCAAGTCTTTCACACCGAGCACCAAAGTAGTTTTACTGAGCATCAGTGTACACCAATACCAAGTGATAGTAAAGACCGAGCATATTGGACATCGAGCACCAATATAATTATCAAGTAGCATATATAGTGTTTATCAAGCATCACATAAAATGGCATAGTAATCAGTAATGGCACATTTATCTATGTAGACGGTTACAACAGAATCACAAAACATTTTACCAAGATCGAGGATCATTTATTGTAGATATATTCATTAATTGCAATGATGATCTTTATGTAATTTCTAGATCTAGGTTAATTTTGTACACCATAGATCTTAGGGTTTTCTCTAAGATATTGTAACCTAATTTTGTTAAGTGACATAAGCAGTATGCTATATAAATGTAATTCATAGCATTTTGAAATGTACGGAGTGAAGAAGTTCTTGAAGCATCAAGCCAACTTCAAGATATCAGTTATCAGATAGAGAAGAACAAAATACAGAGACATTCATATTAAGTCAAATTAGACAAGGCTATCGAGTAGTTCAAAGTTGAGATCTACACATGAAAAGGTGATATCTATTCAGTATTTCATAGATATGTATTATAAAAGATAAAGTTGTCAATTTGTAGATATTTCTGTTATTTTCTAAACATTGTTATAGAGAAACCTAAAATCTCTTAACAGAGTAGACCTAACAGTCTTTTATGTAAACCTCTTTACAGAGTACACACTCAAGAAGTGTTGTTAAAATCCTATAACTAGGTAGATCTAGTCAATCTAAAATGTTACTCCTAACAGGGTAAGATCACCAGAAGTGATCACAACTTGTATCCCTAACATGAAAACTTTATTTACTACAGTAGTGAATAACTTTTGGGTGTCATCCCCACCACAATTTTTACCTTCTAACAAGGGTTTTTGTGTTACCAAAATACTTGTGTTATGTGATTGATATATTGTTGATTTCATGCTATTTACTTTTACAAGTTAAATGAATGAATGATGCATACAAAGGATTCAAGTTACTACTATTTTTTGATTTAGTTTTGGAAGTTAAAAAATTTTTGGGCACTGATTCACCCCTCCCCTCTTAGTACCCTATCTCTCCATCCCAATAATTTGTATGAGAGCTCAGATCTCTTATTGGACAGTTTAACCACTAAAGAGTAAAGATCTAACCATGGAGAGATATAAGTTGGATAAGACAATAGAGAATAAAAATATTCAGATGCAGATGTTCATAGAGTAGTATAAGCAAGCTAAGGACACATTGAAAAAGTTACTAGTTCAAAGAAAGAACTTGGCTATTCTAGAAAATGAGACTAGTTACCATGAAGAAGAGATTGATGACATATTTGATAACATTGGATCTAGTTCAGGAAGTATTTTTGATGGATTTGATAGCGAAATCTTTGATTTGTCTAAAAAAAATCTTCACCTAACTGAACAAGTGAAAGCCCTATAGATTGGTCAAGAATCACAGATGGTGAGAATGATAGATGTAATGAACAATGCTAGAAAAGATGAGCAAGAAAGGAATCTAGTTATTGAGGACTAAAGACAAATAACTGAACAACTTCAAGTAAAATAAACTAAGATACAAAGACTCACCAAGCACCACTTTGAAATATCCAATCAGATGATGATTGTAAACCAGGAGGTCAACTGAGTAAATGGTGAATTGTTAAGAAAACTTGAAGATATTGGAATGCTCGGGGAAGAGAATGAGAAATTGAGAAATGAAGTAAAGATACAACTACAACACAATGAAATGATGAAAATGGCTGAAGATAGTTCCGATAAGATTGATGAATTTCTGACTAATCAAAGAAGATTTGGAAGTAAAGATGGATTAGGCTACACCGGTGAAGGAGAATCATCCAAACAAGTTGAACAAGTCAACAACAATCAAAATCAAAGACCTAAGATGCTGTCATGCTATCACTATGACAAATTGGGACATACTTCAAATGTTTGCAGAAGCAAAGCACAAGGTAAACCTCAAGTCACTCCTAAGTTTAATGGTTATTGTTATTATTGTGGCAAATTTGGACATCAAGCTTATGAGTGTAGACAAAAACTGAATATGACACCTAACAATCCTACCATGGAGAAATTCTGTTATACTTGCAACAAACATGGACACACTGCACAAGAGTGCAAAGCTAAGATGAAGCAAGTCTAGACACCAAAATAGAAGAAGAAACCCTATCAACCGAAGAGACAAGGTAATGCTTATGTTTGGGATTACAACACATGGGTTAACTGCACAACATGTGGTAGATATGGACACATTGTAGAAAATTGTGATGAGCCCCATTATAAGTTACACTCAGAAGTTGCAGCAAAAATAGATCCAGCGGGAGTTTTTTTGCTATCCCACCTAGGGTTTTACTTGTGGAAGATGTATGATCTTATATTCATTGCAAGATAGGCAAAATCAGAGATTTGGAGATGGTCGTAGCATATCAAAAGCTTTTTAGTGAGGATGGAACCTTAAATAATGAATACAAATAGGTTGAGAAGATAGGTCTCACCCATGCCCTAAAATTTGTGAAGAGATTCAAGACATAATGGATTAGGGTAGTATTGAGTCATTTTCACGATGAGATTTTCTGGTTGGATGGTCTAATACAAGTAGAAAAGGAAATGTTGCATAGGGTCACTAGTTACCCTACTACAAACAAATCAAAAGCCTTTTGTAGTGCTTCCCGAGTTGAAATTGAGAAGAATACCGGCGCAACTTGGGATGATCGAGCACTAAAGATTGCTATGATTGAAGATCCTGAAGTAAAATTTGCAACACACATCATTGGCTACAAAATCTATCAATCAAGAAGACTGAACAATGTTGCATGTGGTGCAGTGGACATAGCTTACAAGATGGTTAAGAAAGAAGCACAATTGGACCTTGTAGAGCTACTGCTGAAGCAAATAGAGGAAAAAATGAAAACAATTAGGTCAACAAAGTTAAACACATGTAAGTTTGGTTAAGTAATTATATGTACATTCTTTTATATTTAGAGATTTTTCCCCTTTGTCGGTGATGTGAACAGGACTACCGAAAAACCCATTATTATACAAATCTCTGATATGATGAGTAGTCTGGGAGATAATTTAAATAAAGTTGTAGATGACTATTTTGAGTAGTTTAAGATTAAGATGAATCTTTGGAGAAGAATTCTTGGCTCACTGGTCAAGAAATATGAAATGGATATTTGTTTTCTAGTAGACACTGACCACACATTAATCAAGGCTGTTGAGCCAAGAACAAAATGGCTAGCTGCCATGGGATATGAAATGGATATTGATTTCACTTCAAAATCAATCATGGCTTTATTGGAAGGACAAGAGTGCTGAAAGATTTGGAACCTATGAAGAGGGAAAGACAAGAATAAAAATAGCTCTTATCATCGGTAAAATAACTAAAAAGTCTAGGGAGATGATGAAAACACTAGTTGAACAGTTTGGAAATGAATCTAACTCATCTGACGAGTCACCAGTGGAACCTGCAACCGAAGGTCAGTTATTATTGATTGAAAAAGCACACGAAAGTGAGGAAACTGAGTCTGAAAAAGAAAAAGATTCAATACTGGTTTCTCCCTCTCCATCTCCAAAGAAGAGGTAGGTGGAAGTTCAATCAAGAGCTCAAACAAGGTCAGACACTATAGCTTCACCACCTTTGGAAAAGGGAGTTGTGAAGGTAATAAAACCAAAAGTAGCTACATCAACCAAGACATATGCAAAAAGAGGAACCAAGGTCGTAGCTGATGCACCAAGGAAGAGGAGAAGATTGATTAGAGGAAAGGAAGACCTTGAGGATGAAGAAAATGACACCAATTAGTTCAAGGTTGTTAGCAACAAAAATAGAACAATAGATGATGTTGTTGAGGACATAATTGAAAATGGAGAACTCATAGATCCAGGATTTAGTCAGTTTGACAACATGTCTATCAAGGATCAAAATAAAATTGAGGAGGCAGTCATCTAGATGATGATACACTTCAAATGAGTTCCATTTGAATTTTCCAAACAACTTCCCAAGGCATTGGATGAGAGAATAAATTAGAAGTGCTCCTATGCCTTGGACACCGAAAAGAAAATGAGGGAACAAGCCCTAGTTTTGGTAGCTCCAAATTTATCTCTTGATGAAATTGAAGAATATATGAACACTTACTCTAGGATATTTAGAGTAAAAGACCAGGCTATGCAGGTATTAGATGAAAATCTAGCAGATATTGATGAGTCTAGCCAACTCATTTGGACATCAATTATTGTAGCTCAAAAGAGAAAGCTAAGAAAATTGCATTTCTAAATCTATCTAAAAAGAGATAGAAATCAAAGGAAAAGGTATCCACATAGATGACATTGATTTGGAAAAGAAGACCAAAGAAATAGATGAATCACTTATCGAGGTGATTGGTACTACACTTGTCAATGAGGTAATAAGTATTTCACAGGATACACTGGATCTAGTAGAGATCCAAACTAAGGAGAAAAATGATGATGTACTCATTAAGGACATCACTAATGGTGATCTTGATGATAGAGATGAAGATGAGGATGTGAACATTGCACCAGACAATACACAAGATGAAGGTCATGTTACCGAGCCTGCAATCACATCCTTACTGGGAGAGCTTCCTATTCTTATAGAAGTAGTTAAAATTCTATCAAAGGAACAACCTGAAGGCTTAGACCCCAAGCAACCAAAGGATACATCAGGGGAAAAAGGAGTATGAACACCATCTAAAACAAATAAGCCTAAAGAGAAAGAGGCAACAAAGATAGAAACTAAGGACCAAGATGCTCCTAATGTAACCAAGGCCACTCCACTGGACACTACATTAGAGGCTTTGACTCAGTCAATTGACACAAAGGTCACTAAGGAGAAGAACAAGGAAGATACAATGTCAACTGGGAAGGTTACACAAAGTTCTAAGGTAAAGAATATTGTACCATTTATAAAAAGCTCACCTCAAGAACCTAAGAAGAAGAAGAAGAAAAAGAAGCAAGGAAAAGGGTTGGTCACCTTAGAAGAAGTTATTGTTATACCAAAATGTGACCCAAGGACCCTAAACCCTGAGGAATTGATAAAATATGGGGAGTTGTGTACAAGGAAGGAAACACATGAAAAACTTAGACAAGAGTGCAAGAGCAAGGAAATTCTTGAAAATGTAAGAGATATCTTACAATAGGTCATACCAGAGGTACACATTAATGAAGATAGTCCAATAATGGACCAACTTGCTACACTTGCAGAAGAAATAAATGCCTCGGATATAGAAGCAGAAAAGAGAATAGAAGAAAGGGCAGAATCCAAAATACAAAATAAACTTGCAGAAAAGATCAACCAAGAAGTGGCAATCAATAAGGTAAAGTTATCTGAGGTAATAACTGACATTCTATCTATTACTCAGTTAATTATTCAAATTTCGATAAAGCTATGCACTATGGAAACTTTCACTACCAAGGTTAGTGAAAAGATAAAATAGCTGGATAAAGAAATCCAAGTTAGTGCACAGGCAGTCTTAACCGAGCCTCAAGCATTTGCCAAGCACATCTTGAAAGTTCAAGAACTCCGGTAGTTAAGGGTAGACCTCAGAAAGCACAAAGAAAGAATAAGTGACCAAGTCATAGAACTACAAACCAAGCAGCCTCCCTATTTGAAAATCTTTGAGAAGCATATTGTCAAGGCACAAACAGTTGTTGCAACACCAGAAATCTTTGTGTTGGACAATATTTTTGACATGCATGCACAAGTCGGTCTTGAGCACATTGCTCTCACCAACTTGAAAGAGGAATGGAAAAACATCTTGGAGTTATTGAAGAAAAACCATAAGAACATTTTTTATAAGCTGTAAGTATACATTTTCTTATTTGGCATTAATATCAAAAAGGGGGAAAACATGTATATGCCAAATATGTAAATAAATGCTAAGTATACTACACATTACCAGGAGCATGCATCGAGGGGGAGTATATAATTTTTTTTGATATTAAGTATGTATAGATGGAGGAGATAGAATACATTTTGAGACATAAGGTCTATATACATTCAAAGTTTTGATACTAATGCCAAAGGGGGAGATTTTAGCATTAAATATTGTCATTAGTATCAAAGATAATTATTCGGTTACCTATGCTAATTAGTTGGTAAAAGAAAGCACTTCAAGCTAGTTAGTCAAGTCTTTCACACAGAGCACCAGAGAATTTTTACTTAGCATCAATGTACACCAATACCGAGTGATAGTAAACACCGAGCAGACTAGACACCAAGCACCAGTATAATTACCAAATAGCATATACAATGTTTACCAAGCATCAGATAAAATGACATAGTAATTAGTAATGACACATTTATCTATGTAGATGGTTACAATAGAATCAAAAAATGTTTTAACAAGATCGAGGATCATTTATTGTAAATATATTCATTAATTATGATGATGATCTTTATGTAATTTCTAGATCTAGGTTAATTTTGTACACCGTGGATCTTAGGGTTTTCTCTAAGATATTGTAACCTAATTCTGTTAAGTGGCATAAGTAGTATGCTATATAAATGTAATTCATATCATTTTGAAATGTATGGAACAAAGAAGTTCTTGAAGCATTGAGCCAAGTTCAAGATATTAGTTATCAGACAGATAAGAATAGAATACAGAGACATTCAGATTAAGAAGAATCAGACAAGGCTACTGAGCAGTTCAAAGTTGAGATCTACACATGAAAAGGTGATATCTATTCAGTATTTCATAGATCTATATGAGACAAGATAGAGTTGTCAATTTGCAGATACTTTTTGTTATTTTATAAACATTGTAACAGAGAAACCTAAAATCTCTTAACAGAGTAGACCTAACAGTCTTTTATGTAAACCTCTTTACCGAGTGCACACTCAAAAAGTGTTGTTAAAATCCTATAACTAGGTAGATCTAGTCGATCTAAAATTTTACTCCTAATAGGGTAAGATCACCAGAAGTGATCACAACTTGTAGCCCTAATAGGAAAACTTTATTTACTACAGTAGTGAAGAATTTGTGAGTGTCATCCCCATCATAGTTTTTACCTTCTAACAAGGGTTTCTACATTACCAAAATACTTGTGTTATGCGATTGATATATTTTTGATTTCATGCTATTTAATTTTACAAGTTAAATTAATGAATGATACATACAAAGGATTCAAGTTATAGGTGAAGTTACTACTATTTGCTGATTTAGTTTTGGAAGTTAAAAGTTTTGTGGGCACTGAATCACCCCTCCCCTCTTAGTACCCTATCTCTCCATCCCAATAGAATCTGATCAAGTGGTTGAAGTATAGTATCAGACATATCCATCACTAACACTGCCACTCTCCATTAACATTGAAAATGAGATAGTGAATGTTGAAGGAGCAAATATTACCTTGGACAATGAAGCAAATCCCTTCAATGATAATGAAGCCGATGTTGGAAATTTGTTGGATGAGCAACAAGACACAATAGACAATAAGGAACAAGAGGTTGAAACACAAAAGGAAGAAGAGAAATAGGAAACATAGGTTAATGCAGCAGCAAGAGAGCCTGAGGTTCTACAAAAATAATCAGCATTCATTTCTACACTTAAGGACATAGAAGAAACAACACAAAAACCATAGATTGAATCTATGTTTTCAAGCCTTGGATAGGCAGTTGATGATGATGATCAAATCGAGTTGATCTCATATCTGAACAAGATCATTGGTAAAAACAAGAAATTGAAAAGCTTAGAAGGAACACTACTTGAGGTTATAGATAAATTACAAAGAATAATATCAAGTCAAGTCAGTGAGGTAGACCCACAAAGAAAAGAAAAAGAGGCAATGAAAGCCTTTGATATAGAATTCACAAATTTATTTGATGTAGCAATAGTGAAGGCACAAGAAGCTCATGATGCTCATATATTTCAATTTATATGTCAAAATTATTGGCAAGTTGAATTTACTCAGAATATATGGCTAGTTTTGTGTTGTCATTATGGAAATAAAAGTCATATGAAGTTATGATAGTCAGTGCACTAACTTTGAAGATCATGTTTTGGCTAAGTATGGAAGACAATACAGACAGTGAAGCACCTAATGATTAGAGCATTGGTGCATGTGTGTATGATCAATTTTTGGTATGTGCCCTTGGATATAAGGTTTTGAGTATTCTATTATTCTAATTCTAAGAATGCATGATGAGATATGATAGTATCGAGAAGTTACAACAAGTCTAAGTGACACTGGTAGTTAAGCGGCATAATAGAATAGAGTATGTAGCCAATAGAAAGATTTTTTATTAGCATGTATCATTTTGTTTTGTAAAGGCTATGTGCCTTTTGGAATAGTGATTTAAACATGTTATTATCTTTGTATGTAAACATGCTTGAGCCAATTAATTTGGAAGCATTGTATGTGATAGGTTTTAGGCCGACATAGTATTTAGTTTTGGTTGCACCCATTCAACATGTATATATATGACATGCACTTTTGTAATTAAAAGGATTAGAGCATGGAAGATATAAAGAAGAGAAGAAGTATGCGAGTTCAGTCAGTATGATATAAAGCTCTAAAAGAAGTTAGAGCAATAGCGCACAAAAGGAACTGATCAGACATCAGTGTCAAAACAACACTTCACCCTTCTAGATATAGTGTGTATCTGATAAGAAGGAGGTTGTAGCCTTCTTCTTTAAGAAGTGAACTCTGGTAGTGAGCCATTCACCCCTAAAAGGGTTTGTTCTATCAAACCCTTAACAAAGTCATTTTACTTAGTATTGTAATAGCTTCTCCTAATAGGGTAAAGGAACTCTAACAAGTTCATAAGAATAGTGCAATTATTCATGGGTGCTAATTCCTAGAGGGGTTTTCCTCTAGCCAAAGTTTCCCCATAAACATATCTTGTGTTATGTGTTATGGTTGATTCTTTTATTTTCTTTACCATTCATCTTAGTATTTAAGTAATTAGGATAAGTTTCAAGAAGCAGAAAAACATTAATTGTAGACAATTGATTCACTCCCCCTCTCAGTGTTCCCATTCTTAACAATTGGTATCAGAGCTTTAGTCCTCTAAGATAAGTTTAACCACTTGAGGAGATCATGGATACAAAAGAAGTGAAACATCTGAAGAAAAATCTTGAAGTAGCTCTTGAAGATCTTGATAGATCTGAAAATGAAATTGAAGAACTAAAAATGAAGGTCAGTAGTTCACAAGTATTCATCAAGAAACTGAGAAAATATTTGAAATATTGTTCAATGAATGATTTGGGAAAAATGGTCAAAAAAGGCATTGGCCTACAGTACAACGATTGCTACTTTTCTTTGTAATAGCAAGATCTTGAGTTTGATTCCCGAAATAGGAGCTTAAATAAACTTAATATAAAAAAAAAGGTCAAAAAGTTGAATGAAGAAAACATATCTTTGAAGGATCAGATTGAAGATCTGAATGAATAGTTAACTGATAGCAAGATAGCTTGTGAAGAACATATCAAAGAAAACAAACAGTTGGATAAAGAACTCATGCAAGAAAACATGAAAATCTTGGAGTTAGAAAACATCAAGAAAAAGATGGAATTTGAGTTGAAAGAAGAAAAGAATCATATTGACAAATTGCACACAAGTACTGATCTATTAGATTCTCATATTTATGCACAAAGGATAAAAGGAGATTCTAGTGGTATTGGATTCAATGAAGCTCAAGATCAAATCAATGCAATGCAAGAAAGAATGAAAGCACTAGAAGAATCTACAGAAGCTAAGATAACTGAAAATCATATTGAAGCTAAAGAAGAACCACCTAAAGATGAATGCAAGCTAGTAAACATAACTTGTTATGCCTATAACAAGCATGGACATATAGCAAGAGATTGTAAAGAGGTAATATATCTCAATGGTTATTTCTATTCATGCAATAAGTTTGGTCATAGAGCTATTCAGTGTAGATAAAATCAAAGAAGTTAGACACAACACAATCACATAAATCAACCACATCAAAGTTCTAGAATTCCTCAAAACATCACATGTCAGATATGCAATTAAAATGGCACACAACTAGATAATACAGTATGGTAACTCACATCAATGCGCCTAGGAATACAAGGCCTCCAGTTATTTTTTACTCTTGTAACAAGGTTAGACACATCTCAAAGTTTTGTAGATCACAAGCGTAAAGACAAGAAAGACCTAATAAGTCTCAAGGATCAAAATTAGATGAATATGGAGAAGTCAAGTTTGTGAAAGCTATAGAAGATGTGAGCAAGATTTGGATGGAAGTAAAGAAAGATAATTTCAGTGACATAGTAGTGGATGCATCCGCAATGGACACACCTTCTACTTCTAGTTAAATGACCCTCATGGTCATAGGGGAAGCTAGATAAGCTCTAGACCCTTGCACGACTAGTATACTCACCCTTAGAGTATGTGCCTTTGGTTTTAGTTGTTTGGTTGCTAGTTGATGTAGTATGAAAGATCGCACAACCTGATTGACAATAAGAACTAAGATTGGAATTCACTATTGTAACCCATGTTACGACAACAAGCATTAATTACAAAAATTCAATTTATTAGTCACCAAAGATCTATTATCTTCACTTTTACATTCGAGATCAAGCCCTTGGAGAGCACAAGAGATTATAGCATCTAAGTATTGAAGGATTGAAGATGTTTCATTAGTGAAGAAGAGTTAATTTTTTGCAGAACTCTAGCTCAGACACGTCAATTCAGAAATCTCTTGGAACCCTATTTGAGTGTTGAAGCAAGTAAGTAATGAAAAATCTAGTAGTCTTTGATGTCACAGAAAGGAAGATATATGTTTTTAAAAAGCATCCATTCAACTGAGTGTTAGATGATTTAGAAGGAGGATTTTCCAAGACTCCCATGGGAGTTATGCATGTTGAGGATATTCATGCTTACATCTATTGTAGGAAAGAGTCTATAGGATTAGATAGGATAAGGTCACACATGTAATCAATGATTAATCCAGACTTTACATTCAAGAATGAATTCATGCACCTCACAGATAAACCTATCATAGAGTATGCAACTGCGTATGAATTCTATGAGTCAAAATGGATTAAGATCTTACTAAGAAGGATTCATGATGATTTTTTTTGGATTGGTTAAGTCCTTGTCCATATTACAACTGATCTCATTCATGAGATGACTAGAATTCCTAAGACCCACGTCATTCTTCCAATAGGAAAAGATGTCAGAAAATAGGTTGAGCAGGCATGTAAGTCCAGGAGTGATAAGCGCGACATGAATATTGAGCCCATATCTAGGAGAAAGACATCAAACTCATGGCTATGATCCTTGGATACAAGTTTCAACATGCAAATAGAGTTAACAGTGTATACATAGCTACAATTTTGGCAACAATAAGGATAGTAAAAGAAAATGGAGAGTTTAACCTTTGAGAGATCTTGCATGCTTAGTTGTTAGACAATATAAGAGCTATAAAACATGATAAGAGGAAAATATTCAGATTTGGTTCATTGATTATATACATGTACTTTCATATAGTTGGTAAGGTTTCTGATCTCTATCTTGACAAAAGCATACCTACCTTGCGTCAAATTTTATTTAAGGCAACATCAGGGAGCACTTTAAAGGATTATATGGATCTATAAATTAAAACATTAAGAATCAAGATGCAAAGAAGGTACAGGATACCTGAGAAGATAGTGGAGAAATACAAGGACTCTATATGTTTCATGGTGGAAATGGATACTACATGCATGAAAGCAATTGAGCCCAGAAAAAAGTGGATTCATCCACTTGGTTATGAAGTAGAGGATAATATTTTGGAAGGTTATGCAAAAGTCCTATCAGCACCTAAGGATCTCAATGAACCTAGATGGGGCACATATGAAGACAAGACAAGAAAAGTTGATTATGTCTTATACAGTGCAGCGACAAAGAGAAAAGCATCTAGAATTACCTCTGATATTCTAAAAATTCATGGTGTCACCCAAGAAGACATAGACAAAGCAAGGGAAGCCAAGATTTCTATGCAACTTGAGAGTGCACCCTCATCTAAAGTCAAAATAGAAAAATTTGATGATGCAAAGGACAAGAAGAAATAGATTGGAGAAAGCACCTTCGTGCCCACAACTATAGTTGATTTGGAGTCCACTCCACCTCCTGAGCCAAGCAAGGTGTCTAGAAGGAAAAAGAAAACTGGCGCAAGCCACCAATCCTCAAGGAAAACTAGAAGAAAAGGAAAGAACACTCAAGCACCTCCTGAGGTAGGATTTAGACTAAATTTGGAAGTTTTGAGAAATAGAGTTGTTGATGAAGGAAGGATAGATTAGATTGTAAAATTCTATGAAAAATATCATGAGATTGATAAATTATAAATTCATTTTATGATCATCAAGTATATGATTAAGTTCAAAATGTTAGTTTTGGAACTTAAGACAGTCATTCTTGATCATGTATGGAATATATTGGATTCATTGAAAAGACAAGCCATAGAGGAGGATATGAGAATTAGAGAAAAGACTTTGGATGATAACCTCCCTATTTTCTCACTAGAAGAGAAAATATTGTTGTTAGATTTGGTAAAGCCTCATGTAAGAACAAAAATTAGAACTCTGCACATAATGAACAAATATTATGAGTTGATTGCAAATGAGATAGAGAAATCATTTGAGAAAGTATTTCTAGATAGACACATGTACCCTCCTTTTATGCTTGCACCCCAAGCCACTTCAGTTCCCTTTGAGAAAGTAAAAGAATCAGAGATTCCAAATGCACCTATGATAGGTCCACAAGATTTTGCACCCAAGGTTACAGTACCTACCAAAGAAATGAAAACAAAAGATGAAATAATTGTGATTGATGATGTTGAAATATCCATGGTAGCAACAGATAATGATCTAGATAAGTTTGAAGAAGAATTTGTGAGTACTGAAGAAGTTGAGAACCTATGTGGTGAAGAAACACCTATGCAACAAGAAGAAGTCCTAATTGAATATATAACAAGACAATAAATTGAGAAGGAAGATGAACCTAAAGAAGAGCCTTCTGTTGAGATCCTAGTAAAGGTAAAGAGTGAGAATATGGATGTAAGTCAAAGAACATTTATTACTCCTAAGTCATCCATATCATTGTTGTCATGCTTGACTCCTTATACAACAACCTTAGAATCATGGGGAGAAGAAGATCTGATAAAGATAAGTGTGTTGGCTATGGAGAAAGCCAAAGAAAAACAAGTAATGAGGAATCCTCTATTTGTGGAATCAGCTAGCATACAGAATAATTTATTTCCTAAGGATAAGAAATTGATTATTGTAAAGGCTATGGACCTATTGTAATAGTGATTTAAACATGTTATTATCTTTCTATGTAAACACACTTGAGCCAATTAATTTGGAAGCGTTGTATGTGTTAGGTTTTAGGCCAACACAATATTTAGTTTTGGTTGCACCCATTCAACATGTATATATATGACATGTGATTTTGTATTTAAAAGGAGTAGAGCATGGAAGATATAAAGAAGAGCAGAAGTAAGCAAGTTCAGTTAGTAGGATATAAAGCTCTAAAAGAAGTTAGAGCAATAGCGCACAAAAGAAACTAATCTGACAATAGTGTCAAAGTGTGTGTGTGAGTTTGTGACCTATTATGCAACACTTCAATAGGATAATAACATCACTTGTTAGAGAAAAATAAAGATCTAATGAAAGAAATTAACAAGCAAAAAACATCCTATTGCTCTCTAATTAATGCAAGTATGAAATAAAGGTTAGTTTACTCTCAGATTTGACCCTTAAAATAGTGACAATCTACACTAAAATGAGGGATTCAAGAGTACATGTATGCATTTAAAATGAAGCATGAAATCCTAGCTCTTTCCATTTTAACCAATTTGAAATGTTTTCTACTTAATAAAAGCTTGAAAACATAGAAACCACTATCAAACTAAGCATTAATGGGTGGATTCTCCAAGCATGAGGGTTCAATAATCATGGATTATGAAGTGTCAAATTCATAAGCAAGTATGTCAAAGTCTAAGCAAAAATCATCAACTAGAGCTAGAGCTAAAGATCATAACTAGAGAGAAAGAAGCCTTTGAAAATTCTATTTTATAGAATTTTGGAGAGATTCAACAGTTGAGACGCATTTGTGAGGAGTGGTTGAGATGCATCTTGGCTTGATCCATGATCTGTGTGAGAGCCTCTTTGTTTTGAGTTGTGTTTGTTATGTTTTTTTGATTTAAGAGGCATTTATGCATTTGTTTTAATTAATAACTCCAGCCTTTGCATTTGATGGGATTGGATTAATTAAATAGGCCTAGAATTAATATCTTTAATTTTTGCTTGAACCTTAGTGATGAGTACTTTATTTAGGATTTGATGGGGTTTATTGTATTTTTTGGAATTTATGCTAATGATCGGGGATCAAATTAACATAATTAAGGTTACATACCAAATTAGGGGCAAATAGGGCCTTAGGTTCTATTAGCCCAATTTTAGGTGATTACATTTGCCCCTCTTTGAATTTCTTTGTGAACAACATAGGGATTCAAAGAAAATCTAATTCAAAACATGATTCAGGAGATTTGTAGAGTAGTGAGAACTACTCTGAATCTTGAGAATTCTGAGCCTGATCAAACAAAACCCTACTTGATTTAAAAGTTGTCAACTCTGAATTTGATTGAATTCAAATTAACATTACCGATTATGAGCCTGATTGAATGAAGATCGAAAAAAGAATTTCAAGCCTAATTGAATGAAATTCTTCTTGATTAGAAACTATCAATTCTAAGCCTGATTGAACAAGAATCAATAGGAAATTTTGAAAAGAATTTTCAGTTGAAATTAACAGTCTCGGCCTGATTGAAGAAAACTGTCATGCCCCTGGTGTTAAAGAATGTGATTCAAAGAATTTTTGTGGTATGATGATGCCCCTTTGGGACCAAAATTGGAATAGATTCAAATGAGGTTCAAGCTGTTAGAAAGATTTGCAGTGATTGAATTGATGTTGGATCATGTGCAAATTGATTGGAAATCTCTTTAGATTGATTTGAGTGCCCCAGAAGCACTATTTGACCAAGTTTGACCAAGAATTAGAGGGATTTGACCAAGTTTGACTTGTGTGGAAATAATATCCCAGCATAGAATTTGATTGATTTACAAGAAAATCAATTTCTCTTGCTTCTGACAAGGTCATTGTGCATTAATTATACTCTGTGTAGCTCTTTATAAGTGTAGTTGACTAAACTTTGACTAGATGTTGACTATTGTTGACCAACAATGTGGATGAAAATTATTTCTGCATCGGTTCACCTTGCTCATGGCAGCTTTTCTGGACCATTTGCCCCTAATTGACTGTAATTTGCCCATATTTGAATTTTGTAGTTCTGGGTGTAATTTTGTGTTGTAACCTTGTTTTTATGACATGTGAGTGATATACATCATGTGTTTCAATTTTGGTCCTGATATGAAGTCTCTGTGATGTCTTATGAAGAAAGTCCCTTAAGGCTCCGGGACCCCTAGGAGGCTTAAATTGGCCCAAAAATCACTTTTTACCATTCATTTTCACTTTTTACCCCTTGAGATTTCATAGAACTCTGAGCGATAATGGTGTTCCCCATGGAGAAGCATAGATTTGAGATGGCCAGGCAACATGATCGATCGAGGCATTACGCAACACCTGTGAGTATCCAATAACGAACCCTTTCAATTTGAAAATTTTGAATTTCACACATTTTTATGCATTTTCTAGGCAAAATAATTTTGTGTTGCATCCCAAATATGGGATCACATTAGGTTAAATCCATGTCGCTTCCTAGATTTGGATCGTATCTAGGATTTCACAGATCGTACCCCTCCAGGGCGCATCTGGTAAAATTCAAACTTTTTTGAATATTTTAGCTAATTTTAGGAACAGGTTCACATCCGGCATACCAGATCACATCTCAAATTTCTTGGCTCACATCTACGATTTCTAGGATCGTATCTAGTTTGAGGGTCGCATCCTAGATTTCTAGGTCCGCATCCAGGATTTTCAATCGCATCTGGATTTTTTTGTTATTTTTGAACCAAGTAAACTTGTTTTTTTGAACTTTGAGCAATTTTTTGTCAATTTCCTTTGTCTAACTCTGACATAGTGCCCCTATTTTCTATTGTGTAGACTGATTTTCTAGTCATGTCATTTAGGTCACTGAGACCTACCCAGGTGTTAGCCTTGTATGACCAGTTGAGTCATCAAGATTAGCAGGCAGTTCGTCGATGCGGTCTATGGAGTCTTGTGCGGTTACCAAATATTCTGGGAAATTGTGGATTATTGACAACTTTAGCAGAGAGGTGGTATTCATAGCATAACACCTTTCATTTACCTACTGGTGAGATGATAGTGACACCAGAGGACATGTGGAGGATTCTGCATATATATGTTATCGATTATAGGATTGAGTATGAGGCATCTGCGTCTGTAGCCATTGCAGATGATCAGAGGGTGTTCCAGGATGACACCATTACCACTCGCTACTTGAGTTGGGACCACATGGTCACCAACTATGCCTCATTGCCTGTATACTTAGCTGGATTGATTGCTGGGATTATGATGCCTGATAGGGGCTAGCATGGTTTTATGTGTGGTTGGTCCTGGGTGATAGGACAGATGATGCAGGCTCCTGGAAGGTATGCCTGGGGTAGCTATATCTTAGCTCACATGTACTGTGAGCTACATGAGATCATATACTAGCACTCATGATTGATGACTATAGGTAGCATAGTTTTACAGATCTGGGCATGGGAGCATATCCCTATGACCTATCCCATTGGTCAGAGGCACCGTGACACCGGGTTAGTCTATATTTATATGTATTTTGGATTTATTCAGCAGCCCCACCTGGACAAGTTGGAGTACTGGAGACATCTTCTAGATTACATTACTGATGTAGAGTGGTGACCCTACTTAGATTGTGAGGCATGGCCCTCAGATGCGAGACAGATGCCCCTTTTCTTTTCATCTAGGTATCTTGTGGGGAGGCCTGTTATATTGTTGAGGGGTTTCTTGTGACTTGAGTCTACCACCAGTATGGCAGAGTACAAGGCATGTCACAGGAGACATGTCTTTATGCCTGGATTTGTAATGAGGAGGCCCAGTGGGGACCACAACTTGTATATGAGACAACTATCCATGCTATATCAAAGATGCAGGGCGTAGATTGGGATTATCAAGTAGGGGTCTGTGATGCTTGTGAGGTCCTACCCTGACCCATCCTAGCTCGACAGTTGTTTTGACATTTGATTCATCTGGATGATACTTTGATTAGAGACATTTGACCTATTTTGGATTAAGATTTCTATCATTAGATCTTATGAGATGATTGTTATAGATTTATATGATGATGATGTTAGTCATACTCTTTATATGCTCATTTTGGTTCCATGCTTATCTATGATATATGAATTATGTATTATGCATTTGTTATATTATCTTACAAAATAGTAAATGTTGATGGTATCATGGTTCAATGATTAACTTAGGATTACATGCTTATGTGAAAATTGAATTGTTAATTCGATGCTTGAAGATTTAGGGTATAATGTGGATTATGTAATGATTCATGAAATGCAGTTACTTATATTTGTCAAGTTTAGATGTTATTATTTCATTTTCAAAATGATTATTAATGCATATATTTTATAAGGTACTGACATCAGAATTGAGTGTGCAGGAATATGGCCATGGTTGTAAATTTGTGGAAACAAGAATGGATCTAAGTGCAATCAGTTTGAAACCAAGGTCAGCTCTAAGAAGAGAATGACCTCGTTGTAACATGATTTTTATTCATAAATGTGATGCATGTGTGTGTGTGGTTGTTAATGTTTGTAAATGCATAATTAGAAGTAAATTTCATTTTTTGAAATATAAATGTAATTTGTCCACTAAGCATGCCAAGTGTGTTATGTGATGTGTACTTCTATGAGGTGTCACTTGACACCATTGTGATGAGATGACATGCTTGAGTGGAATATGGACCCCACCCCTTCCTTAGATTGGTCTTGTGTATCCCTAGGCTAGGTTGGTGGTTTAGGAAACCAAGATTTATGTTATCAATATTATATTTTCGGATGCAAGTTTAACTAAGGTTTTTGGGGGGTTTTGTGGAGTCCTAAGGTGTAGTTAAGGTTGGATTTTAGTGCCTCAAGGCTAGTACATGGGTTAGGGGGCTTATTTCTACCATTTCCACTTCCCTAGGCCTCCATTTTTTCTCTCTAAATGGGTCATCTTTGGTTATGACGAAAATGGTAATGTTCTCTAGGTTGCCTCACTTTCCCATGTGTTGAATTTCATCCCACTTCTATAGCAAGGGCAAGTGTCATTTTATCTAGTATCTATAAACCTAACTTGTTTTGGGAAGAGGGAATGAGAGAGGAATATTTTGAGTGTTTTTAGGAGATAGAGGCTTAGGAATTGGGGGACTTCATCATCTTGTCAATGCTAGAATTGTGGAGTGAGAGGAAGATTAGAGAGATTTGCTAGTAGATTGGAGAAGGAAAGCAAGCTAGGAATCAAGGGAAGCTCTTCTTCAACCTTCCAATTTGTCTTTGCTTAGGAGAAAGGTTGGTGGCTCCATCATGTAGTTATTGTGTAGTTGCATTATGAAGATGAACTTGTGAGAATTTTATAATTTGTAGTATTTTGTGTGTGAATCTTGTATTGAGTAGTTTCTTTGTGAGTTTATGACTTTGATCTTGTTTTGTCATCTTGATTTGCTTCATGTTTATGGGTGTGCAAGTTTACTCCTCATCCTTGGGAGGATTTGAGGAGGACTTGGGGTGAAGGGCCTAGTTGAGAATTCTTTATGTATGAGAACTAGGATGTATGGGCATCCTTGAGGGCCTTCTTATATTTGTTTGGGGGTCATAAGGGATGTGTTGATACTCATGGAGTTGAGTTGTATGTTTGGAAGGGTCTTGTGAAGGCATGTGAGTAATATTGAAATTTTTGTTTTGGTATAAGAAAGGTGTCTCCATATAAGAAGTTTCCACCTTCACCCATCAATGGATCCAATGTTGGAATCCTTCGTGCAAGCTTGGGAAGGGAGTCATTTGTGCATGATTTTTTTCCAATTTGTGGTTGAATGTTTATGTATGTGATGTTTGTTTGTAACCCATCTAATTCTTGTTTCCCCTAGCTCAGGGATGGCCATGAAATGGCCTAGGCTAGGAGGTGAGCCTCCATGGTCATGTTGTAGAAGCCTTTGTGTTGTAGGTTTAGACATGGTGTGAAGATAAAGTTCAAGTTTAAAGTTTCAAGATCAAGTTGAAAGAAAGAATTGTAAAGAAATGTTACTACTGTATTGAGTTCTAAGTAACCTTGCTCTACTCATAATGTACTCTAAGATATTGTAATTGTAAAAGTGTAAAGGTTGTAATTAAGGTTTATATGTTATCCTCTTGTAAGAAGGATTTACTTTCAGTTGTATTTCAAAGTTATTCATAGTAAAATTAATGCTTCTTTAAAAGTTAAATTATTGTATCTATTAATGAATTTTGATTCAGTTTCCTATATTATGTAGATGAAAATTGTTAGGATTGAAAATGTTTAGGTTGATATTGATTTAAGAATCCTACTTATTCTATATTCTATTACATAAATTACATTCCCTGCAAATGCATATAATGATAAAATTTCATCTCATTCTTGAAAATTCTGTAAAGAAATTATAGTTTTGATGTTCAATTGTCAATTAAAGATTATATGTATACTGAATTAAACTAGACATTAGGACATGTGTAGGAGTTAAATTCAGCTATGTAATGCCTAGTAGATTTGGGCATTACAATGCTGGAGTCATGGACGAGTACCATGCACATTATCTGATATTTCCATACCTAAGGTTCATAGCTCCAGATGATGCTATTCCGCATATTGAGGATGCTCTGGACAATGATCTTGATGATGATCTTGCTAGCCAGGCTCACGGTGGACATGGTGGTGGGAGAGCTGGAGGTGGGAGAGATGGAGGGAGAGATGGAGACAGAGGTTGAGGAGATGGGGGTCAAGGAGATGGAGGTGACAGAGGGGATGATAGAGGTGGTGGAGGTGGTGCAGTGGGTGGTAGTAAACATTGGGCCTCTGGAGGTGATATGAGCAACCAACAACATAGAGTACAGTTCACTCCTCCTCAGAGGGATATAATACCATTATTGTATAGAGATAAACATGTGCAGAGACCTGCAGGAGGGGATCAGGATCAGCAACAGGTACCATAGGATCCTCCTACAGGTGGTGATGGTGATAGATTATCATAGTGCGAGCAGGAGAGAGCTGCTTTGACATTACAGGTGGCCACCCTCACAATGTAGTTATCCAAGAAAAACTCATAGCTAGTGTAGGTTAGAGAAGAGTTAGATGCACAAATAGTTTAGCTGAGAGTAGATAGCCATGCTCAGCTAGCACAGTTAAGAGCCGAGTGTGTTCAGCTAAGAGCAGGGATGCATAACTTGCACAGTTGAGAGCTGACCATGATAGATATGTGTACACAACTACCCATCAGGGACAACGGGTGACATATTACTTCACTTTATATTATGGTGTGGTTCCTACTTCTCAGAGAGCTCCATTTTATTCAGTTATTGCACAATAGTTTGAGGGTGCCATGCCACCACCACCACCACCTACCAGAGAAGATGCACCCCCTCCCGATCCTCCAGCTAAGGACAAGAGGCCCAGTGAGGTGTAGAATTCTTGTTATATTCATATTTTGTATCTTTGGACTCCTTTGTAATTTGTTGGATATCATGTACTTGTACCATTTTTGATCTGATGTACCTCCATATCTCTTGGAATCTGTATTTTAGTTATGTTGGTTAACAGTTTGTCCTCCCTTTAGATTTATAATCATTGACTCTTCTTAACACCCAAGGTGAGAGAACAAAAGGATGTTCACCAACAAATGGGTAGTGTAAGTCATCTATCACTGCCCTTTGAATTGACAGGTACAGCACCTTGATTGTGTTTAATCTTCAATGTATTTGTTTCTTAATGATCATCAAATTATCTCCTATGAGTTTTAACCAAATTGTTTGTAGGCACAAACAATTTAGGCAAGGATAAAGTGGATAACCTATAATCCCCAATGGTATGTTGATCACATATTATCATAAAGACTATCTTCTAACTAAACCTATCTATTCTAAGAATGCATAATCTATTGAGGAGAATAGAAGCTGAATTATACATGGACAGTAAATGGAATTACTTATGCTGCAATTACTAACATGAAATGGAATCCAAGCAGGAATCATAGTTCCATATACAATTGTACTTTCTATTCAGGTGCATGCATCTAAACTACTAAATGAATAGGAGAAGAAACATACATGAAAAGTAAATAGAATCACTTATACTGCAAACACTACATGAAATGGAATCCAATAAGGAACTGCAGCTTCATATATAACTGTTCTTTCTATTCAAATGCAAATGAATAACTACTGGCACAACAAACATGAAATAAAGCTTAGCAAATAGAATTACTCTGCTCCAATACAAGTTTGTCGACCCCTTCATTCATTTTCTTCATAGTATTTATACAATGCTTACAAGAAATGATTCATCTTCCAGAATTCAAAAAGACAAGGCAGAAAGAGAGATCATCTCGATAATAGAATCTGAAAAGCCAATCACTGACATGAGAATAAGAAAAGATATTATAATTGTGATGCTTCAATTTGAGTCCTTCATCTTCTTTTTAATAGCATTTGTCAAGTCAAATCCATTGGGCTTCTCGGAGTCGAACTATCTTCCAAATAGTAATCAATCCGATCTACAACTGCATTCAACCCTTTTTAAACGTCTCAAAAATATTTGGTGCAATCTTATAGCTGTTATCATTACCACCACCTGTGGAAACCCATGTTGCATCTACTGGACCACAAGCTACAACATAAAAAATCATTAGGATTATACTCTTTATTCTTTTCCTACCTGTGACCTCAGCTGAGAAATCTATCATCAATATCCCCTTCAGTTCTTAGTCACCTTCGACGTACTTATTTATGATAATTGAAAATGGATTACGTCAAATTTTTAATCTCTTTATTTTCCTTAAGTCTCAGGTCCCACCTGATAGCTTCTTATCGGGCGGACAAACTTTTCTTGGCCCCACCTGACACGTGGATGAATCTCGCAAGTTCACAAAAGCATTTGGCAGGGGTCATGATTTTGTGAGGACCATCGGATGCATTCATTTATTCCACCATAGGTAAGTCCATTGACTCAGGTTCCACCTGGTCCTCCATTGTCGCATGATCGCAAGAGTGTTATTTTATTCACGCGATCATGCGACTGCTATATCATTGGCGCATGAAATAATATTTAAAACTATCCTCGTTGGGCTCAGACTTATACCTTTTCATTATCGCATCTATGCTATTAGCATACATGGGTCCCTATAGAGTGCATTCACCTGCTTGAACTCCATTGTTGCATGATCACATAACTCATTTTTACGTCTTGCGATCATGCGACAACTCTATTTTTGTCAAGTCCACACATCTTCCAAGAGGTTGTATTCCCTGGCCAATCATAATGTCTACATTGTTGGCGTACCTGGACTAAAACTGGAGTCAATTTAATCTTCCCTATCCTTTGTGCGTCTTTCCCACCTAACTGACTATGCTTCGTGCCTTGTCACATGATCTCAAGGTAGTTCTCTTAGTCATGTGATCATGTGACCACACACCTAATCGACTGCGCTTAACACTAGGGAGGCCCACCTGAATACATGGCAAGATCCTATTATCTCGCTAAGCAAAGTTGACGTAATAAAGACAAAATAGGAACCGTAGATTCCGCATCTCAAAAGATTACCACCGCAAGCAACTTTCCTCGGACCCATAGGGACACATGGATTCATCTCATTTTGCCACTAAGTATCTTTCTTCCCAAAGTGACTAAGTGACTACCACTGGTTTGGTATCACATACAAACTCTTTCGTCCCCACCTAGACACGTGGAAGGATCTCACTTAGTCGCAAAGCATCTTCCACACCATAGCGACTAAGCAACTACTGTTGATCTCATTGAACATGATAAATCTTTAACTTGCGGAAAAAGAACTGAGTGAGTGTGAAAGGAGTAGCCAAAATGAGAAAACATGCCGAGCTCATTCTCTACAAATTTAGCATCAAACCGTGTGCCACTTTTTTTCATTAGGATCCTTGAGTCCCATAGAATTGACCCATGCCTTTATATCATAAAAACACCACACTTTACCACTGATTGGATCATGTATTACAAGGTGTGTATTCGGCTTTGCTAAGCTAGGAAAAGAGGGACCCGAGTTCAAAAGAACCATTTTAGTTGCACGTCTCTGCCTTTTTAATTGCTCCTTAATCATCTTGCATCAGGAAGTTCTCAAAAAAATTGAATCTAAATTCATGTCTGTCCAAACTTTACTTCTGAAAATTGAATCAACCTTCTTCTGATTCCTTGCAAGTGCCTGAAGATCATGACTTGGAATCATCATTTCACTTGAGAAAAATTACCAATCAAATCATGTTATTCTTGCCAAGTAGGTATCTATCACTTACCCATGATGACAAGGTTTTCAAGGAAACCCACCCGGCTTGAAGCAAGAAGGCAAGGAACCATGGCAAGAATATCCTATCTTAGAAAAGATAGACCTAGACACTAGACTTGACAAGACTACATGACTCCAACATTGCCAAAAAAATGGGTGATTGAAAGTCAGGCAATAACTGGCTCTAACTGGGGGATCATGTACTGCAAAGTGCATGAAGAATTCAGCTTCTCTAGTGAGACAAGTGCCTTATCCATTGGGTTGCGGAGTCTAAACCAAAGATAACAACAAACAGATGCATACAGGGAGGGTGGAGGGGAGCGGGGCAGACTAAACAAAGCAAGAGAAAAAAAACAACTAACTAAGCAAGGAAAGGCTACACTAAACACACCAAAATTGGAAAGAAAACTTATTTACAAAAGGTGAGGAGACCTCACCAGCTGGACCAAAAACCAAGAAAGATTCATATGTGGCCATTTACAGGAAGAGAGAAGTATGAACCTTTCCTGAACAGAGGAAGATGCTCCACCAATTTGAAACAGCACTGGTAACCTCTAGCTACTCCATTGTTGAACTTGAGTCCAAAAGCTATCTGCAACATGATGACCCACAGGACCTTTCCAAACAACCATGCCTCATTATAGATCTCTGATTCATCTATGCTTCCATATACATCTTTCCTTACACATTCAACCTTCTGTGATGGAAAAAAATATTCAACATATTCTGAATGCACCACTGGAATACAATCCAATCTATCTCTTTCAGCATTATCACCTCTATTTTTTCTGTTATTATCCTTACTAGAGCTATCAATGTTCAAAACAAAATCAAAACATTGCAAATCCTCTAGAAGTGAAAAAGTATCATACTGTTTGCAAGCACTAACTTCTGATTTCAAATCGGAGCTGAAACAAAAAGCATCTCCATTATTCACGGCCTCTTCTGGGATTGAAAAATTCTCTTTATTTGTTAAGCCTTCAAGATGTTCATCTAGATTCAGAACTTCAATATCTGAATTGACTATAGAAGAAGAATCACATGTTGCTGAGACCATCAATTGATCAATTTTTGTTTCAAGACTATGCAAACCTTCATCTAATTCTCTGTCTTCTATATAATGCTGCAGTACTTCACTAATATGTTCAGAATTTGTTGTTGCATTAATCCCTTCAACACTATTTTCAGTAGACTGATTTTCATAACATACTTCATCTTTTTCATCCTCGCATATTTGATCAGAAATATCCAGCATTGTATTATCTTCAAAGAAAAATGTTTCAAAAATCTTTTCTTCTTGATCTTCAAGAATCTCCATAAGCTGGAAACATTCTTTTTACTAATGACCCTTCCAAGGTAATTCATTATTCCTTTCATCCACCTTGTAAAAAGGTACTTGATTATTAGAGGCTTGATCTTTAATGGTTGGCTGAGATTCCTCCATAGTAACAAAATAATTATCTCCATCTTTCGAATCTATCTCATACTCACAATAAAAGTTTTTGGAGTCACCATGAGGAGTATGATAGTCTTCATTTTTTGGATATTCAAAGTTTTGTTCTTTTTCTTCTTTTCTGAGATGAAAGGCATGAGAATTATATTTTTTAGGAGGAGCTTCAATAGCTAATCTCTGCAAATTCTCATTTCTACCTTGATTAGGCTGATAAAATGAATGAGTTGATGTAGTAATCTATCTTTTTAATGCATTTATCTCATTAGATAACTTCTACAACATAACTTCTATTTTATTTGAAGTACTAACTGTATTGCTCATGGGTCCAGTATGAATTTCCTTCTTCCATTTCCCAGAGGCTAACATATCATCTTCCATTTCTTCAGCCAGTGTTTAAGCAGCTTGCAAATCCATTACATTAGCTCTTCTTAATTGGTAACCAAGTTTAGGAGGCATAGAACTAATATAAAATGTCTTGAGATTATTTCCAGTGGGTGCACTAGCAGCAGGTATTCTTCTGATAAGCTTATTGAATCTAGCATTGAAATCTCTCATAGAGATAGTTGGTTCCTTCTTCATTTGAGCTAGTTGTAATAGTAAGAATTGAGCATCTTCAGCAGTCTTATATATTTCTTCAAATTTTTGTTTCATGTCATTCCATCCGATAATGTAGCCTATAGGTAAGTCTTGAAACTACTCTGCTGCATCATCCACAAGAGTATCTACAAACAATCTAACAACAACATCTTCATGCTGAGGATTCACCACACTACATGCCTTATGAAAAGCACTCAGATTTTGTTCTGTAGATATTGAGCCATCACCATTAAATCTTGGAAAGTTCTTTCTAAAACCTTTTGGTAAATCATGACTTGCTGCAAGATTCAAAGGTCCAATAGCATTTCCCCAAGGAACAACCATATTTGCTAAACATGTATTCTATGTGACTGTCTGAATTGAAACTAAGAGGGGAAATGAACTGAATTCTGAGAAAAACTTTTAATACTTCCTTCTTTCTAAAGTTGTCCCCAGTAGAGTCACCAAAAACTATTGGTTAACAGTTTGTCCTCCCTTTAGATTTATAATCTTTGACTCTTCTTAACACCCAAGGTGAGAGAACAAAAGGATGTTCACCAACAAATGGGTTAGTGTAAGTCATCTATCACTACCCTCTGAATTGACAGGTACAACTCCCTAATTGTGTTTAATCTTCAATGTATTTGTTTCTTAATGATCATCAGATTATCTGCTATGAGTTTTAACCAAATTGTTTGTAGGCACAAACAATTTAGGCAAGGATAAAGTGGATAACCTATAATCCCCAATGGTATGTTGATCACAGATTATCATAAAGACTATCTTCTAACTAAACCTATCTATTCTAAGAATGCATAATCTATTGAGGAGAATAGAAGCTGAATTATACATGGACATTAAATGGAATTACTTATGCTGCAATTACTAACATGAAATGGAATCCAAGCAGGAATCACAGTTCCATATACAATTGTACTTTCTATTCAGGTGCATGCATCTAAACTACTGAATGAATAGGAGAAGAAACATATATGAAAAGTAAATAGAATCACTTATACTGCAAACACTACATGAAATGGAATCCAATAAGGAACTGCAGCTTCATATATAACTATTCTTTCTATTCAAATGCAAATGAATAACTACTGGCACAAAAAACATGAAATAAAGCTTAGCAAATAGAATTACTCTGCTCCAATACAAGTTTTCCGACCCCTTCATTCATTTTCTTCACAGTATTTATACAATGCTTATAAGAAATGATTCATCTTCCAAAATTCAAAAAGACAAGACAGAAAGAGAGATCATCTCGATAATAGAATCTGAAAAGCCAATCACTGACATGAGAATAAGAAAAGACATTATAATTGTGATGCTTCAATTTGAGTCCTTCATCTTCTTTTTAATAGCATCTGTCAAGTCAAATCCATTGGGCTTCTTGGAGTCGAACTATCTTCCAAACAGTAATCAATCTGATCTACAACTGCATTCAACCTTTTTTAAACGTCTCAGAAATATTTGGCGTGATCTTATAGCTATTATCATTACCACCACCTATGGCAACCCATGTTGCATCTACTAGACCACAAGTTATAGCATACAAAATCATTAGGATTATACTCTTTACTCTTTTCCTACCGGTGACCTCAGTCAAGAAATCTATCATTAATATCCCCTTCGGTTCTTAGTCACCTTTGATGTACTTATTTATGATAATTGAAAATGGATTACCTCGACTTTTTAATCTCTTTATTTTCCTTAAGTCTCGGGTCCCACCTGACAGCTTCTTATCGGGCAGACAAACTTTTCTTGGCCCCACCTGACACATGGATGAATCTCGCAAGTTCGCAAAAGCATTTGGTAGGGGTTGCGATTTTGCAAGGACCGTCGGATGCGTTCCTTTATTCCACCATAGGTAAGTCCATTGACTCGGGTCCCACCTGGTCCTCCATTCTTGCATGATCACAAGAGTGTTATTTTATTCATGCGATCATGCGACCACTTTATCATTGGCACATGAAATAATATTTAATACTATCCTCATCAGGCTCGGACTTATAACTTTTCATCATCGCATCTGCGCTGTTAGCATACATGGGTCCCAGTAGAGCGCATTCACCTACCTGAACTCTATTGTCGCATGATCGTATAACTCATTTTTACCTCTTGTGATCATGTGACAACTCTCTTTTTGTCAAGTCCACACATCTTCCAAGAGGTTGTATTCCCTGGCCAATCATAATGTCTGCATTGTTGGTGTACGTGGACTCCAACTGGAGTCAATTTAATCTTCACTATCCTTTGTTCCTCTTTCCCACCTAACTGACTACATTTCATGCCTTGTTGCATGATCGTAAGGCAGTTCTCTTAGTCATGTGATCATGCAACCACACACCTAACCGGCTGCGCTTAACACTAGGGAGGCCCACCTGAATACGTGGCAAGATCCCATTATCCTGCTAAGCAAAGGTGATGTAATAAAGACAAAACAGGAACCATAGATTCCACATCTCAAAAGATTACCACCGCAAGCGACTTTCCTCAGACCCACAGGGACATGTGGATTCATCTCATTTTGCCGCTAAGTATCTTTCTTCCCAAAGTGACTACTATTGATTTGGTATCACATACAAAATCTTTCGGCACCACCTGGACATGTGGAAGGATCCCACCTAGTCACAAAGAATCTTCCAAACATAGCGACTAAGCGACTACCATTGATCTCATCGAACATGATAAATCTTTAACTTGTGGAAAAAGAACTGAGTGAGTGCGAAAGGAGCAGCCGAAATGAGAAAACCCACTGAGCTCATTCTCTACAAATTTAGCATCAAACTACGTGCCATTTTTTTTCATTAGGATCATTGAGCCCCATAGAATCGACCCATTCCTTTATATCATAAAAAAACCACACTTTACCACTGATTGGATCATGTATTACAAGGTGTGTATTCGGCTTTGCTAAGCTAGGAAAAGAGGGACCCGAGTTCAAAAGAACCATTTTAGTTGCATGTCTCTGCCTTTTTAATTGCTCCTTAATCATCTTGCATCAGGAAGTTCTCAAAAAAATTGAATCTAAATTCATGTCTGTCCAAACTTTACTTCTGAAAATTGAATCAACCTTCTTCTAATTCCTTTCAAGTGCCTGAAGATCATGACTTGGAATCATCATTTCACCTGAGAAAAATTACCAATCAAATCATGTTATTCTTTCCAGGTAGGTATCTATCACTTACCCATGATGACAAGGTTTTCAAGGCAACCCACCCGGCTTGAAGCAAGAAGGCAAGGAACCCTGGCAAGAATAGCCTATCTTAGAAAAGCTAGACCTAGACACCAGACTTGACAAGACCACATGACTCCAACATTTCCAAAAAAATGGGTGACTGAAAGTCAGGCAACATGTTGATATATTGTTTCATATTTTGACATACTGATACTTTGATTTATTGGTGCTTTCTGATGGACATTCTTTCTTATGGACATTTCTAATGATATATTGATGCTGATACTGATTCTGCCCTTGATACTCTTTATCTGATTCTTCATGTGTTGCTATTTTTGTTATCTAATCTTTGATGGTTTCAATTTCTACATATGTGATATATGATGTTTGTTTTATGCTTGGGATATTGATGTGATAGTCATACTTGATCAAGATTGGAGTAGGTGATGATAAAATGAGGTCATAATATATTTCACTGATATATGCTCATGCTTTTTTTATTTTCAAAGTTTTCATGAATGTATGGATGTATGAGATGTATTATGATGCGATGTATGGACATCTCACTTTTATTTATGTATGGATGATTTATGGATGTAAAATGCACATGGATTTATGATATGAAATGAATTTATGAATGTAAATGGATATCAACAATTTATACTCGATCATTTTAGTTTCAATTTTTTATGATTCAATGATGTACTTGGTCACACATGTCAAATGATTAATGCTTAATGCTTTGAATTTTCCACTTGTATAAAAAAAAATGCTTTAGATAGATTTTCAGTTTTTATCATTGCTTCAGATAGTTGAATCCACATTTTCATGCTTATGCAAGATTAAAATGAATGCAATTTATAATGAACTTTAATGCAACTAAAAATAATGAAATGCATCTAAATGAATCTAATGCAATTAATATGATATGCAACTAAAATGAACTCTAATGCAATTAACTAATGAAATGCACCTAAGACACCTAGGACAATCACTGTTTATTTAAAGTGGGTTGTTTTTCATCATAGAGCTTCTAATAAATGCATCTGTTCACAATCATCTCCCATAGTCCCACAAGAAAGATTAAGGCTGTTAACCCTATAGGAACTTGAAAGTGTGTAGTCTCACAAGCAAGATTAAAGTGGCTTCGCTCTACACAAAATCCAAGTCAGTCATTTGGGATTGATCATCAATCTCCCAAGACAAGATAAATCATGTCTTCCAAGGCTTTAGCCTCAAAGGAGCATCAAATTTTATAGTGGGGTGAAAGTGTTGGCGTAAGACTTGTCCCCACTTGGGTCATTCTTGGGAGATTTTTTCCTCAACTGGTAGGCCCTCTAAAGGTGTACAATAAAAAAAATAGATAAATGATAATAAGCTCTAGATTTCTAGTCCTCCATAAAGGATAAGAGCATAATCTCCTAACTTATACCACAAATCCAAAACACATCATGAAATTTAAGACTTAATTATCTCAATTTGATGCCAAATAACAAGCCAACGTTTGAGTTTCTAGTTTTCCCTCAAGGGGAAAAGAGCATAATCCTCTAGCTGATTTGAAACTTGATCTCAAATTGTGTTAAGATTCCTATAAAAATTAGACATGAAGTTCTTTTGTCAAATTTTCTTTAGAGGCAACCTGCATAACAAGCATTAGTAGTTTTTAGCTTTTTGGTCTTGGGCAAAATGTCCTACAAACAACTATTAGGCTTTCAAAATCAATCAAAAACACCAAGTTCACCCATTAGCTTGTTAGTTGGTTAGAAAATCCAAAATCCAAAGATAATACTTTAAGGAAATTTAATCATGCAAATCATTAGCATTCATTCCTCAATTTAATTCTAAGATATAAGCCAATTTTTGAGTTTCTGATTCTCCCTCAAGGGGAAAAGAGCATATTCCTCTAATTGATTTACAAAGTGAAATCAGATTGCCATTAAGTGTTCAAAACAAAATGCATTAAAGTTCATTTTATCCTTAAAACAAATTTAAACCACAAGTTAGTGTTTGAATTTTCTATTTTTCCAACTTGCAAACCACAGTTAAGCTGCCAAAAACTAGAGATATCAATGATGAAATTTATCAAGGGTTAGAAAACCTAAGAATGCAATAAAAATCCCCAAATACGATCCTAGATTTTCTCACCTAATTACTAGAAATGATCCTATTTCCCAAATGTGACCAAATTATCTGAATGCGACCCCATTATCTGAATGCGACCCGAATCGACCAAATGCAATCCTGTATTTCAAACGGATGCGACCTTGTTTCCAAGTGTAATCCGCGAATATGGGATGCGATCTTGGATTTACCAAATGCAGATGTTCTTCCCAAATGCAATCTTCTGGAAAATTTTGGTACAAGGATAGTTAGTTTAAAATGCCATAAAATTGGAAAATCAAGGGCTGAGCCCCACGGTGGGTGCCAAAAATGTGTGTGTGAGTTTGTGACCTACAACACAAGACTTCAATAGGATAATAACATCACTTGTTAGAGAAAAATAAAGATCTAATGAAGGAAATTAACAAGCAAAAAACATCCTATTGCTCTCTAATTAATGCAAGTATGAAATAAGGGTTAGTTTACTCTCAGATTTGACCCTTAAAATAGTGACAATCTACACTAAAAAAAGAGATTCAAGATTACATGTATGCATTTAAAATGAAGCATGAAATCCTAGCTCTTTCCATTTTAACCAATTTGAAGTGTTTTCTACTTAATAAAAGCTTGAAAACATAGAAACCACTATCAAACTAAGCATTAATGGGTGGATTCTCCAAGCGTGAGGGTTCAATAATCATGGATTATGAAGCCTCAAATTCATAAGCAAGTATGTTAAAGTCTAAGGAAGAAACATCAACTAGAGCTAGAGCTAGAGATCATAACTAGAGAGAAAGAAGCCTTTGAAAATTCTATTTTATATAATTTTGGAGAGATTCAATGGTTGAGATGCATCTGTGAGGAGTGGTTGAGATGCATCTTGGCTTGATCTATGATCTGTGTGAGAGCCTCTTTGTTTTGAGTTGTGTTTGTTTGATTTTAGAGGCATTTATGCATTTGTTTTAATTAATAACTCTAGCCTTTGCATTTGATGGGATTGGATTAATTAAATAGGCCTAGAGTTAATATCTTTAATTTTTTCTTGAACCTTAGTGATGAGTGCTTTATTTAGGATTTGACGAGGTTTATTGTATTTTTTGGAATTTATGCTAATGATCAAGGATCAAATTAACATAATTAAGGTTACATACCAAATTAGGGGCAAATAGGGCCTTAGGTTCTATTAGCCCAATTTTAGGTGATTACACAAAGCAACAGTTCACCCTTCTAGATATAGTGTGTATCTGATAACCAGGAGGTTGTAGCCTTCTTCTTTGAGTAGTGAGCTCTGGTAGTGAGCCATTCAACCCTAATAGGGTTTGTTCTATCAGACTCTTAAAAGATTCATTGTACTCAGTATTATAATGACTGCTCCTAACAGGGCAAAGGAACTCTAACAAGTTCATAAGACTAGTGCAATTATTCTTGGGTGCTAATTCCCACCGGGATTTTCCTCTGGAAAGAGGGAAATATTTTTACATTCAGTGTACACAATCAGTGAGCCACATATTTGAGATATCATAAAATATAAAGATAAAAGAGGTAGAACTACAAATGACAGTAAAACTTTTGTAAAGCCCTAATGTGAAGATCACAAAAATTGATAGGAATACAAGTAATATTTTTGATGATATGAGACTTCTAAATGATGAGAAAGAAAAGAAATTGAAAATATTCTCTCTACTTAGAGAGAATGTATCAATGAAAATAAGTAATCTTGAGAATCAATTGGAAGAATGTCTTTCTTTGAAGACATCTTATGGAAAATTTGTTTATCCAAATCTTAAGGCATGTGAAATTGCATCCTTTGGCCTATCCGCATTTCTCAGTGTTTCAGATGTAATGAAGAAATCAAGGGAAAATGAGTTAGAGAGCCTAAAGATCAATTCTATAGATTGTGTTGCAAGCCTTCTGGCCTTGCAATATTAAATTCATGAGGTAAAGCAATTTTGATACTAAATTTTTGACACCTTTGTGGTTGTTGTCAAAGGGGGAGTAGTATAAGTAGGAAATTGTATGTGTAGATATCATATGTATAAGCATGAAGTATACTCTTAGGGGGAGTATAGATATTTTGGAGTATAAGTATTGTAAGTATAAGTAGGAGAAATAAGGAGTTATGTATGATCAATTTTTATATGGCCATAATTTTCTATATTAAGTTTTTGGGACTTAGCCAATTTTCCCATATGTTGCCACCAATGACAGAGGGGGAGATTGTTGAAAATTTGGCTAATTAGGATAATATAATGTTGTCATAATGGAAACATATACTCATTATGAAGATCACACAATAGAAGAAACCAGTCTTGTAAGAGCGCACCAGAAAATTGTCTAAGTACAATAGTGTTTTACAGTCTAATCGGAGATAGTTTTGATTAGCGATGTTCACAGAAGCAGGTTCAATGCAAGCGCACTTGAACATGGATAATTATATGTATATCAAAGACATAAATTATAGTGCAAGTCTTTACGACATGTACGGAAGGAGATATTAAATAATTATAGAGAGAGTGTTGATCCGACCTTAATAGAGCAGAAGATAGAAGTGATCATATTAAGTTAAGGGATTATTTTTTTTATCAAAATAATGACTTAACCATGTAGGGATGACATCCTAGATGTTAACCCTAAGGAAGCATGAATTGGTTTTATATTTTGAGAAGAGTTTATGTATTGTAAGTTGGCTGCAAGTTGTTAATTGTAATAACTTGTATATATGTAAGAATTATGTAATGCAAAAAGAAAGAAGTTACATAATAGAAAATGTAATAAGAAAAGTATGATGAAATTTTGTATATTGTAAGAAGGAAAGAAATTAAACTCTATATATGAAAGTAACTCTATATATGAAAGTGAAGAGCCTAGAAAGCTAAATCAGAATAGGAAATCTATTCGACAACACTAAAAGGTTATGTACCTTACCTTTATATTTGGAGATATCATTGTATATTGCATGTTTGGGTAGTGAGCTCATCTTGAAAATCATTCTTTTTGTAATAGAAACTCCTAACATGGTTGAGGCTTCAGACAAGGCCTAGAGTCCTTTAACTAGGACAGAGACACTATATGTATGTGATAGACTCCTAACAGGGTCAATATCCTTAACCAAATGCTTTTGATTAGTGGATCAGTTGTGGGTATCATCCCCACCAAGGTTTTCCCTTGGCCAAGGTTTTCTAAAGAAAAAACATGGTGTTATGAGTTCATTTAATTTATTTCTATGCTTGTTATTCAGTTTCCTTAGTTTACTTTGTTATGCAAGCTTCAAGTTAATTTTTTATATCCATAATCAGGAAAAATTAAAAGTTTGTGAAATAATAATTCACCCCCCCCTCTTAGTATTCCTATTTCTAACACAACTACATAGGGATGGATATGTCTTGGTGATGTTTGCATCACAACGGAGGACCTGGATGGTTTTGAGGTGTAGTTACAGGGATTGAGACAAATCACCACTAACACTGGCATACCTTCACATATGGATCTTCTACTTCATCTTGACTCTGACTCTACACCACTCCCTTCTCAACTACACTCCCCATTACGCTCCTCATTAGAGAGGATTGGTACCAGATATGATGCATGTGATGGTGTTTTTTTAGATGATGTGATGGTGCACAATAATGATCCTCTTGCTCCTAAGACCTAGGTATAAATTTAATTTTTTTTCTATTAAGATAGTTTAATAATATTTACAAGTATGGAGTAGAGTCTAAGTATAACATCATTTTTCACACCCCATTTACATATACAATTACCAAAATTAGGGGGGTGATAGTTCTAAACTATAAAGATGTAGCTAAAATTAAAATAGAAGCCTGATCATGATATGACTAATTACATATAGATCAAAAAAGGAAGGAACTTGAGTGCTGCTGTATTCAATCCCAGCCATCGGTGTGACTGTCCTTATCAGTTTGGACCACTAGGTGCTCCACAAATGCATGATCCTCCTCCTACCTATTCCTTGTAGCCCAGCCTGCCTGAGTACCCCCCAAATTGGGATCACTATGTCCCTCCCTCTGAAACCCACTATTGATTTGCCATCCACTGATCCTATCATTCAAATCCTCCACTTCTATGGGAGATAGGAAACTCTGGTATTCTGAAATGTAGTTAGCAGCTTGCACTTGGTCTTTGTTGATCAACAAGAAGCCTTCTTGAACTAACCTCACAAATTCACTCCTTGTTATGTGGAGCACCAAGGAGACCTGTGACATGATATTAAAATGTGTGAGTTTAAAGTTAAACTCAGTAAGTTTCCTTCTCTCAGCTTGAAAAAATTCTCTATTCCTGTCCTTCCAAAGAGTCCATAACACCTCAATTGTTAGAGAAAACCAAAGCTTGTTGAGTTTAGAATCAAATCTTTCTACATAACCTACAAGGATTTTAGACCAAGAAATACCAGACATGCAATTCCAGAGACACGGGGAGCCAATAAAAATAGACCAAATCTTACGTGCATAGATAAACTCAAAAAATAAATGCTCAAAAGACTTGACAACATTACAAAAACTACAAGACATAGGAGCAAGACCAATAGAAGAAAGCACCTTCCCAATAGCCAATTTCTTAATCAAAAGCAACCACTTAAATTTTATTTGTTTGGTTCTGCTTTACCTTTCCAAAAGTAATCAAAAAAGAAATTCCAATTAGAAAATGGATTAATCTACCCCCAGCTCTGGGACACCCTAGCAATAAGAGAGGAATCATTCTTCATATAGTGATATAAACTCTTAGTGGTATTGTCTGACAACAACTTTCCATAAGTCCATTTAACTTTATTAAGGAAGGCTTCTGAATCAATAATCTCTCTAGTGTTATTAATTTGTATTGATTTCTTAATAAGTGTGTAAGTCTTCTTCTAAGAATCAGGGATGTTAAATTTGTTTTTAATATCCTCCCACTCCCCTAGCTGTCCACCATCCAAGATGTCTTGAACCAGAGAGATCCCCTTCAGATTCCATACCTTTGCAGAACAACTCTAAGTTAGAGCCAATGGTTTGCCATTGTAGTAAAGCCCCCACTAGATAGATCTATCCTTGACAAGAAAGTATGGAGGACCTCTTGCTGCCCCTTTCTCTGGAATGAACTACCTCACCTGGGCCCATGCCTTCCAAAAGACCTGAATGATCTTAGATCCGAACAATCTCATATTGAACTCTCCAAAAACTATATCAAACATTGGCACATCTTTCCACTGCTTCCCTTTTCTAATAATCAACTTGACAATATTATTTCTAATGAGGATTTTCCATGGTTTGTTACCCCAAAGGGCTTTCAACACCCATTTGGATACAAGGGCAGAACCATGTGCCTTAAGGTCTTTTAATCCCAATCCACCTTGGCTCTTTTCTTGATAGCACCAGACCCATTTCACATAATGTCTTTTTTTATTACCCTTCCCTTCCAACCATAGGAAGTCTCAAAGGATCTTCTCAATCATATTCACCTGAGAACTTAGAAACAACCACGCCGAAGCATAATAGATGTGATGAGCTGACATAACTTTTTGTACAACTTGGAACCTTCTTGCAATGGATAAGGAGTGTGTCTGCCATTTGATATGTTTCTTACTAATTTTGTCATAAACCCTCTCCCACATGTTATTCAGATTGGGTTCTACAAAGAAAGGAATACCAAGGTATTTGATAATCTGATTTGGCCCTGCCCATTTCCATCCCTTACATGCCAGCCAATCTAGAGGCTTGTGAGCGCAACCCAACACAATGGATTTGGATGGAGAGATTTTGGACCCCGAAGCTTGAAAAGAAAGATTTAACCTCTTAATGGAATTGTCAAAATTGACTTTTGTGAGACTAAGGAAAAGAGATGTGTCATCTACAAATTGCACATTAAGCAGTTCTTCCTTATTAGGAAGAGAGATCCCTTTTAAGGGAGGCCCTAATCCTAGAGCCCTTAAGGTATAAAACAAGGCATCTGTAGCAATTAAAAATAGTAGAGGGGTAATAGGACATCCCTACCTTATAGATCTTTGAAGTACAATAGGGTCAGACAAAGTTCCATTAACATCGATGACTGTAGTAGCATCTTTAAATAAAATGCTTATCCATTTGTAGTACATATCAGGAAATCCAAATGATTTCCACATCCCTAGAACAAATCCCCACTCTATCCTATCATAAGCCTTCTCAAAATCTAACAAGATCATAGCCACCTCCTACCCATCTAACTTGGCCCAATGCATGGCCTCCCAGCTGGTGATTAGATTCTCCAGAATATACCTTCCTTGAATAAACCCTATTTGGGTCTATGAGATGAATCTGTTCAGAAGAGGGGAAATCCTTCTAGCAAGAGCTTTGGCTAAAATTTTATAGGATAGGTTCAACAATGTGATCGGCCTCCAATTCTTAACAAGAGATCTATCTCCTGCTTTTGGAAGGAGTTTAACAACTCCTTTGTTAATAGATCCTCCTAGTGATCCTTTTATGAAAGCATCTTGATACACATCTAGGAGTTCAGTACATATCTATCTTTCTTTCTTCTTATAAAATTTGGCTAGGAGCCCATCCACTCCTAGGGATTTCCCATTTGAGAAAGAATCAATGGCTACAAAAATTTCTTCCACAGAGAGCTCCTTACTGAGTTTTCTCTTCTCTGAAAGTGAGATTTTTTGAGGGATGAGACTCAGGCACTCATTCATTTTTATTTGACTTTCATCTGACACCTCTGAGGAGAATAAATCCTTATAGAAGCTATAAAATGTACTCTGAATTTCCTTTGGCTCACTAGTATGTCTGTCCTCCAACTGAATTTCATTAATCATTTCTCTTTTATGTTTAGCCCTTATAATATTGAAAAAATATCCTGACCCCTTATCACCTTCATTAATCCAATTCATTCTACTTCTAATTTTCTACCCTTGAATGTTATACCTCTGTATGATACTCAAATTATGCTTGGTGTTAGCCAGCTAACTTTCCAGTGTCTCATTACTCCCTTTATCCTGCAACTCTTTTTCAATGTTGTTTAACCTGTTCTGCCAGAATGATTCTTCTTTATTCCTATCCATTGCCAATTTTATTCCAATAACTTGAAGAAGGTTTTTCCAAGTATCCACCCTTAGATTCCAAAGGTCAATAGCATCTAGGGTAGGGTTACCAAATCTAGTAATCTCTGAGACCATAAGAATGGCCTCTAAGTTATCAGGGGCCTCTAAGTAAGCGAGGTGTTGAGTTTGAAGGAGTTATTATTCCTCTCCTACATCCTCCAAACTCCTATAGTCCTCAATCCTACAACAAGTATGAATAGGGGAGTGATCTAAAAGTGAAGCAGGGTAAACTTGGATAGGAGCATGCTTATTCTCTGGGATGAAGGAAACCAATGAGACATCTCCATAGACTCTATCCAATCTACAATATACTCTATGTTTACCTTTTTGATTATTACACCATGTATACTAGATATCAGGAAACTTACCATACATATGTTCCATAGGATCCAAAAGATTAAATTTCCTTTTAAATTTGTGCCAAAAGAAAAGCTCATTTCCTTTCCAAGCCTGAGCCAGCTCTCCTGATTTATCTACTCTGTGCTCCTCCATGTTGAAGTCACCAAAAAACACCCAAGGAACTTTAGGAAGATGTGCATGGCACCACTCCCATAATTCTACACTTTCTCTATAGCTATTCGTGGCATACACATTACAAATACCAAAAATTTTCTCCCCCTGTTTCATTGTCACCCACATTGCTTTCTGACAGGTTGAGCACCCGTGATCCACAATAGAATTTTCCCATTTTGGATTAATTAAAATTGAAACTCCTCCTTTCCCTCTCTCATGGTTCGAGTGAAATCCAATGGCTTTGTCCCACAGGAATTTTAGTATGGAGTGAGCTTGGAAACCTACCACCTTAATCTCTTGCAAACAAATAAAATCTTTTGCCTTCAAATTGTTACACCATCTTCTAACTAGATACTTCCTATCTAGCATCTCTAACCCCTGAACATTCCAACTATGGATGTGCAACATCATAGTAACTTGGGAGGGGTTTTTGTGTTCTTACACAACTTGTTGAAACAATCTGGCAAGTTCTTACTCCCTCTACCCCCACTGGATAAAGAGTTCCTCTCCGCAGTCTTCCTCTTTTTCCTGACAACTTCAATAAATTGACCCTCCTGATTAGAGGAAACCAAAGAAAGGGACTCTAGTGAGGTAGTTGAAGCTAGAGGTGGGGGCAGCAATTTCCTATTATCTTGTTGCAACTTACTAGCTCTTTCATTAATAGACTGAATGGCCAACTATTGAGCATTCAAGGCAGGCAGCTTATTCCTACCGACAGGGGGCTCTATAGAATGACTTCTTAGTAGGTGGGTAGTTAGGGGAGTGGGGATAAAATCCAAAACCTCATTGCTGGCAGGGACAACTTCAAACTCCTCATCAAAGAGGGGATTCGATAAGGACACAAAACTGTTAGAAATGGGGATATCCATAGAACCTAAAACACCTGGCTGAGAACTAGGATTCTTATCCGGCTCTAAGGATGAAATGTTGGCTACTTCCTTACTTTGAATAGAGGCTGGTGCCATAATGCTATCACCCTCCAAAGGATTGGACTTGTCACTCTCCAAGTTACCATTTTGATCATTATTATTAACAACATTGAATTTTTCCTTCTGAATGTGTTTGAGAGCCTGACATTCTCTCTTGGTGTGGCCATTGTGCCTGCAATGGAAACATGCACTAAGGTTTCCTAACAGGGAGATATCCCAGTAGAACACCTCACCATCAAATTATAAAGAAATTATCTCTGAAAAGTCTACCTCGGGAGCAAGGGCCACCAGAACTCTTGCATTTAAATGAGGCAGAGTAACCCTAGACTGCTCAATCTAAAGAACCGAGCCTAAAGGCTTAAGAATTTGTGGTATAAAGGGCCAAAATTCCACATTGAGGATTTTAATTTCCACCCAATTAGGGGGAGCATGAGAAACTACCTTTTCAAAATTACCTTTAGGGGACCATAGGTAGATCCTAAACATAGACCTTCCAACATTCCAAAACCTCTTCTCCAAAACTCTTTCCTGCATATTGTGATTTTTCAAAAAAACTACAAACATTCCTTTTTGAATCATTCTACAGTAGGTAACATAGATGCCAAGTTTTTTACCCCAAATAGTAGCAAGCCAATCATCAAATAATTTCTAAGTAGGCATAGAATCCTTATCAAGGTACACAAAAAAGATAGCAATGCTTTTAAGCCTAGACTGTTCATTTTTAATGGTGGAAACCATGTCCTCATTGGGGGACAGGGAGAGAATCTTCAAACCAAGGGAAGGAAACTTACCATCTTCTCCTTCACCACCACCAGTGCCGGCATCTCCTCCCTAGGTGAATCCACCTCCATTGGTTGCGGGATGTCCTCCTCTTCCTTGCTCTGGTTCCACAAGCACCTTGCGGATGACTACATTAAACTCCGTAGCAGCTAAAAAACTCAGAGCACTATCTGCCACCGCTTGTTTATACGATAATTTCTCTCCTGCACTATTAGCATTAATGCCCTCTGATTTATTAGTACCACCCTCAGAGGCACATTTAGGAACATCACCCATAATAATATCACCCTCCCCACCATCATGATCCAGCTCTCCCATAACACGAGCGAACCAGGCCGGGAGTAGAAAAATTGAACACACACAAGGGCACACTAATAATCAAAACAACATACCCTTCAAAATAAGAAAAATAAGCACGTAAGAGAGAGAAGAAATTACTAAGGAAATAAAGACCCGTTGGATGCATGACATGACACAAAAAACATGCAAATCAAGGATAGAGGCAGACGTCATCATCATTCATGGATGAAAGTTGCAGAGCCATCACTTCACAAGAATTTTTTCAGTATAAATTTAATTTTGAATTTATTTCTAGTTAATAAATTGATTACATAGTTGTACATACTAATGATCGTATATCTGTATTCTATATATAATATTTGTATGCACAATTTCATGACCATACTACCTCTAGTGTGGGATCAGCGTGTATGCACGAGAGATTCAGCACAGGTGACACCTACTAGTGCTTAGGTAGGTTTTAAATATACTTGAGTTTAAATTCACATATTAATATATTTCAAATAATTTTTATATAATTATAATATATGAATGTACATGTATATTTGACAAGTTGTTATACTAACTTATAGGGGTTTGCTTTTTCTTCACATGTAGAGGATTCTCATGACACTCGGTCAAAGGGTCTCTCTGTTCGTATGCGACTTGATCAGTCTAGGATATCTTAAGACATTTGTTGTGCATGTTTTATTTATGTTCTAAAATTTTTATATATGTTTGATATTTATATATTCTAGACATATGCATAGATGATTTATGTGTTTATGATATTTGGTGATGATTAGACGGCTATATGACTTTATTTGATTATGGTTAGACGGTTATATGATTTGATTTGAGTTGATTATGGTTAGATGGTTACATAATTTTATTTGATTATGGTTATAATGTTACATATTTGATTTGATTATGGTTAGATGGTTACATTATTTGATTATGGTTAGACGATTACATGATTTGATTTGATTATGGTTAGATAGTTATATGATTTGATGTGATTTTATATATGATCATATGATTTGGTTTAACATATGGCTATATGATATGATCATTGATTATTGTTAGATGGTTACATGATTTGATTTGATTATGGTTAGATAGTTACATAATTTGATTAGATTATGGTTAGATGGTTACATGATTTGATTTCATTATGGTTAGATAGTTATATGATTTGATGTGATTTTATACATGCTCATATGATTTGGTTTAATAGATTGTTATATGATCATTGATTATGGTTAGATGGTTACATAATTTGATTTGATTAGATAGATGATTATAAAAAATAACACAAGAATATGTAACTAATGGACCATTAGTAATATAAATAATCTACAACTAACATGTCATAATTTTAATAAAACTAATGGCATTAGTAACCTAACTAATGTCTTAAGGGGAGGTCTTAAGGGGAAGTCTTAAGGGGATCTTTAACTATTAAGTAATCTAATTTTAATATCATAAAAAATAACAAGTTAATATGTAACTAATGAGTTATAAGTAATATAAGTAATCTCAAATTAACATGTTATAATTAATCTAACTAATGTCATTAGTAACCTAACTAATGTCTTAAGGGGAGGTCTTAAGGGGATCTTTAACTATTAAGTAATATAATTGAACCATCATAGAAAATAAAAAGATAATATGTAATTAATGAACCATACGTAATTTCTAAACTTAATATCATCCATTTAAAATGTTCACTTTAACAAACATAAAATCATTTGTATAACTACTTAAGAGGAGGTCTTAAGGGGATCTCTAACTAATAAGTTAAGCTAATTTTAATATCATAAAAAATAACACTAATATGTAACTAATGGATTATAATTAATATATGTAATCTAGAACTAACATTTCATGTCATTAGTGACCTAACTAAAGTCTTTAGAGGAGGTCTTAAGGGGATCTTTAACTAGATCAAGTAATATAATTGAACCATCATAAAAAATAACAAGATAATATGTAATTAAAGAACCGTAAGTAATTTCTAAACTTAATATCATCCATTTAACACGTCAGTTTAACAAACATAAAAGCATTTATATAACTACTTAAGAGGAGGTCTTAAGGGAATCTGTAACTAACAGGTTAATCTAATTTTAATATCATAAAAAACAACACTAATATGTATCTAATGGATTATAAGTAATATAAGTAATCTAGAACTAACATGTCATAAGTAATCTATAAATAACATGTCATGTCATTAGTAACCTATCTAAAGTCTTAAGGGGAGGTCTTAAGGGGATCTTTAACTAGTGTAAGTAATATAATTGAACCATCATAAAAAATAACACTTGATAATATGTAATTAACGAACCATAAGTAGTTTCTAAACTTAATATCATTCATTTTACATGTTCACTTTAACAAACATAAAAGCATTTATATAACTACATATAAAAATCATTAAACCATCAAAGCATACATAAGAACATACATAGATATAAAACCATATGTATAAAAACAATATTAAAAGAATACATAACTATATATTAAAACCATTGAACCATCAAAACATATATTAAAGTATTGAACCATGTCAAAATATATAATCAAAGTTTTATTAATAGATAAAGAAAATAAATCCATCATATGTTTCAATATATCAACAAAATATAATCAATTTAATCTAGAGATGTCAAGTAGGTCCTAACACATGAAATATGTATGCAATTTACTTTTTATACCAACTGAAGTGGTTCAGACCTCTCATGGAGAACATGTAATATTCTCTCATGATCCTCACTATCTAGTCTCCACTTACGATGTGCACGTTGAGATTGAATTGGATGGAGATAAAAAGATTGTTGGCATTAAGCATGATTGTCATTAGTGACAACACTTATTTTGAACAGTGCATACCGAGCAGAACAGTACATACCGAGCAGAATAGAGCTTACCGAGTAGAGCAGAGCTTACTGAGTAGAGCTTACCAAGAAGAACAAAGCTTACCGAGTAGAACAGTGCATACCGAGCTAGCAAAGTTTCACAATGTTTACCGAGTGCTGCACAGTTAAACAGGAAATTTAGTTTCTACCGAGTAACACTTTATCTACCGAGTCTCCAGTATTTACCAAGTTTGAAACTATGACCGAGTGGTTAGTATGGACCGAGCTTCCACTTCTACCGAGTGCATGATGATGCCAAGTAATGCAGTGGATGCCGAGTATCAGAAAGTCACCGAGTTAGTTTGCAGTAACCGTGTAACTATATTTGGGCCGACTCAGTAATATTTGTGTTTACTTTTTTAAGAGCCGACTCTGTAATTGTTTTGGAATTGACTTAGATTGATATATAAATAATGTTTTATGTCATATCCAAAAAGGAAGATATAGAGAAGTATGAAAAAGAGAGAAAGGCAGAGATAAGCGAATTACAAAGGGCTACAGTAGTATAAGAAGCAGCAAAGATCTATCCATCACAGAAGGTGATCAGTACATCAGAGAATCTTAATCAGCAAGTATAGTTGCAAGTAAGAGATCTACTATTTCATCCTAACAGGTGAATCAGCTTAAAATCCTTTAACCGGGTAGACTTAACAGTCTTTGTAAAAATCTCTTAACCAAGTGCATACTTCATTGTATGTTTGTAAAACCTCTAACAAGGTGGACCTAGTAGTCCTTATTGCTCCTAACAGGGTAGATCATTAGAAGTGATCATTGTAAGCCTTAACCGGAAAACTTTATACTGCAGTATTGAAGTTTTGTGGGTATCATCCCCACCCCAGTTTTACTTTCTACTTGGAAGGTTTTTGGGTCACCAAATCTCTGTGTTCTAAGTGTTATGAATGTTTTATTCTTTCTGTTACTCATGCACACAGTCAGATTATCAATCTAATATTATTAAGATCTAAATCTGTTAAAAGTTTTGAAGTTACTGATTCACCCCTCCCCTCTCAGTAACCTAGATAGTCTTGAATATTTCCAACAATTGGTATCAGAGCTTAGTGGATCTTAGAATAAAGTTTGATAGCTTGAGAAAAGATTCAGGACAATGGAGATATTCAAACTGAACAAAGTAATTGAGAATGAAAAGCTAGATCTGGAAATGGCCATAACTCAACTCAAAGAAGCAAGAGAGCATCTTTCCCTTTCCCTAAAAATAAGGAAGGAACTTGCAAATCAGATCAATGACCACTAGTATGTTGAAGAAAATATTGAAGACTTTTTCCCTTCAAGCAGCTCAGATGAAGCAAACAATGCAATCAAAGAACTTCTAGAAAAGAGTGGATCTCTGCAAGAAGAAGTGAGAAAATTGAAAAGAGAACAGGAAATTCAGTCAACAAGATTCTGTGAATTCTTGGAACAAAGAAATAAGATGAAATAGATGGAAAGAACAATGAAATCTAGATTAAAACTCTTTAGCTAGAAAATCTTATTGATCAAATCTCCAATGCAAATGAAGAAATCTTGACTCTAAGATCAGAAAATGAAAATATGAGAGAAGAGCTGAGATCTGAAAAGAAAATCAATTTAAGAGTGATGAGTGAGCTAGATGCTGAAAGGCAAATCAATGAGAGAATGTTGAAATCTCAAGAAGATATGAATCAGGTGTATGAACGAAACCTTCATATGGAAAAAGGAAAAGAAGGACTTGGATACAAAGAGGAAGGTGAATCCTCCAAACAAGGTACTCAAAAGAATCAGAAACCTACCTGTAATCACTGTGGCAAAATTGGTCATACTTCAAACAAATGTTGGAGCAATGGAAAAGCAAAATTCAATGGAAAATGCTACAATTGCAATCAGCTTGGTCATAAAGCAAATGAATGCAAGGAGAAACCAAGATTTAAAGGCATATGTCACAAATGTAGCAAACAAGGTCATAAGGCATCAGAATGCAGAACTAAAACACCCAATCCAGTAGAACAAATTATTAAAGCAATGTTTGGTTGGGATTACAACACTTGGTGTAGATGTCATTACTGTGGAGAATATGGACACATTGGCATGAATTGTTTAAGGCACCACTTGAGAAAAAGGGATTCTACCATAAGATGTTATAATTGCACTAAGCTTGGTCACATAGCTAAAAACTGCATGAATTTAGGCAAAATTGAAGATGAAAAGAAAGAAAAAGCAAATAACATTAGGAAGTAGATGAGATAGAAGTGGATTCCTAAACCTATCGAGCAAACCAATCCTAAAGTCACTAATGAAGGGAGTGCCTCTATGAGCTCTAACTAGTCTCCAAGAAAGCACTGGAGCTGTATCTTCATAGACATATTCCAAAATAGTTCCTGAACTGAAAGGAAGATAGATCCAAATCAGTATGCAAGATATAGCAGGATCACAAGAAGGTCGGTATCAGTTACCACCGAGCAAGGTCGGGAGTAACCTAACTTCATTTGGTTACCGAGAAAGGTCAGAGAAGTATGAATTTGTATGATCACCGAGTTGCAGAGTCTTCATCGAGCAATCAATTTATAGTGGATGACAACCTGTCTAATTCAATACCCTAATTCATATTGAGCATTAATGACAAAGTTTTAACAAAAGGAGTGAAATCAAGTTCACTATTCACCGTGAACAAAAGTCTCCTAGTGCAATCAAGTGTTTCGAAGCATATTTTAGCAAGATATTCTCTTTCCTCAAAGAATTTACTGTGTTCACCGAGCTACCATGGCATCATCCAGCGCTAAAGTGAAGAAAGGTTCAGAAATGTTGGTTCATGGAGAATGGAAAGCACTAGATTTCAAACTCATGCCCGCAGTTGCCGGAACCCTAGACCCGAGTGGAGCTCAATCTCAGATCCCTCCTAAGGTACTCCTTATTAATGATATTCACAGTCATTTTAAGTGTACAATTCAAGAGCTTGGAACCCTAGAGATAGATACTATTCATGAGGAACTATGTGTCGATGGTGTTCTCAAACCGGAGCATCAACATTTGGAAGATAAGGGTTTAGTTCACATCACACACTTGCCTTGGAGCTTTTAGATAAAATGGGTCAGATATATCCTCAGCTGAGTACATGAAGGTAAAATATGGCTTGAGCAACCAGTAGAGATTACGAAGAAGATGATTCACCAAATCACTGGTCTTCCCATGCTCGACAAGGCAAAATCTATAAAAACCCTAGGTCGGATGGAACTGGAAGAGAAAACCCTAGTCGAGTGGGATGGTAGAGGTATGAAGATAAGCAAAATTACTGATGCAAAATTGAATTTTGGTATACATATCATAGCTGACAAGATATACAGTTCAAGTCGGCAGAACAGTGTTCTGTGTGAAGCAGTTGACCTAGCGTATAAAATTGTAAAGAATAATCTGTCATTTGACCTAGCAGATCTTTTGTTGAAATAGTTCAACAAGAACATGGAGAGCATCCAAACCTCAAAGAACAATCCATGTAAGTTTGGCTCACTATTGGTTTGTTTATTTTTCTATGCTCAAAATTTTTTCCCATCAAAAGGCACAGTAGTATGGAGAAAAGATGTGCCGGTTCTTTATCATATGAATGAATACATTTCAGAAATGGGTGACAAGTTTGAAAGCATAATGGATAACTATTTTGAACCATTTAAAGAGAAAATGAACAATAGATTCTGAATTCCATAGAAATTGGTGGAAGATTACAAAGATGATATTTGTTTCATGGTGGACTATGATAATCTGTATATACAGGCAGCAAAACCAAGGATTGTACATGTGAAACCTCTTCTCTATGAGGTAAATATTGATGAAACCAAGAATATTATTGAAGCCCTAATTAATCAACCTATTAATCCAAAGGCACCATATTTTGGGACATATGAAGAAGCTAAGGAGAGAATTGAGCTTAGTATAAAGCTTCCACGGGCGGTTAACAAAGGAAGAAAGAGGATGGCCAAAATACAAGCTAGCACACCTCTAATGTCAACCGAGGAAAAAGGAGAGGACTTTGAAGAAGAAGAAGAGAAAAAGGATGAGGAGGAAGAAGAACAAGCACCAGCAAAGAAGAAAGGAAAAGTAATTATCACGAAGGCACCCAAGCAACCCTTTGCAGTATTTACAAGGAGTGCAAGAGGCAAGGCAGGCAAAGATAGTGAAGAAATAGTATTCAAAAGGCCTCCTCCTTCATTAAAAGAAAAGATCAAGGATTTGAGAGAAGGATCTGGAATTGCAAACTTCAAATCTCTCAAATATGAAATCAGATCTAAGAAAGAGGAGCGGGAAATTGAAGATGTTGTTGTCAAGAAAATAGGAAAATGGAAATACTCACCTGAAGAGATAGCTTCTCAAATCCCAGGATTTTTGCTGAACAAAATTAAGTTGAGATGGTCCAATGCAAGAAAAACTATCAAGATCATCTATGCTCAAACCTTGAGGCAATTAATGCCAAGTTTGAAAAATGCTGAAATTAATAAGGCATTGATAGATAATGAAAATAAGTTGACACTCAAATTCAACAGTTGTTTGATTTTGATCAAAGATATTGAGTTGGTTGTGAAGAGTACCACTGCCACATGGAAAAACATCTATAATCTTCACAAACTGAGTGTCGAAACTATGATAATCAAGGATATTGATGATGACAGTGATGAACATGAAGAAGATACCGAGGTAGACAAGCAAAGTGATGAGGAAGATAATATTGTTCGGATAGCTGCAAAAGTCATTGCCTCACTTCCTCACTCTTCAGCAAAAGTTGCTACACCTAGCACAGAGATAACTTCAAGTATGATTGTGACAACTTCCATAGATACATCAAATGTCAAATCATCACTAGCACAACTCAATGTATCATCGACAGAAATGACTACCACCTCTTTTACCGAGTTGCAGTCTCCTATATCTACTTCAGTACCTACTTCCATATCAAGTTTTCCAGCAGTAAGTACCTCAGTTTTGGATACTTCAGTAAGTATTTCAGTTTTTTATTCTACAATTGTGAATACTTCAATTTTGAGCCCTTCAAGTATTCCAGTCGGTAGTTTATCATTTTTCACAGCTAGTCCTACAATGTCTACAATAACTTCTACAAAAGCATTAAGTGTAATAACAGTTGATCCTAAGGCTCAACCAAGTACAAGATTTTTGAGTAAGAATGTAGAAGAGGATATAGACTTAGATGAGGAGATAGAGATTCCAAAATTAGACTTTGCAAATCTTTCAGTAGACCAAATGCAAAACATTGGTGAACTCCTCCAAAAGAAAGAAAAGCAGAAGAAACTAAAAGAAGAAAGGGACAAGGAATATAAAATTATTGAAGATGCAAAGGATATTTTGTTAGAAGCATTAGGTATTAAAGTTGATTCCTCTCAACATATTTTGTTATAGTTAGTTGAGGCAGTAAACAAGTTCCATGAGGATTCCTCTATGTCAGAAAAGATTCTTGAGAAAGCCGAGAAGAAGTTTGACAATAAAGTGCTTGAGCATGTTGCTCAGCATATAGCTATTAATCAAGCAGAATTATCTTCAGTTTTGATAGATATTGAGTCCTCCTATTCCAATGTTACCTCACTTGTTGCTAAGCTATGTAATGTTGCCTAGTTGACTAAGGAAGTCAAGGATAAATTGAATAAGATTGATGAGGATCTGAAGGACAGTGTACAAAAGTTGCAACTTGAACCTAGTTCAAGTTCTGCACATCATATGAAAATCACATTCCTATCAAATAGGTAGTCGGAATTATTAAAAGAAGATACAAAGATCCGGTCAACACTGCTAGATATTCAGAACATGATCCTTCCCGTCATGGACATAATGCAAAAGCACATTGTTCACTCAAAAGCATTACTCCATGACAATCAATTTTCCATTGTAGATCACATGATTGAACTCTCTCCAGATGTCCAAATTGCACTCCAAACATGCAAGATTCTACAAGAGAATTGGGACAGAACTCTGGCACTAATCATAAAGGTACATTTTGATTTTCTTTCACATTTTGGATTCTCCCTATAAAATACTTGTATATACACCTTTGGCATTATTGTCAAAAAGGGGGAGAAAATGTACAGGAGAAAGTGTATAATATTAAGGTGTGTAATACGAAAGGGGGAGAAAGTACTCTATATAAGGGAGTCATGAAATGTATAAACAGCAGTTTGACAAAGATAAATTTTGAAAAAAAAAAAAAAAAAGATTCAGCATGATTCTTGTATATAAGTTTTGGCAATAAGTGTTTTTGTCACTAATGCCAAAGGGGGAGATTGTTGGCATTAAGCATGATTGTCATTAGTGACAACACTTATTCTGAACAATGCATACCGAGTAGAATAGTACATATCAAGCAGAATAGAACTTACCAAGTAGAGCAGAGCTTACTGAGCAGAGCTTACCGAGCAAAACAGAGCTTAGCGAGCAAAACAGTGCATACCGAGCTCGCAAAGTTTCACAGTGTTTACCGAGTGCTACACGGTTAAACAGGAAATTTAGTTTCTACCAAGTAACACTTTATCTATCGAGTCTCCAGTATTTACTGAGTTCAAAACTACAACCGAGTGGTTAGTATGGACCGAGCTTCCACTTCTACCGAGTGCATGACGATGCCAAGTAATGCAGTGGACGTCGAGTATCAGAAAGTCACCAAGTTAGTTTGCGGTAACCCTGTAACTATATTTGAGCTGACTTAGTAATATTTGTGTTTACTTGTTTAAGAGCTAACTTTGTAATTGTTTTGGAATTGAATTAGATTGATATATAAACAATATTTTATGTCATATCCAAAAAGGAAGATATAGAGAAGTATGAAAAAGAGAGAAAGGTAGAGATAAGAGAATTACAAAGGGCTATAGCAGTATAAGAAGCAGCAAAGATCTATCCATCATAGAAGGTGATCAGTACATCAGAGAATCTCAATTAGCAAGTACAGTTGCAAGTAAGAGATCTACTGTTTCATCCTAACAGGTGAATCAGCTTGAAATCCTTTAACCGGGTAGACTTAACAGTCTTTGTAAAAATCTCTTAACTGAGTGCATACTTCATTGTATGTTTGTAAAACCTCTAACAAGGTGGACCTAGCAGTCCTTATTGCTCCTAACAGGGCAGATCATCAGAAGTGATCATTGTAAGCCTTAACCGGCAAACTTTATACTACAGTATTGAAGTTTTGTGGGTATCATCCCCACCCCAGTTTTACTTTCTACTTGGAAGGTTTCTGGGTCACCAAATCTCTATGTTCTAAGTGTTATGAATGTTTTATTGTTTTTTTTACTCATGCATGCAGTCAGATTATCAATCTAATATTATTAAGATCTGAATCTGTTAAAAGTTTTGAACTTACTGATTCACCCCTCCCCTCTCAGTAACCTAGATAGTCTTGAATATTTCCAACAAAAGAGATGTGGCAACTATTAGGTGACTATATTGAAACACCTTATTATCTAGTTGATAATCAAAAAAGTCAATACCATGTTGAATTATTTTTATTTTATTGAAATATGTTCCCTCTAAAACAACCGAACCTACAGGCCAGAAATTTGTATAATATAGATTTAAATAAAATAATTTTAATAATTTTAATTTGTTAAAACTTTCAAATTTTATATTTACAAAATGAACACTATATTGACATGTAAAGAATGAAAACTGATGGGGAACAACATTCCATCATTTTCTTTAGGATCAATTAACTTCATCCTCTCTGTAGTACAATGTAATAAATAGTAACTAACTCCTACATTTCCAGGTTCAACAATCACTGCAAAGACATCTTTTGCACAAAAAAATTATATACAAGTGAGATCCTAAAATTGATTTAGTTCAATCTATAATCTATATATATACATGCAACTCAATGCCATATAATGTAAAACTCAATTTATTATACTTACCAATTTTGACCAATCCTAAAATATGACCGTATCAGTAGAAATCAAAGGAACATCATCAAAGTATTCATCTTCATCTCTATCAAATGTATCAGTAACAACTAGTGGCACCATGTTCTAGGCACCTACATATCATCATTATTGATTGATGCATTCCTCATAGTTGTCAACAATGCAGTGAAAACAAAAGCATGAGTAATCCTTGGTGTTCAACATCTAATTGTTATAATTTGTACTCATAGCTGAATGCAAAGATTAATTCTTTTCTATCCTCTTGCAACGATGCATAATTTTTCTATGCATACCTAAACACATGCATATATAATATGAATTTTATTTTATAAATTAAATAAAGAATGTAAAATTTATATAAGAATAAATATATATAACACACATGCATAATTTAGAAACATGTGCATACCTTTTATCTCCCAAAATTCTCTATGTGATACTGCTTGAGTCATTCATGATGATGTGTCATCCTCATTTGATGTGAAATGTGTCCTCCACCATTCAACAACAACATGTGCTTTTTTTATACGAACTCCCTTATAATTCATTTGATGCTTTCGTAGAGCACGTTTGATGCAAGCTCCAACACCATCATGTTTACCTTTTCCATTTCCACTCTCAAAGAAACTCCATACGTGGTATATTTTCATTACAATGATATCTACATAGCACATAAAATGGTCTAGATGATTTAAATTGTGCAGCACATCCATCTGACCAAACATTATGTTTATCAATTTTTATGTGCCTTTCTTTCAAATTTGCCAAAAACATCTTGAAACAGTGTTCTACATAATGAATGCCATGCTCTTTATCATCACTTATATAAAAATGATATTCCTTCTTGATGACCCATGCTTTAAATGTGCTCAAAATACCATCCAAATCTAACTGTGCATGTCAATAACACACATGTACCATAATAGTAATTTTCTCTGAAAAATAGTATTATGATTGAACCGCCTTTTGATGAACAAATGAATAGTTTTCTATGAGATCAACAACAGATAGAATAGTTCAAAGTGGGAAATTGTCTCTCAGTGTTTGAAATTGTTGTGTTTGCCACTTTACAAAAAAAAAACATGATGAATGTACGGTTGAGTCTTTTTTTAATTTTTTTTTTCCATAATTGACCCAAAAGTTAGTTCCACTTCAACATATTCTAATCTTTTGGATTCTTTCCCAAATGTTGTTTCATTCTTTACATATTTGTAACTCTTGTAATTTACCATCTTTTTTAGATCAATATTTTCATTTTTCAAAGAAAAAAGAGCCAAATCAACACGTCTCACATATTCCTTTTATGCAATTTATTTGACCAACTTCATCATCTCTTTTGTCACATAAAATGGATGAGATGAACTCACTTCATCTAGTAGGAGTATATTCAAAATCATAAGTTTCTTCTACAAATTTTTGGAAAACCTGATAGTGGAGATCAAATTTAATATGATAATGACTTGACACCAAGTTTCAAACACTTTATTTGTCCTGAAATAATATGGCTTCAATCTTTCTAACAATGTTTTCCCAATCTTTATATTTGGATTTGAACTACAAAATGACAAATACATTTCATGTTGTGTTATGTCCAACCAATGTTTTTTATGATGTTCATATTGATTAGCAAAAATTCTATGTTTGATAACATCTCTAATATTTGATGAACGATGAGTATTATCATTCCAAAATAATGTGACCAAATTATTGATTCCCTCATCAATCCTATCAGAATGAGGAGCTCTACACATGATTTCCCAATTTCCTTCCAAGGTGATATCATCCAAAAGCATTCTCCTCTTAACATATCGTGATACTTTTTCCTACTAAAACCAATCCAAGATGAAATTGAAGATATTTGTATATTTCAGGGCATAATGGTATCTAAAATGGATTTCAACATAACTCTTCTTGTAATGGTCTTATCTTTAGTTTGATATTTCTTCCCTACCTGGCTCAAACCTTTCCAAAGATTTTCAATCATATCAGTTTGCATGTCAACAACTTCTCTCTTCTTTGATGTTGTGTCTATACCCAATAATTTTAATGCCTCTTACAACTTTTTGTTTATAAGTACAACTGAAAGAAATTGGTCTTGTTCAGATATTTCAAAATTATCAAATTTAGCCACTATTTCTCTAGCTATTTTATTCATTGACCTCTTCTTAGCAAGACTTAAAGGTTGAACATTAGCAAATGATCTCAATTTCTCCACATCCATTGTAAGTAAATGATCTAAGTTTCTATAATTGATATTTCTCTTTATAGTTTGAGCTAGATCTATAATTTCATCCATACCAGTAGGAGCACGTGATCTTGACCCTTCTCCAACATAAATTTATTGAGCTTTTGTAGGGAGTGATCCCAACCCTTCTTCAATGTGCATTTCTTCAACTTGTCTTGACCCTCCTACTTGAGCTTCTCCTTCACCTAACCATGTTGATTGTGAGGTACATGCACAAAAATTTATCAAATTAGAGAAAATAGAGAATAGGTCCATAAAATTCAGGCACGTAAAATTAGAGGTAGATAGGTCCATACCTTCTTTAGTTATAAAATAATATGTCAATGCAGCTTCATGATTTCTTTGTTCAATAATAGGTAACCTTTTTCTTGCAAACTTACTTTGTCTTCCCTTCTTGTTCCCCATTTCTTCTCTCCAAAATAATATCTTCTAAAAATTTGGCAATAGTAATTGTTCTCTTCAAAAAAATGTCTTTGATAAAAACACTAATTGAAATTCTCCTTCAAAAAAATTCCTTTGATAAAAAAACCAATAGAAATTCTCCTCCAAAAAAATGCATTTCAAAAAATCAGAGAAATAGTAAAAAGTGTGAATTAAGTTGACTGCAATTGTGTAAAAAATTTAAAAAAAAAATTTTATTTTATACCACGTGAAAAAATTACCATAATTAGCCGACCCACTTTGGGAAAAGTAGGTTGGGTAAAAGTCCGGTGGGGTTTGTTACCACCAGATTTTTTTGAAGGGGTTTTCGTTGAAGACCCCTTTGCATGAAGCCTCTAGGATGGCATCGTGCGAAGGGGGTCTTCGCCAGAAGACCCCAAGCTTGATTTTTTTTTTCAGGATGCAAAAAAAATAATAAAGATTTCTTTCAAGGTCTAAAACAAAGGGCAAAAAAGATGATGTTCTAAAATTAAAATTTCAGTTGATACTACTAAGAGTAATCTTTCTAACGACTAAAATTTTAATAAAAATTGAGTTCATTTTTAATTTTAAAAGTAACTTTAATTACATGTACATTGTTTGGTCTTTCAACAACTTGTCTCTTCGATGCTTTGGGAAAACTAGTAACTTACAAAAAAAATTTATGAAAAATATGTAGGAAAAGTGTATTTGTGTTACCTTTCTATCAAAAAAAGAAAAAATCATTTTTGATATATACAGATCAAGTTAAAGTGATCCAAAAGAAGCCATGTCTAAATTACAATTACTCACTTTAGAAGTTAATAAAGTATGAAATATTGAACAAAAATGAATGAAAACAATTCCATCCATTAGATATTGAAGTTAAAAGTATAACCTCAAAATAATTACATCGTTATCATTTTTGAAAAAAAGGTTATGCTAATCCAAGTGATTGTCATTCCTTAAAAATGTTGATTTTACAAACAAACCAGTTTTTGAAGGAGAAAGAAGATTGATTCAAATCAGTTTTAATTTTTTTTTAAAATATGTTTAGGAACTAGAAAGAAAATTCTAAAAGGCTCTAGTTTACATCATCTTCAAATTACTAATAGTTCTGTGGCAATAGGTCTTCAAAAGTGAATTTTTATTTTCAAAATGCTGATCTCAGTGTCAAAGTTGGCAAATAAATGGGACACACTATTGTGGGACCACCCATTACCTACTGGAGGTAAGTTGTTAGTCTCTGCAAAGAATACCAAGATGAAGGTGGAAACCCTAACTAGTTGCAAATAGAATAGAAGAGACATGATAGTTAGGGATGTGTTTTAGAAGGATGCAAGAGTCACTTCTATGATTCTTCGTTACAAAATGCAGTATAGAAGTAGACTAAATTTAGTTTCTGTAGGCTATATTGACATTGCTTATCAAATGGTTAAAGAAGAGGAAAAGTATGATATATGTGAAATATTGAGGCAACAACTAATGGAAAACATTAGAGCTATAAAAATGAATAAAACATCTTCTTCATTAAGGTTTGGATCATTGATCCTATATATTTTCTTTCATGTAACACAAAAATTTCTAGGATTATAGATATGGAAGAACAATGTATCAACCACATGTAAAATTAGTGAAGTATATTGAAAACAAGATGAGATGCAGAGGTATAGAAACCTCTCGCGTATCTTCAAAGGATTTCAAAGGCATATGAATGAGAGGGAAAGGATCCCTATATCACTTGTAGAAAAATATAAGGATACAATTTTCTTTATGGTAGAGACATATTGCACTTTCCTTAAGGTTGTAGATCCTAGAACCATTTGGACTACATCCATGGGATATGAGGTTGGTGAGAAACTTTTGGTTATTCATGTTGAACATGTGGTTGCACCACCTAGAGATCCCAATGCAAAGAGATGGGGAACATATTATAAAAAATCTCAATCAGTACAAGAAGAGCTCACAAAAAGGAAGAGAGAGAAGAAAGTTGACACTTTTGTTGACAAACTTGCTAGAGAATGAGGCATACCCAAGGAAGTGATGGAAGAATAAAGGAACATGAAAATTGAGTTAAGGGTTGCAACTGATACTTTAGGTAGTAAGAATGAACCTAAGAAGGAAAGACCTTCTATTGCATTTGTACCTTTGGTCATAGTTGAAGAATATTCTCCTACACCCCTAGGAGAAATTTGTAGAGGTGGGCAGTAGTAGCTTCAACAAAGAAGGAATCAACCAATTATGTGAGGATGAGACCTAAGGAAAAGGCCACAATACCACAACTAAAGAGAAAAGAAAGTCAATCAACACCAAAGAAAACCTCACAAAAGAATAATAAGGGAGATGAGGATAAGATGAAAGAAGAGAAGAAGGAGGAAGAAAAAAGGAAGGAAGAAGATAAAGTGGAAAAAAAATGGAAGCCGGACCTTCCCATGCTAGAGAAAAGAATAGTTGGTCAAGATAAGTTATTATCAATTGATAGATACTATGAGAGATATAATGAAAATGATAAGGTTATTATAGAATAAATAATGATTAGGTATATGTTTCCATTCAAGAATAATCTACTAGAACTTGATTAGAGTATTCCTAGGAAAGTATTTGATAAATTAGAACCTAGAAAAAGAAGAGCTATAGATGAAGACTCTAAGATAAATCAAGATTCCTTAAGAAAATAAAATTTTGTGATGACAGTGGAATAAAAACAAAGGCTAATTGAAAAGATAAAGCCTCATTTAAGAACTAAACTAAGATTATTTAAGATAGTGGATGGAATGTATGGGGAGGTTATTGAGGAAACTTACAAAGCAATTGATAAAGTGTTAATACAAGATAGACATGATGTGAGTAAGAAACAATATATTCCAACTAAGCCCAAGGATATTGGGACTAGGGAATCATCAAATACATCATTTGAAGACAAAGATGTGGAGGTAAGGTAAGAGAAAGAATATATTTGAACCCTTCATTGAATGACAAAGACCCTTTTGAGACATTGGATAAGGTCGTAGGCATTGTTGACAACCTTAATCAAGAATAACCCAAGAATGAAAATCAGGCCATGGAAATGGAAGAAAATAAGGAGACTCCTCAAAAGGAGGATATTTATATAATACTAAAGTTGAGATAATAAAGTCTCTTAAGGAGGAACCTCATAGTGATGAGACCACTATGGCTGGTAAGTAACAATCTCTTGACCTTACACCACCATTGTTGGCAAGTGGGTCTAGGACACTTTCATCAAACATTGAAGACAATGAGGTAGATAACCTAAATAAGTTATCAATTTGGTCCTTTGAGAAGGCTCAAGAAAGGTCCGTACAAAAAGAGGATAAGAGAACCAAGGTAATTGACAAAGAAGTGCTAGTATTGAGGAGGGTTCTAACTTAGCAACCTAGGAGTAGTGAAGGCACACCAACAAATTAGTTAGATCTGATTTTGGAAAATTTTGATGCTACCATCAAATCTCTTGAGAAAGAAACAAAGGAAAAGGTCACAAAGGAATTTGAGGACAAAATGCTTGTTGAGTTGCAAGAGGAACAAAAAAATTATATGAAGACCTTCCAGAGCTAACTATGAAAGAAATAACGATATGCTTGAAAGAAGGGAAAGATCTATACAATATTTGTATTAATTATCTTAGGAATATAAATAATATTGTAGATATAATCAATAAGGAGGATGACACATTGGCCAAACTATCACAAAAGAGTGTAGCTAATAAAATTACTAATTTAAATAAGGAGGTCAGCCATATTTTTGACAAAATCAATGTTTTGGAGATGGAAAAGAGTAGAGTACTAAATAGGTTTAGTGAGCTTCTAAGGAACCTACTTGTTCCTAAGATTTCTATTTTGGAGATTACATCAACATAATTGAAGCTAGGTCTTAAGACACAATAAATGGGCTTCTACATGTTGTAGAGACATATAAGAAGAATTGGGAAGATTAACTCCAAGCCCTAAAAGTGAACTTCAAAGATGTACTTGAAAATTCAAGTACACATATTTTAAATCACAATTTTTCTTATAAATACAATTTTGTACACCTTTTCCATTCATGTCAAAAGGGGTGTAATTGGCAGTGAAAAAAGGGATTATATAGATAGAAGAAAGGGGGAGCATACACACTATATAGGCAGTTATAATGAGTTAGACAATTTTTTATTTTGGAGTTTTGAAAAATAGGGATTATATAGATAGAAGAAAGGGGGGGCATATACACTATATAGGATGTTATAAGGAGTTAGCCAATTTTTATTTTGGAATTTGGGTTTATTTTCTACACTTAGTCATTTTTCACTAAGTGTTACCATCAATGTTAAAGTGGGAGATTATTGGCAAGTCACTAACATATGAGCACATGGATGTTTTCATCATTGGAAACACTTAGCCCTAAAATTATTGCAAGACATTTTAATACTATTTAGTAATCCATGATGTGATAAATGCCTAAGTCCACAGTCAGATCCTAACATACATTCTTACTATTTTGGTTAGAAAACATGGTATAGACATAGTCAAGCTATGCAAAGTTATATTTGGGAAGACTAATGTATGAAGGATACTCAAGAAAGATTACAAGAATTTTGGATGAAAGATGGTAGAGATTAAATTCTTCAAGTGCATGCAAATATAGGAAACATTGCAATAGGGAAAGAAATGAAGTTTAAGTCTTGGTCGACTTATATTATGATATCTATTGTATTGTATTTTTTAAGGGCCTAATTATACTGTAACATGGGAAAATCCACACAATGTAATTTATATTTTGTAAATATCTAAGGAAATGTTAGAAAGTTGACCCCAAGGATTATAATCTTAATCAGGTATAAGTATGTAATGCTATTTTGTATTTCATGTGTAGGTAAAAAGATAAAAAGTGAAGTATAGTCTGAGAAGAGAGTGAGAACATAGATTGCATGATATGAAAATATGAATTTCTCAGGTACTTATTATATTGGCTCTTTAACACTAGATAGAAACTTGAATTTGGTAAGTGCAGTGCGTACAATTTATGTATACCTCTAACAAGGACCTACCTATTGTAATTCTTAGCTCCTAATAGGGCCAGGGCTCCTAACAGGGTCTCTATATTATAGTGCAGATATTTGTAGGTACCATTCCCACCATGGTTTTCTCTTAATAGGGTTTCCTCAAAAATAAATAATGGTTTCATGATTACTCTTGTTTGTATGTACTTATTATTGATTATTGGATAAAATTTTTTGTTTATCAATTAGTTGATAAAAAGTATAAACTTCTATGATACTGATTCACCCCCTCTCAGTATCACTTAATTCTAATAGATGTACTACTATAATAACCCTATTAAAGGTGCAAAGGGGAACACACGTGCATTTAGTCCTACAACCTAGAGCTCGTTACTCAAATACAATAGAGAGAAACAAACCTAAGAGTCCAATAACCTTGTTACAACCCCAAATGAACCACAATCCACCATGGACAAAATTCCACTGATTTATGAACTGATAGATAGTATCTCTTATATGAAAATACAACATAGATGATGGTGCGGAAAAAGATGGAGGGAACTCAAAGAGATAGCCCAATCCTTATAGTATGAGTCACATAACAGAAACAATATATAAAATTCTTGAGAGAAATTCAAGATCATCCTTCTTATTATGAAATAAACAAGTACAATAGATCTTCTATATGCAGTCATACATTCTAGGAGCTTAGGCTTAATTCATGAACATTTTGTATGTTATCTTTTTATACAATCTATTCTATTCCTAGCTACTAAGCTCTAAAAGATCTCCTTTCTTCTAGTTTCTCTATGTTATATCCTAAGAGATCAATTAAAAGAGTTTATAAAGACTTCTCAAGGCACTTGTCAACCTAAGAAAGATTACATTTTTCATGAGAAGAAAATATAAAAAAAAATATAGGTCAAGACCCAAATCATAAGGATCTCCCTACAATTCATGGAACATAAATTGTGATACCTCATTTAAATAATTCACAAATATAATAACATTGATAAATGCACTATTAAGCTCTGTTTATTGAAAAATTTCTTCATGATATTGGAAAAAAAAACTAGGCATGAAATGTGAAGAATAATTAAATCCCACCAAGAATCTACAACATATCATACATGAAGTAACCAAACAAAATGAGAACCTGGGAGAAGGTTCAAACAGAGTCCAGGAACATGCGATAAGGTTCACATCTTCAAAAGATCCAAATTTAACAAACATTACAAGAAACTTAGAAAATGAACTAATAGGAAAATTGAAAACAAATATTTTTTGGTTGATGCAAGATTGCCAAGAACCTATGATGCTCCTCCATTAGACACCTGGGGTTATTAGAAAAGTGAACCTCTCACTTTCATGTAACTAAGGGAAACCATTGATGGTTAACCTCACCTTGAAAAGCCCATGAAAAATCCTCCAATGGTCTATATTTCCATTTGATAAGATACTCTTTATATTGTCTACCTCTTGTACTTCTTCCAATTTAGCTATCGAAAATCTTTTCTATCTCATCCATTTGATTCAAGGATATTATTTCTCAATATGAGGTTCATAATTATCACCAAAATTTATTTCATGATACTTATACAATTATGCAATATTAAATATAGGTCAAATATCGATATCATCTGACAAATCCACTTCATATGCATTTATAGAATCAAACATTGTCAAGATATTACATAGTTTGAACTTCTTCATCTTTATCTTTTTATATGTTTTAACATGAAACCTCCATTTCTTCAAATATAACATTACTTCATCCCCTACTTGGAGTTCCTTATGTCTAATCTTCATATTTTATTTGTCCTTATATGTTTGTTTTTCTTTCTCCAAATGTTGTTTGACTTGGTTGTGTAAGCTACTCAGGTCGATGCACAAAGTTGAGTACCAATTCCGCATAAGTCTGCAGCCAAATATTTTTGGTAAAAGAAACGAACACCTATTTTTAAAAATTGGGTGCCTATTTAGGTTCGGGAGCCCGATCGATATTTACAAAATGGGCACCCATTTAATAATCAGGTGTTCATTTTGTATCAAGTACCGAAAGCAAAACGGGCGCTCGATTTTTTAAAAACGGGTGCCCATTTTGTAAATGTATTTATTTTTTTATTTAAAACATTTTCCAAGTCATTATCACAACTTGGAAAATGGGATTACATTTTGCAAAGTACGTGTGCCTGTTTTGATAACTCTTGCCGACCCCCTCAACACTTTTTCTCTTGATTCTAGGTATGTACCATTATTTTTTATTATTTTTCTTTATTTTTATTATTTTTTTCATAAATAGTTATAGTTTCATGTTATTTTTAATTTAAAAATGTAGTTTAATATTGTTTTTTAATTTATCATATAATATAATTATATTTCATGTTTTATTTAGTTATTTTTAGTTTTAATTTACTTTGTAAATTATCGTACAAAACTAGAAAATTGTTACAACTTTAATTTAACCCTAGGTAGTAAAGGAAAAACATAAACCTAGAAAAAACTGAATTACGAAACCCTAACTAGAAAACAAAAACATAAATTTAGACATGTAAATTAAATAAGAAACCATAGGTAGAAAAAAATATTAACCTAAACATAAATAAAATAAAAAATTATACCTATAGAAAACATAAACCTACACAACTAAAACAAGAATCTCTCTCTCTCTCTCTCTCTCTCTCTCTCTCTCTCTCTCTCTCTCTCTCTCTCTCTCTCTCTCTCTCTCTCTATCTATCTATCTATCTATCTATCTATCTATCTGTAAGGTAAAATGTTTAAATTATTTGTTAATTTTTAAATTATGTCAAGTAATTTTAATTATTTAACTCATTCTTTGTAAGGTAAAATGTAAATTGTAAATTTTCATGTTTTATGTGTAGGCAAATTATAAAAATGGATGATTTTAACATTGATGAGATTTTAGATCAGCAAGCACCACCACCAACACCTCCACCTCCACCTCCACCTAGGGAGTTGAGAGACAATATTTGGAGAAATGTAGAGGCCATAATGATAGATGTAAATACTTTTAGGCATGATCCTCATCCATCTCCCCAGCTACTATGCCTTGCAGATAGAATGCAAGGCATAGTAGATTTTGTACATACATTAGAATCTGAGCTTGATATTTTTCAGTCATGGAGGGAGACCATGCATGCATATTATACTGACAACCTCTCTTATAAAAAGGTCAATAATTTAAAAAATACAAAAAGTGATGACACATTTATTTTTGAACCCTAAAACAGGTGAGGAAATTTTTGGCAAGAATCCACGTATTTCTATTAGATGGTGTCGGCACCTTGGTATAGTGGAGTATTTTTGGAAGAGGTGGTGGATTATATTTGACCATCCACCACACGCTAATCATGAGGTCCCCCTTTATTTTTTGAAAAAATTATGGGTTAAATTTGAATTGCGTAGGAAACCCAATTACTTTGACATGAGAGAATTCCAAGGGGTTGTTCAAGGTATGCCACAGGATAGGCCAAGGGCCAAATTTGTGAAGCCCATCCTAGACCATCATATCTTAGCTCTATATTTCCATGTTTATGTTTTCAATTATTACTTTTGAGACTCTTGGATACTTGGATACGTATGTTATTTTTTGAGGATCTGTAAGATTCAACACCATATTATTATGCATTATGTTAATGTGAACCTATTCAGGTGATATCCTATGGTTATTTATGTAGTTTATTTTTATGGATAAGTTTAAATGATGCATTGCATGAGATATACATGGTAGGATGTATCAGAATGCAGATATTGTTTAAATTCTTCAATGTGTAAAGGAATACAAATTTAAGTGGTGTGTGTGTTACATTATGGATTATGTCATGTTTAAATATGATTTATTGTACCTACTGATGTGTGCAATGAGTGTGCAGGTAGTTGACCATGGTATTAAATTTAGGGTTACATTTTTGTATCAGAGCACAATTTAGTAAACTTTGGGAACCTAACCCACTGTGTAGATGCTAAACTTTGTGTTAATGTGTGTAGGATGCCTCCACTCACCCAATGAGCCTCTAGATGTGGATGTAGATGTGGACATAGGAATATCTCCTTATCTCAGGAAGAGGTACATCTTGAGGTAGAAGTTTGAGAAGGGTACAAAGGTCCACCTCTCGAACCACCTCCTAATTTGAATGCATAATTACTGCAACCTTTCTGGAATATAGTCAAACTTATCCTAGATTGTATGCCACTAGTTGTGCATTAGAATGTATAGTAGGGTATGGAAGAATGTGGATCCTTATCTAGGGAGCAAATTAGGATTTCTCCTCCTAGGTTTGTAGAGGGAAAAGTTGGGTAGGAAATTGGGTCCATCAGGGGACCATAACCTCCACCCAGGATTGAGGTTTGTAGATATGGTAGAGAACCTCTTGGTGTAGGTGATTAAATCAGAGAGATGATGTAGCTTCAACTACCACTATTCATGGGATCTATTGATGGGACAAAGGTTGAGTCTTGGGTTCTGAGCCTTGAGCGATATTTTTGGTTGTGCCCTTACAAGAGAAACCTTAAAGCACACTTTTCTAAACATCTTCTCAAAGGAGGAGCATCCACTTGGTGCAAGCATGAGGATTTTAAGGGACATCTAGTTATAGACATCTTGACATGGAAAACCTTCCTAAAAATCTATAGGGCTAGCTATATCTCTAAGAAGTTTAGATAGTTTCGCATAGATGAATTTGGTGACTTGTAGTAGAGAGGAATTTTAGTGGCCCAGTAAGAAGGAAAGTTCATAAACCATCTCACTTATGTTGAGTATATGAGGGATGAGAAATTACTGGTCAATCAATTTACTACAAAACTAATCCTAAGTCTTCGCAAGCTTTGAATGATCCTATCAAACAAAATGCTCTTATTCAAGATGTTCAGGATCCTATTGAAAATTATAATGCTCACTCTTAAATATTTATGATTTGATCAATAAATTTGATTTGAATGTATGACAAATATTGATTCAGGAATTGATATTGATAGATTAAATAAATGGGGCCCAAAGTCTAGGCGACCATTTTATGGTGCATACATTTGCCCCTCTTTGACTAATGTGTGATCGATTTGGGAACACATGTAGTCAAAGAAGAATTGAAATGTGAGATCGATCTGGGATCACAAAACAACTTAGATGTGTGTTCGACGGATGGGAACACATCAGGACAAACATAAACTAAAGGTCTTTGAACATGAGGTCGATTTGGGATCATATCCAAAGTGAGAGATAAGAATCTCAATCAATGTTGCCCCAAGAGGAGCGATTGATAATTTGATAAAACTGAATCAAGGTTTGAAATTTGATAGGTACTGCCCCCTCATGATCGAAATCAAAATGAGATAGAGGAGAAACAGTAAATTGATAAATTTGATCAAATCAAATGAAAGATAAGGTTCACAGCAAGAAAGATTATGCCCCAAGATTGAATTAGAAGAAAAGAAGTGGGGTGAATAGTGAATGGAAGATAGAAGTTTAGAAGAAATGGAAAGAAATGGAGAGAAGAAATAGAATCAATCAACTGTTTAAGATAGAGAATTTTGATTGAGATCACGAAAGAAAGTAAGGAAATGAAGATCAGATCGTGACCACAGTTGACTGAAAAATCCACAAGAAAGATGAGGAAAACCCTCTCAAACTCATAATGCAGCCTAAAAGTGCAAATGCTAACATGAAGCCTAAATAATGCAAGCTACATGAAAAATGTAAAGATGTACTTGCATGGGTAACATAGGTATTTTGTGTTCATCATTCATTAGAGAATGTAAGAAAGCTTATTTTCATCACTGGGCCGTTATTACCGGACATCGGACAATCACACAACCATCACTAGTCACAAATGCAACTATGAAGATATGAATGTGATTTATATCGGTTTGGAATGTGGAAAGATTCTAACATGAGCATCAAAGACATAAAGGTCAAGATGACTACAATGTTAGCTTACCCAATTTAATTTAGCAAAACCATGCTCGCATCAAGGCATAAATGCCAGGATAACCATGAGGACAGTTGTGCAAGAAACAGTCAAGGATGATGTCTCAAATATCCTAAGTGTGTCAAGGAGACAACAAAAAATACTCAAGAGGTTCAAGACAAACACCCACAAGCAGAAAGCAAATAAAAACATGCCCCATGCCCCAAGTCCTCTAGCTATGCATCACGGGGAGACCTGTTTAGGCAAGGACACTCAATGAAAATCAATAACAGTCAGCACACAAAGAAAAGATCATGACATATCTCAGGCTGAAGTGTTTTAAAAAGTTTAAGTGTGTAAACTGATACTGAGTTTCGAGGGTAAAGGTCGAATGCTTGCTAATGGGTAAGATCACATGACCGAATTGGATAAGACCAAACTGATAAGTGTTGAGAAACACTCGATGTCGGGGGTTTTGTGTTGAAAAGCACAGTTGGGTTGGTGTTGAAAAACACCATTTGTGAGGTGTCCTAAAGACAGGCATATCCAAGAGACCAAAGCTAACACAATGATGCCCCCCCTAGACACAGACAAAGACTAATTCCAAACCAAGGCAACAAGGACAAGGCATGATGGAGAATGGCTAAGTGTCGAGAGCGCATGCTAAGAAATAGGGGTGCAGAGGCCTCAAGTAGCGCCTATTTCTAGGTTTTCACCACTTGGAAGTTTGTTTTTTTGTTTTTTTTTTTCAGGACTTTTTATATTTTTTTTTTTTGTACTTTTGCTACCAAGGCGCCTGTTTCCAGGTTTTCACCAAGGCACATTTTCTATTTTTTCTTTGTATTTTTGAATTTTTGAAATTTTTGTTTTTTTTTTTGGTATTTTTGGAATATATAATTTTTTTGAGATACATCAAAGCGCCTATTGCTAGGTTTTCACTAAGATGATAAGTTTTTCAGGACATTTTCTGATTTTTAGAATTTTTTCAGCATCATATATGAATTTTTTTTGGAATTTTTTAGAAAATATATCAATTTTTTGGATTTTTTTAGGATCAATAATTATATACAAAGGATGCCCCCAAACAGAATGGGTATCACACTCCCAAGCAAGATCGCATTGTGTAGTCCCAATGTCTAGCAAGGTGGAGGAAAAAAGGGATTAGCAAGCTGGTGGAAGAGATGGAGACAAAAGAATGAAGGAGAATGAAGGGAAGAAATCCTCAAAGAAAAACTCCTCAAGAGTACCCAAGCTAGGGAAAAATTGTCATGAAAGCACATTTGGACAAGCAATGAAAGGCCAGCATAGGATAAGTTAGAAAGGCATAATGTGAAAGAAGGAACATATGCAGTCCAAAGGAGTAGACATGTCAAGAGGCTTCATAGCATCGTGTTTTACTCTCTTTTTTCTTTTTCTTTTTTTAGATCAAGACCAAAGGGGGAAATGATAGTGAAAGGCTAGAATGAATGGAGGAAAATAGGTATGAAGGCTAGACATGAAAGAAATGAAAGCAGGATCATCATAAGACCGCTCTCGAGATAGCCAAATGTACGTGTATAGATCAACCTTGTCAAGATCAAAGAGAGAAGATGGAATGGATGAGATATGTAGAAGAACTACGCATGATGCCTGATTGCCAGGTTTTCATCATGGTACTTATCCAAGGTGCCACAAGGGAGTGGTTTTCACCATAGGATGAATTTATTTCTCTTTACTTTGGCTACCAAGGCACCTGTTTCCAGGTTTTCACCAAGGCGCATTTTCAAATTTTTCATTTTTTCCTCTTTTTTCTATTTGTTTTGAATTTTATAATTTTTGGAAGAAGGCAAGCTTTTAGATAATGCTCCTTGAAAGGATAAACCATGATATGCCAAGGATTCAAAATTATATGCTCAAAGATGCTGATAGGGAAAGGAAGATGGAAGAGAAAAATGGAGGATATAGTTTTATGTAAAGCGAGTGGAGTTGGAAGATAGGAGGAATATGCAAATGAGGAAAAATGATAGAAGGTGAGAGAATAATGAATGGAAGGATTGTGAAAGAGTAGATGGAAAGGAAGGCAAGATCAACATCGACGCACACCTTGGAGGGTGGTGAGAGGATGGAGGAAACTTGAATGAAGGAATACGTGAAGGAATATGATGAATGTTTAGCAGAGGTTGCGGTTTAGGTGCATGGAATGAAAGAATGTTTTTGGAAGAAGATGGAGTGGAAGCCTTTGGAAGCTTGAATGTCAACTTTAATTTTTGTTCAACATTAGACTCTTTCAAGAGAGACTTTGGAATCCATATAGCCTTAGGCTTTTTATTTCCTTTTGATGACTTAGAGAGAATATCTTGAATGATGGATTTTGGAACCCATACTTGTCTTGTAGTTTTCTTCTTAGATATCTCTTTTGACTTTATGCCCCCATGTCGATTAGAGGAGACATGGTGATCGTCTTTCTTTGATGGATTCTTGTATTGTTTCTTTTTCTTATATTGAACATTCAAGTTACTTCCAAAAGACTTGGGACGTGTGGAAGAAGAAGGATAATATGACTGGTGTAGATGGGTGGATGGATGAAAAAGATTCAAAGGTATGCATCTATGTTGATCTTGAGGAAAGATAGGAGATGGAGGGACATAAGGACCCAAGATAGATGATGAATTAGGAGAGTTAGGAGGGGAAAATGAAGGGACATAAGGACCCAATATGGAAGGAAGACGTGAAGTCCTTAGTAGTGGTGGAAGAGGTCCAAGGATGGAAGTGGAAGATGCAAAAGGATAATCAATAAGTTCATTAGCATCTATATGACAACCAAGGATATCAGCATTTTCAGAGTGAACTTTAGAATTTTCAATAGGATCCCGGACATCTTGAATAAGAGCATTTTCTTTCATAGGATCATTCAAAGCTTGCGAAGACTTAGGAAGAGTAGAAAGCGGAAGTGAACATGGAATGGTAGAACAAGAAGATGGAAGACTTTAATCTTGACAAGGATCTTTGGATAGCACAAGTGCAGAATTTGTCTCTTGAATAGGCTTAACATCGGAAGTAACAACACCATTTTTAATAACCTTAATGGAAGTATCATCTTTGGAAAGTGTAAGCATGGTAAGGTCATTTTCATTATCAATAAGCTCAACGGTGTGGGTAGTAGCTTGATCTTGCTTTGGAGAAGACTTAAGACATGGTGGAATAAATGAGGAAGGGCGTAAAGGATCAAAAGAACCATGACACAGATAGAGAACATCATGAAAAGGAGTGGATGACATGGAGGGTTCTTGATCTTGATCTTTCTTTATATTTTTTTCTGTATCAGTTTTAGAGTCCTCTTGACATGAAGCCACTTTTAAGGACAAGGAAGTAGTTTGGAGTTGTATGGAAGACTTTGGTAGAGATGGTGAAGGAATAGCTGAAGTAGGCATTATAGTGCATAAAGACTTAGGCTCTTTAGATTTAGCATTATTGGAAGTATTTGCAGCCAAGTGAAGGTTAGCTTGAGTATCTTTAAGAGGTGGCCCTTGAGGATAACTATAGGGAACCGCATGGAAAGCATTAGAATTTGAATTGGATGAAGGATTTGTGAAAGATTTGGAAGACTTGGTGACTTTAGGAGATGTAGGGATATTGGAGGAAGTAGGGGATGGAAGGGAACCATCACAAGACAAAGGTTCATCATTAACATGATCTTGCTTGGGAGTTTCATTTTTATCTTCAGCATGAGATTTCTTAGAGGAAGGATTCTTATAATATTTATGTTTCCAATCAGCACGGTGTAGTTTATAGTCCTCAGCAGTAGTAGATGGATCATAATCAAGGTATTGTTCACATAAATCATCAAAGTCTTTTTCAAAATCAGAATCATATGGATCACCATCACGATCTACCCAACAGGATGATCCTTTAGTAAGCTTGAGCACACGACTAGGAGGACTGCTAGGAATAGAAGTATCATAGGTATGACTATATTGTCCATCATCATAGTCATCATAGTCATCAAAGATGGGCATGCCACTCTTCATAGAGGTTTCACAAGGTTTGTCACATTTCTCATTATGGTATGTCTCATGAAGAGAAGTAAGACTCTTGGGAGAAGTAGAAGAGGAATGAGATCGTGAAGAAGAGGAAGGTGAAGACCTAGTGGAAGAAGAAGACTTAGATAATGAGGAATTTGAATAATGTTTAGAATAGTCATGATAAGATTTGGGAAATGAAGAATGATGAGAAGACTTAGAATATGAAGAATGTTTAGAAGAATCATGGTATGACTTGGAAGATTTAGAAGAATGAGAAGATTTAGATGATGAAGAATATTTGGATGAGATCATGAGTATGATTCTAGCAAAGGCATGTGATTTTCTTGCTTTTTCTTGTATATTTTTCATAAATTTGTCGCTCATGAAAATTTTGGACGAATAACACTTTTCAAATAGATCAATGAATTCAAGATCATCTATTCTTAATGAAGGTTCCATAACCTGATAGTCAAGATTCATGGTTATAGAAGAGGAGGAATCAAGCATGGAAGAAATGAATAGATGAAATAGAAGAAAATAGACTAGATAGTAAGAGGAAAAGAATCAAGAAGAAGTGAAGAATTTCCCATAGGTATAGAAGACTATTAGGGGTAGTTGGTTGAAGACTATCTGGGGTCGCTTTCCTTGGCTCACTTGATATCTTGTTGTTACTGACATGAAAGGGAGAGTTCAGGCAAATAGACAATTCTAAGAAATGTCAATACCAAACTAGGATAGTGAAAGTTTTCTCTTGTCCGAGAGAGATGGTGAAAAGAAGTATTTGTAAATAGGTGCAAACCAACACTACCACAGAGGTGCTCAATTCCTTTTGGGTGAATACCCTAGCACGTATGGATCAGAAGGATGACTTTGCACAAAGTGTATTTGAGTTTGATTGTATGAAAATGAGTGGACAAAGAGACTACTAACACTCTCCAAGTGTGTTATCAAAAGAGTCTAAAAATTTATCTATTTGACAGAAATGATTCCTAACTTGCCAATCTCAAGAAAAATTGCTTATGAGATCAAGGATTACTATCTCAAAAAGGTCAAAGACACAAGGACCCTAAATACAGGACAAGTTAATCTTCTGGCTCAAGGTTGATGTAATGACGGTTTACTCAGAATCGATAAGCAAATTGTTTAATTCTTGGGTTATGGGCAATGTTCTCAAGTCTGGTTTGCTGTTTCTCTTCGGCTTGGGTTGCTTGGATGGTGGATTGATAGCTCTTGAGGTTTCTTTTGGCAACTTTTTGCTCTTGGTAAACTTTTGATTTGGGTAACTTTGCTTTGGGATGCTTGAGCTGATTGGGCATCACTTGGAAAAGGCTTTGCACCTTAGTAGTCTAAAATCAGAAAACTTGAGTGAAAACAGGCTTCTAGGGCAAGGTAAGTCACTGATTTTATGACCAAATACGTTAAAAAGGCTTATGAAACACTTGAAACTAGGCATGCAACAAAATGATCTCAGGCGATAATATTCAGGCAAGTCGTGCGATGCTTGTTCTAGTGAAGGCAGGCGACACTGTTACCAGATTATGTCTGTGGGTTGCAAATTTTGGTGTTTTTGAGTTGTTTTAAGCACATGTGAAGCAAGCAGTAGTCATTAACAGACCTATCAAGGACAAAGCAAATTGATAGTATTAGGGGAGTCTTGTTTGAAGATGTTTTGGACAATGTTTAAGACTCAAAAAAAACAAGCACATAGTTATCCCTACCAAAGAAAATGGTGAGAAGTCAAAATATTTGCCCCATTGCTTATGTGCATACGTGCACCTCACACAACCATGTCACCCCCTAGAGGGTGCCCATGTTTTTGGTGTTTCCAAGGACTCAACAATGTACGTTCAAAGGTTACCCTTGTAGCAGGGGCCAGTGTCGCAACCACCTCCAAACGTCCAGGTGTATGCCTATGATGGGAATCTGTGTATGATAAACATACGGAGAGATTCTTCCCCCTCCTTGTGCAAAGATTATGACTCCTTTCAGAGATGAACTGGGTAGGCCACTAACTAAGAGGTTTTTACTTGGCTTCCATTCACAAGAACCTTCAGTGCCTCTGATACAGAGCTGGGGCCTCGCAGCCACACCAACACCTGAAAGTCACACACCCCCGCAAGCAGGGCTCGGAGCGGCGCCGCTCAGTGCAACAAACAGAGCCTTTCCATGATGATAGTCAAAGTCATGAAAAGGAAGTTACTATGGTTTTGGAGTCTTTAGACTCAACAAAACTTGCTTTATTATAGTGAGGTGGAATCACCGGCAATAGGTGTGTACTCACTTGGGTCGTTCCCAGAGGTTCAACTTCCGATAGGCCCTCTAAAGGTGACTCAGGACTTGGCTCAGATTCGGGTTTTTGATTTTCTGATTCTCCCAAAGGGAGAAGAGCATACTTCTCTAGCCCGTTTCTTTACCCAGACACACAAGACAAACTTAATCACCAAGTTAGTTTCACTCCACCAAATCCACACGCTTTTGGGTTTCTAGTTCTCTCTCAAGGAGAGAAGAGCATAATCCCCTGGCGAATAGAAATGCTAAAGATTCGCTAACTTTCTCCGCTTCCCTACGGATTCGTCATATTAGTAAGATCATTAGAATTCTAGGTTCATTCATGGTCATCACCTCCATGTAATGAAGAGCCAAAATTCCTACTCACTATCGAAATCCACAAGAAATTTTAACGGAGCCCTAATTAAACTATGTGAATAAAGCAGGAAAGCAAACACAATGTTTTAATGATCTTCAGCAAACGTCCTGCATTCACACCATTAGTATGTTTTTTATGTCTTTGTCAAATCGTCCTGCAGAAAACTGTTATGCTGCAGAAAACAAAATTATTTTATGCAACAGAAAATAGAAAACTTGTTAGGAAAATGAAACTGTAAAACAGAAAGCAGGAAATTTTAGTTCACTGCCCCAGAATCTCACGCGAGGAAGTACCTTGAGCGTGCAAGAAAACACAGGGTCCGTGCGAGAAAATAACAGTCCCGTGCGAGGAAACACCAGTCCCGCGTGAGAAAACACACAGTATTGCGCGAGAAAACACAGAACTAGGGGCAAAATTTTGTACAGTCTCGTGCAAAGAAACGCTACAGGAGCAGAATCTCGTGCGGATATCTCTATACTCTCGCGTGAAAATCTGTACACAAACAGTACGGACTCGCAGAAAAAAAAAATTTGTCGTTTAGAGAACCTGTAAAATTTTTCCTGAAAACCTGTAAAAAAACAAAAAAAAGGCCATATTTTTTTTTTTTCTTTTTTGCAGGCAAAAAAGAAACAAAAAATAATGTCCTGTAGAGTATACCAGGACCCTTGAAACCCTTAGCCTCAGAGCTAGAAAATTAATGAAAATGAAAGGAAACCCATTTTCAAGGCCCCACGGTGGGCGCCAAAAATGTGTGCACAGATGTGTGATCACACTTTTATGAGTCTTTGTATGCGAGAGTGCTCAACAGTGAGTTCTCACAAAATGACCCATAGCTCTCTATCTGAGAAGAGCATGGTTTGAATGTGGCCCTCAGATCAGCCTATTTTACCCATGCAAGTACAACTCAGAATGAGAGATTCGAGTTGATCTAAATGAAACTATTCTAAATGATTTGCAATGCAAACTAAGCTAAACTAATTTATTGAAAATGAAATTAAGCTATATGTAATGGATTTAAACTAAAATGATTTGCAATTAATCTAAAATGTAAATTAATCTAAAATGTGAATGTGCAAGTTGAAATGCTAAATGATTACAAGCTATGAAATTCTGCAGCATAAGTTTGATATCAAAATTCGGGATGATTGAATGAGCATGAGAGGTCTCCTTTTATAGGAAAAGTTGGATTCGAATGTGAAAGTAGAAGCAATGTGGGATAAATGAAAAAGAGGAAACAATCATCATTTTTAGAAGGTTTGTAATAAAATGGAATTACATTTTATTTTCTTTTATTTTTATTCAATTTGTTTCCTTTTTCATCACAGGAGATCTTTTGAGAGAATATTTCATTTATTTAATTTTAAAGAATAATATCTCTTTTAATTAAATAAGGTAATATTATATAATTTAGAAATGAATATTAATTCAATAAAATAAAACCATTTAATTAAAAGAGGATTTTAATTAAATAACATTATTTCATTCAAAGAATATTAATTTCAATTAAATAATATTATTTTATTTATTAAAAAGGGATAATTTCTTTTAATTAAAAATTGATGGGATATTCAAACTTTAGGGAAAATTGAAATATTTATGATTTGATCAATAAATTTGATTTGAATGTATGACAAATATTGATTCAGGAATTGATATTGATAGATTAAATAAATGGGGCCCAAAGTCTAGGCGACCATTTTATGGTGCATACACATGGTACCTCCACGAGAGCTATGATTGACTAGTGACAGGGCCTTGGTAGCCAAGGAGATTGTTAAGGGATCTCATTATCACAATCCCAAACCATAGAATCTGGCTATCAGAAGCCCCCTTGGAAAGGGAATCAGAGGAACTCATATGGGTCTTTCAAAACCCCACAACCATAGCAGAAATAGCCTCAACAGTCCTAGCTGAATCAGACACAGAGACCACCTCAGGGTCAATAGGGCTCAAAGCCCAAACAATGGTAGTCTTAGGGTCCTAAGAAGGGCCATAAATTTTAGGTCCCTTATACACCCCCAGCATAGACACATAAGCCCAATGAGGGGGGATACATCGGGTCTACCAGGATACAAGGATCTCACAATCCTTGACCTTAGGGTGTACATATTCAGTCACAAAGGACCATGCTATACTTGTGGTGCCATGGGGCACATAACTAGTGAATTTCTCCAGGGAGGTAGTGAGCAGGTAGTAATGTCTCAACCTAAAGTTGGGGACATGGGAAATTCCCACAAAGTATTTCCAGTAGTTAACAACCACCAGGAAGAGAATTAGGCCATTATTATTAAGGCCATAAGTACAATCGAAGGTAGTGCAATTTCTATCCTATTTGATTATGGAGCTACTGACTCCTTTGTCTCTCTATTGGTCATGCAACGTTATGGGCCAGTGGCAGCTAGGCAAGATATTAGGTGGAAAATTGAGTTAGCTTCAGGAGCTAGAGTATCTATTACCTTGATGGTTAGAGAGTTCCTGATCCAAATTGGTGGCTTAACTACCATATTAGACCTCATAGTTACACCTCTTGGATCTTACAGACAAGTTCTTGGCATGGATTGGCTACATGCTCACAAGTCCAAGCTAGATTATCATAAGAAGTTGATCAAATGCTTGCATGATATTGGCAATGCACCTATGATTTTTGCGATCTAGAGACTTGTATCCCTCCATGTGATCTCTACTATGCAGCTTAAAAGAAGCATGCAAAAGAGATGTCAATTGTTTGATATCACCAACAACGATAGGGAGGATGAGAAGGAACAAGAATCTTCATTGGATGACCATCCCATTTTGTAGGAATATGTAGATATTTTTCCTTTAGAGATACTAGGTATGCCTCCCCAAAGGGTGGTATAATTTCACATAGATCTTGTACCATGAGCAAAACTAATTTCCAGAGCACCTTATAGGATGACCACTAATGAGCTTAACAAGCTCAAATTGTAAGTTGAAGAACTATTAGAGAAAGGACACATTCATCCTAGTGTTTCTCCTTGGGGTGCACCTGTGATCTTAATGAAGAAGAAAGATGGGTCTCTTAGGTTGTGTATGGATTACCGCCAGTTGAAAAAAGTAACCATCAAGAATCGATATACACTTCCTAGGATTAATGACCTGTTTGATCAGCTACAGGGTGCTTGATTATTTTGCAAGATAGACCTTAAGTCAGGATATCATCAACTAAGGATAGTGCATAGTGATATTCACAAGACTACATTCAACACCAGATATGGCCACTATGTGTTCATTGTGGTTCTATTCGGTCTTACAAATGCTTGAGCTATATTCATGAGTCTTATGAATGGGGTTTTTCATACATTCCTTGAAAAGTTTGTGGTGGTATTCCTTGACGATATCTTAATCTATTCGAAGGATGAAAGAGAGCATGAAGAGCACTTGAGAAGTTTTGTAGCGTCTTAGGAATAATCAATTTTATGGAAGCTTGTCAAAATCTATATTCTTTAGATCAGGGCTCAAGCATTTGGGTTATGTGATATCTAGCGATGGGATCTCAGTAGATCCATCAAATATTGATGCCATTATGAATTGGATAGCACCTACCACTGTTACAAAGGTGAGAAGTTTCATGGGTCTAGCTGGTTATTATAGATGGTTTATTGAGGGGTTTTTTTGAGTGGCACACCCTATTACTTCATGCAAAAGGGAAAGAAGTTTGAGTGGACTGAGAAGTGTGATAGATCTTTTCATAAGCTCAAGAGATCATTAACCAATGTACCCATTCTTGTTATGCCAGAGCCTTCAATAAAATTTTTTGTTTTCATAGATGCTTCCTTAGATGGTTTAGGGGCAATTCTTATGCAGGATGAGTGGGCTATAGCATATGAGTCCAAGAAACTAAAGACTCATGAGGTCAACTACCCTACCCATTATCTCAAACTTGTAGTAGTTGTGCATGCCTTAGTGAGATGGTGATATTTCCTCTTAGGACATTGGTTTGAACTTCATTCGGACCATAAGAGTCTACAATACATCTTCACACAACCTAACCTTAATGCTAGACAATGAAGATGTATGGAGTTCTTGTGCGAATATGATTTTGATGTTCACTACATCAAGGGGAAGGAAAAAGGTTTGCAGATACTTTGAGTAGGAGATGACATGAGCTTTCTTCTTTGTCTACAAGGAAAAAATTGAGAGATCAAATTCTTCATCACTTACATGAAGATATATATTGTAGGACCCCTCCATTTCCCTCATCTTGGTAAGGACACTCTAGTAAGCACTATTGTTATTTCTTGCAAACTTTCCATATATTTAATGTGAGGTTATTAGATATCTTGACTATAGTTTGTCAACTTATTTGGAATAGATTTCATTTTCAAACGAATTCATGGAATATGTTAACTTAAGACATAGTTTTGAAGTAATGTTACCTTTAGTTAACTATTGTGGTATTAGATCATGAAGGTGTATACCTGTGTTTACATGATAGAATTAATGTTACTCTAAGATGCTTGGAAATTCCATCTAAATTATAATTAGAAAGGCTTCAAATAAAAGTAATTTTTTTGTGTGGTAGAATTGAGCTATGCGATTTAATTTTCCCCTACCATTTTTTGGTGTTTGAAAAATCTTATGCCACTTAGGGCTGCCAATATGCCTTGAGACTGATATTAGGACTAGTTAAATCCAAGTGTGAAAGCTCTGCAAGGTAACTGGACCAACTATAGGGTCTTAATATGCCCTCTTCTGCTTCTAGCTTTGCAAAACCAAGGTGGGTGCACCTAATCCAGATAAGACTCAACTCATTACATACCTTATACTTTTGGATTCATAAAGTAGATCATAGTAAAGGATTGCTAAATGCTAACTAGGCATTCATTGAATCAACTCTACTATGCAGGATAAAATGGTCTTGTGAAGGGTATTACTGGTGATGGTATTGATATATAGAGATGCAGGAAATGGCCAAAACCTATCAAACATTGGACTCCACTAAATATACTAGCCCTTGATCAGTGCCATTATCCATTGGGAAGACCTCACATACAAACAATGAGAACATGAACTAACTATTGTCAAAGACTCATAGCCATAAATATAAACATTCCAGCCCATCCACTACTTATAAGATCCTTCTGTAGACAACCAAGACTGAATCTATGTCCCCTCTAAAGTATATTTCACCTAATCCTAGACCAAGAACTAAAGACAAGAACATATGCAAAGGGAACCCTATGCAATGGATCAGAAAATCCAAGACTCACAAGAATGACACCAAGGAGAGACTTGGAAGCATGAAAAACTTACATTAAGTATAATGAGTCATGTACATGATCAAAAAAAGACAGAGATCAAACCACTTCAATAATCTGCAAAAGACTTCCAGGAATTCTATTTAGCTTACATGCAATGTGACAAAGCCTTCTATTTCCCACAGGAACCAAATAGAATGGAACCTTGAACAAGTCAAAAATTCAACTATTTATACCACTAGCTACCTTGGAAACCCATAACAGGTTGCAACAAGCTACGGACAGCTAGGGCATAGCCTTCATCCACTAAGCCAATCAGAGATAGCCAAGAAATTTACTGTAGGGGTAGGAAACACAGGCAACCTAGAGAAAGAGATCCCAAACAGATCTTACAATCAAGACAATCAGTACAAAACACCAGGAAGAACCATGAAAACCAGTCAAATCACCACCTACAAACAGCTCCTCGAGCATCAAAGTAGTCCATCATAAAGCACAAAAGTCTCTGCAAATCAAGTAACAGGCCTCTGGACCACTCTGCAACCACTGGCACCACCAAACCAAGTCAAAAACTACTGCCAAAGCCATAAATTTTGGTACTTCCTATCCCAAAAACTCTCTGCAAGAATTCAAATTTCAAATCCCAATGGTCACCTTCATTTCACGAGCTTCATTTTCCTAAACCATTTGCCCCTAGTTGCGCAGTCGCATGGTCATAAACTTCACTGCCATAAGAAATGGGCCTCATTTTATGCTTGGTCACATGATCGCATGGCACCAGACTAACACCTGTGATCATGCAATCGTAGACTCTTAACCGTGGTCAACAGTCGGTCACAAACCTTTGCAAAGTCCTCGGCGACCTCATAAACCCCTCAGTGAATGAAAACTGAGCAAGTCAGCTGCATGGCACCATGGACCCACCTTAGAACTCTGCAACCATGACATCTGGCAGTTAGTTGCATGATCGAATAGCCCGGAGATGGGCTATGTGAACATGTGACAACCAAAAAACTGCTACCTCCGCATAACTGCCACTGCTAAGCCTGGTGGTTAGTCGCATGATCGCATAGCCTTGAAAAAGGCTATGAGATCATGAGACTAACCATTACTTACAATGCTTCGGCCCTACCAACAACTGCCACATGTCACACCACTAGTTGCTGCAAGTATCGAGTCACACCTGCCACAGGACCCACCTGCAAACCACTTGCCACCTCGGTACACCGGCAACCAACCAGAACTCAACACGTCACTAAAACACTAGCCCCAGGGACACGTGTTGATTAGTTGCATGATCACATAGCCAAAGAATGGGCTATGTGATCATGCGACAGCCCACCAAAGGCCGCCACATCACTGCCCACCAGCCAATCAAAAGTGAACACGTCACAACACCGAGCAAGTGGTCCCAGCCAAACTTAGTGAACTGGCGACAAAGGCTATCGTCAGTTCACCCAAAACACCCTACCTCTACTAAAATTTTTAGCAATCTCACGACCACCCTTTGCTGAATCGCTAGATAATTTGGGGAACCGCCAAATCTTTCCGTGAATGAGTGAAAAGCCTGAACTTTATCGACACCGCCAGATCTTTATCCACTCCGCCAAACCTCAGACCCCACCTGCTACCGGGCCCCAGGGACACGTAGCAAGAGGTCACATGATCACATGTCAAAAAATTCTGACATGTGGCCATGTGAAAATGAATAAGAACATACCCCACTCTGACACCGGGCCCACTTCACCGAAGAAATGCTAGAAACAAACAAGATCAATGACAGGCGCATGATCGCATGGGGTGAGAATATTCCATGAAATCACACACTGACTATTGATCTCCTCCCTTTGCCGCTTGAAGAATCTAGCCCCACATCATCACACTTGTGTAGTTAAGACTGATGAACAAAAAGTGCCGGTAGAAAAGAAGAAATGCAAGGTAAAAAACACACAGGGTTTTCGGTGAAAGATCAAAAACATCCAAGGTTTTCACAATGGAAAATGATTGAAAACACATAGGATTTTTGATAGACTAAAAGGTAAGTGCACAAAAGCCAGAAGGCACAGGTCGAAAAAAATGAGGGTTTTCACACAGACTGAAAACATCATGGATTTTTTAAAACACTATGGGTTTTTGACACTGAGGTAGATTTTGAAACTTTTTCCTGCCGACCTTAAAACCTGAATATCTTTCTGGATTTTGCAATTCAGCATGTGCAAATTGGACTAGAGTGTGGTGACAAGATGAAGCACACAGGGCTAAGGGCACTTTACAAAAACATTTGCAGGGAAGAGGCCATTTTCATAAGATTTTTGCTATGATAGAAAAATGGCCTAACACCATTCTCCCTCTATGTGAGACACTTTTGTGGATAAGGTTGGGAGACCATTAGTCTTTTAGCCTTGTTGATCCCTACTAGAACATATTACCTTGATGAGAATCCTTGTAATGTGATTATGTAAACCACTTCATACAAAATAATGAATTTGCACAACAATAGTGTTGATGATTTGATTTCTCTAGCATAACCAAGACTAAGTTAAGCCTAAGGAGGTATAGAAACCTTATGAGTTGACATGTCCACACTATTAACCAGTCTAATTAGTGAGGTTGTAGATTAAAAGACCTCCTAGGATCAACAATTAAATATGAGATGGATTAGAAATAACCTTGAGTTAACCATCTTCGTGAAACATACTAGAAATTAATATAGAAGGAATCCATGGCAAAATTGTATTATGAGGCAATTGCATATTAGGTGTAGTGGTAAGTATGTTGTTAGGATCAATGTTCAACATGGTTTAAGGACTATCTTGTTTTAAGATAGCATTGTGTAATTGAGGATCTTAACCTGTTGATTTTGTACCATGTATTAAATTAGGATAATGTTATTACAATATGATACATTCTGACATGATTTGATGAAAGAGCCTAGTGCATTGGTATTGCATTTTACTTGGGTTATGTTTTGCTAACTCAAAGTTATGATCTAAATGAAATGATAAAGAACAAAGAGCTTGAATCATATATTGATATATGGGACTTGTTTCAGATTAATTGAGGTAATTTAAATAAATGGAATTGTGATATGCTTTAGAAATAGAGAATATAAATGAATATGGTTTATTAGGAGTTGAGTTATGAAACCTGGCTAGGAGATATTTTCAATTTACTATATATATATATATATATATATATATATATATATATATATATATATATATATATATATATATATATATATATATATATATATATATATATATTGATCAATTTTGGATTTGGAGAAATGTGGATTTAAATATGTGAATGAGGTGATGTGGTATGTAAATGTAATTGATGTATATGTACAAATGGGTTTATATGGTTCTTTACTTGGATTATATACATAATGCATTCTTGGAATTACTAATATTATCTTGAGTGTGTGTGTGTGTAGAAATAAAACCATGGAATTTAAGGGGAGTTAAGCCAACATGTGTATATTATCTCCGTGACACCAAGGTTGTGTCCCAAAGAGATACAAGACCTCCCTGTGACATAATTTATTTTGTAAAGTATGTGAATGTGAATGTATTTAAGTTGGTTTATTTTATTAAGTTGTTTAGTGGAAGTGCCAAGTGTAATTGTGAATGTGTTGTGGTGTCAATTGACACATGTGTTGTTTTTTTTAAGTTGGCAATGGACCTCGTGGAGTGAATTCATGTCACCATCTAACCCTAGTACAATTTGTCTTCCCCACACCTTTGCCTCAGTTAGGGCACACATGAGTAGTCACATCCTCTCTAATTTCGAATTTTGCCTTTGGGATGGGTTTTGAAGGGTCAAATTGACCCCTAGGGAGTTTTTTTACACAAAAATAGAAGGCCCATGGGTTATACCTATGGGTAAGGGTCCTTTTTAACCATAGGACACCCTAGAGCCACCTTGAGAAGCCCTCCAAAAGTGGGCTTTTGTCAAATGGCGAAAATCAAACTCACATGTGAAACTTCATGAGTCAAAAAGTTTCCAACTCTCTTCCCCATTCACCTTTTTGCAGTTCCACTTTAGGAAAGTTGTAAGGTTTTGGGTAGGTCACCCAATGGGAAGCTCACAACTCTCCCAAGGTCATGGGAGAGTGTGAGAAGCCTATTTTAGTGGCAAACTTGGATTGTGTTGCCTAATCGCCCACTCTCCAACTTTGGAGACAATCTAGGAGCTTGGAGAAAGTTAGGAAGAAAAGGGAAGGCTCATTTCATCTATTTACCATAACTTTAGGTGAAGGTATGTGCACCTCAACCTCCATTAATGGAGTTTATGCATTTTATGAGTTCATATGAGTAGGAAGGTATTACAGTTTGTATATGTGTGTGTTGTGAGTTGTTGTTATGCTTTGTGTAAGTCCTCGAGTTCATTCATGAGAGTATTGTGTGAGCAAAGTGTTTTGAATCTCTTATGTTGTAGTGATAAATGTGTATGTTATGTGAGCTAGAGATGAAACATGGTTGTTTTTGCATGAAGTTCTTATTTCCTACTTGTTGAGTGGGTCTTAGTAGTTTCTTGTTTGTGAATGGCCATGTAAGAAAAGTTTTTGTTGTAAATCCTTGTGTGAAGACAAGGTTTCATGAAGTAATGTGATGTGTGCAATATTTGAGGGATGTATGGGCATTTTATGTTGGCTTGTCTTCCCCTTGCTCAGGGGTTGGCTAGGAACTATGAGGTCTCATGATGCCATATGGTAGGGAGGAGAGTATTCCATGGATTGCTGGTTTTGATATGCAGATTTTTGGCTGAGTATTGCAACCCTCTTGAAGAAAAGAGTAATGAGGTGTTTCCTAGTTGTTTCGTAGAAAAATATGTAGAGAAACTATTTTTTTAATTTAAAGATTATTTGATTTTGCAATGTAATCTAATGATGTATCTCATTTAAGTGAGAGTGTAAAATGATTTATGAGAAATACATGTTGATAACTTCTATTCATATTTGTAATGCAACTTCAAAAAAAAATATTTGTAATTTTGTGTTTGCTATTGTAAAATGTGTTTGAATACATTAGTAAGGTTTAACCTAAACTCAAAATTTATATATTAGCAAGCTGTTAAAAGAAAAAAAACTTAATCTATGGTAGTTGTGTTCTTTCCCAAAAAATATGGGCATTACATATATGCAGAAGTGAGTGAGTTGATTCAATCTTAGAGACCCCTTGAGGGGAAGTTTGCAGATTACACCATGGAGTTTGATGGACTCCTACATCATAGAGGACGCATCTACATACCTTCTTCCAGAGGATTTCAAGATTTTTGCATGCTAGAGGCCCATAGAGCCCCTTATGTAGCACATCCTAGAGTGAAGAAGATTCATGCCGACTTGAGACAGCTATATCATTGGCCTAGCATGAGAATTCAGATTGCTGAGTTGGTAAGTATGTGCCTAGAATTTGAAAGGGTGAAGGTGAAACACTGATATCCAGGTGGTCTACTTAAATCTCATGAGATATCTCATCTCATCATCATGATGCCATGATGGTGACAATTGACAAGTTGACTAAGATGGTTCACTTTTCACCAATGCATACTACTTTTACCACACTATTAGTGGCATAGGTGTAATACCCCTCTAACCCTAATATAAGTTTTGTGTTTTTGAAAGAATTAAGATCCTTCGATGTTTTCTTACAGCTTAAGTTGTACATGATACTTTTTTGATCTATTCCTATATTTGTTTATAATAATTTCATAAGCTAGTACTCAATGATTCTAATATCAGACATACTATCTAAAGGTATCATTTTTGTATGTATTTATCTCTATGTATGTATTGAGTACCTACAAGACCTTTATGAACATAGTTAGGATGTTATATGATATGTACTTGATAGATATATATAAGTGGTTATTTATATTTTATTCTATTAAAGTTACCTTGGATGAATCTTGTATCTCACTTGATGATTTGATTATGTTAATTTATTATTAGTATTGATAAGAGACTAACACAATGCTTGAGATTCTAACCTTCATTATGATGATGCTACATGCTTTGAGTGTATATATATATACATGATGTGTTTTCATGATTCAGGATGAAGTCGTAGTTACTCACATAGCTAAGGTCCACACGATGTATCGATCCTGGTCATTTGTCTGCAATGTTTTCTTTTATATGTATATCCATGCATATGTATTTCTTCTTTGTGATGCAGGCTTGCAGGTACCGGGCATCGACTTCACCTGGCTTCACAGGTCTGAGCATGCCCTCAAATCCTCGATGGTTGTTGTTATGGAGATAGTACTAAGGCCCCTACATGAGTCTTCCTTTGTCATTATTCCAATTTGGGAATATTAGGGTTTCTTCTTTGTCAGTCAACCTTTGGGTCAAAAACCCAGATCCAACGCACCCGGTTTGGCATGGTTGTAGTTAGTGCCTTGTGACCACTTGAATTCATTTGGTTGTATGATTTGTTTACTCATTTTATTTATTTCTCCTTCTTGGTATGATTCTTAGTTAATCTTTCTATGTTGTGTTTCAGGAGTTTAGCTTGACTTTCCTTGTTGACTTTGGTTGACCTTGTTTGATCTTATGGTTTTCTCGATATGTTTCATAGATGATTTGTATGGCCTCTTTGGATGATTAGATTTATTTTGAGGCATGTGATTTTATTCTACCTCAGTGTTATATCCTATAGCAATTATAAATAGGTAATAATATTGTGATCTATTACTTCATAATCTTATAGATTATAGTGTTTGGTATTTGGCATATATATATATATATGGAAATATATATATGGGTGCACACATATATGTATTTATATATATATATAATTTATATGTGATTATATGTTAATTATTGTAGATATTGTTGATGGTGTATATTTTGGGATTAATGTAAAGTATAATATTATTAATAATTAAATATTAAATAATGCAAGGTATATTATTCTCAATTGTTAATTATTAATAATGAGGATAGGTTATATATATAGATATTGATGTAATTAATGATGGCATATGCATATATGTTAGGATAATATTACATATGTGTATGAATGAATACAAATAATCTTTTATTGTATAATATTAAGTTATTTTATAATACCCTTTAGTTAAGAGTTAGTTGGGAGTTGGTTGCTTTTCCTCACAACCTTTGGAAATCTATTTATATGCACTACTTTCTCATTTGAAGGGAGGGGGATTTTGGGGCTGAAGCATTGAGGAGAGGATGGTCTTAATTTTCATAGTGATTTTGGAGAGAAAACTTGGAGATGTGAGGAAGATTTTGTAAGCATATGTCTTTAAGAATTTTTGGTTATCTTTGCTTTTGGGAGAGAGACATTTTTGTGAGAATTTCAATAGTTGAGAGAGAGATTATTTGCTATGGAATTATTTCTTTCTTTCATGGAGATTTCTGAAAGTGGATAGGGTTTGAAGGATGCATCTCAAGTTTGGATTTGTCTTCTCTTTTGTTTCCTTCCTTCTTCGATTCAACCTTCGTAGGACATGAGGTATGGATTGAATATGTTAGTTACTTTATGTCTCTAATAGATTATGGATCTATTTATATATTATAATTATTTATTATATCTTTACTTTTAATTTCTATGATTATTTTAAAGTTTTGAGTTTTTGTTTGTAAGAATTGGCATGTGTTTTCCTAGGGTTTTTAGCAACCCATTTTTGGAGATCTATTATTATAATAATTTAAATTGCATCTAGGGTTTTACTAAATTGATTTTATGGAAGTAAAATTCACAGATATCAAATGGGTATCTCTTTGATTTTATTTTTAGGGTCGAATTAATGCCTTATTTTTGACATTTTGGCAGACTATGCCTGTCCATTCTCGATTCTAAATTTTCTGTCAAATGTATTTGTATGCTACAGGCTGATATGATTATATAAAAGTCTAAATTTAATATAAAATATTCTCCTAAGTCTTATCTTTCATTTCCAATTGGTTTGGAGAATTTTTATTATGTTTTGTGAAAATTACAACCGTTTTAGTGAAGGCAGGTCTGAACCCTAACCAGAATTTTCTGTTTTAAACCAGAAGTCATAACGTTCTTTCCCACCATTGGATCTTCCTAAAAATCAAATTGAGAGTCCATAATTATGTTATCTAAATCTCCACTGAAGTGATTTCCTTTATTATTGTTTTTGTGGAAGATATGGATGACTGTTCTATGATGACTATTCTTTGCATTTAATCCTTGCTTGAAATAATTCAGTTTAAGAACATCATTAAGTTTTAAGGTTTCGTATGGTCACCAGAGGCTATTAGAATATTTTTTTTGGTTAATTGGATCTATGTTTACTTTGAATATGTTTATAATATCACTTGGATGTCTTCTTATATGTTTGGAACATTCTGTATGCCATATTGGGTTTAGGGTTGTCAAGTGGACTAGGGACAACATATGTTTTCCTAAACTCAATCAAATGTTGTTATGGAATTGATATGAATTATTGATGATGGATCTATTATGATCTTATGATTTTTATATGTATGTTAGGGAACCTAAGTACACTAGGTGAGTGGCTCATAGTGAGGGGCCGGGGCCCTAAGTGGCTAGTACCAGGATAACCTACTATGAGTTATTTAATCAAGTGATAACCTAAATAAATGAATTGGGAATGGGAGATTATTGGAATGGGAAATTACACACTAATCAAGATTAATTGTGCCTCGCCCATGCCTTTAGTGCTAGTAAAGACTAAGGATGGGAGTGGGAGAAGGTACCTATGCGTAGGTACGACTGGATGACCTTGTCTGTACGAGAGGCATTCGGTTCCGCATGTGCCTACTTGGGGGCCGGGGCCAAGAGTGGCTAGTACCAGGACAACCCAAGGGGTGAGGGCTATGCGATGACACTCACCTAGCTTGTAGCTTAGAGTCTCTACCAAACTTGATCATGCCTCTGGTAGTCCTTATGGTCTTCTTGTCTTTTCTTTTGTGTTGTGACTTTGGGGAAATTTTATCACCACCTTAGGAATTTCCTAGTTGTTATCTCTTGTATGGGCCTTTGGTTCTATCTCCTAGCTCGGGGGAGTGGGCCTATTGGTTCCACATGGTTGGGTGGTTAATATTTATATCGAGGTATTGATCGTGATTCTTTGGATGATCCTAGCACATATTCCTTTCCAGATCTGCAGTTGAAGATTTCTTATTGGATATTTTAATATGTTGAGATGTACTTATGTATTTGTATTCATGTAATTTTTAATCTCCTAAAAGGAGTCTTGTAGTTTTGATGCAATCTCAATTCAAAGCAATGCATAAGGGAATGGGTAGTTCTAGGTAAAAGAAAGGGAAAAGAATGTGAAATATTGGACATGTTATTAGCATTAAAAGAAAGTGTTTATGTTATTTATCCTATCCTCTTATGTTGTCCATGTGTAAAGGAAATAATCTTAAATATAATTATATATAATGACGTATCACAACAATAATGTATTCTCTCTTGATGAAAGAATTCAAAGAGATTATTGAGAAATGATAGATTAGTGATTGGAATTATTAACAATGAATGGTTATGAAACAATGCAATAGAATAGTAATTTGATTTTAATGTTAATACTTGGTTCATGTTAATGAAGTACCTAGGATAATGCCTACCTTAATGAATATTAATCTCTTACCTAAATTATTAGAGAAAAGTGATATAAAGGATAGTAGATGTAGATGAAATCAATATGAATTTATGGAATGAGTTGATAAAAGGAATAATGATGTTGGATGATTAATCTATGTTTAATAAAAGAAATAAGTTAGAGACATTTAACTTGGTGCATTAAAATGAATGTAGATCTTTTAAGCTCTTGATTCTGCGAATATCTTATGCATGTAATAGTTTATATGATGTTGCTTTAGTAGCGACGTTAGGGAACCCGGGAGGACTTAAGTTGTATTAATCTTACATTCAAGTAGTAGAAAATTATTTCTTCTTTTAGAAATATGAAGTGTAATGATGAATATTATTATAGTTAAAATAAATAAATAAAATAAAATAAAAATTCGCTACTTGCATTTTATAGAGGTTTTATGTCTTGTCCTCTTGGGTTGCCTGGCGGGGCATTACAATAGGTGTTCTTGTGAGACATAGTTAGACTGCATGGCATACCTTGTAATATCCTCTTAGATAGAGAGTCTCTCTTCACTTCATCCTTTTAGAGGGAACTGTAGGCAACAATGGGTACTAGGCTCAACTTTAGTATGAACTATCATCATGAGATAGATGGACAGACCGAAAGGGTCAATCAGGTGATATAAGACATAATTCTTCACATCTATGTGATGGACCATTAGAACCAATGGGAGGAATACCTACATTTAGTGGATTTTTCCTATAACAATGGGCATCATACATCCTTGGGTATGCCTCCTTACCAGGCTCTCTATGATAGACCTTGCAGGACACCACTGAGTTGGGATAGGATCAAGGATAAAGTTTCTATTGTTCCTAAGCTAGTCAGAGATATGGAGCAGTAGGTGACCTTGATTAGGAAGGATCTTAGAGAGGCTTAGGATAGATAGAAGAAGTATGATGTTACAAAGAGGATAGATCAAGCCTATTTAGTGGGAGACAAGGTCTTTTTGAGTGTGTGACAACATAAGAGTCCAATCCAATTTGGAAAGGGCTCTAAGCTTGCCGGTGCAGGAGCACCTTAGGATCCTAGTGGAGATCCTATAAAATTTTGGCTTGTAGGTGTTTCTAGCCAACCACCAGAGAATAAGAACTAATATAAAGTCCCAAGGTGTGTGTGTGTGTGAGTCATGTAAATAGGTGTGTTGGGTGCTTAGAGTTTTCTTTAGTCAAGGTCCTAACTAGTCTTGTTATTTTACCTTAATCCTTAAAAAGTCAAAGTTGGTCAAAGTATAGACCACAACCACAAAATGAGTGAAAATTTATTAAATGATGAATATGAATGATTTAGGTGTTAGGAATAGTCCCAAGAGATAACTAAGAGGGGGGGGTGAATCAGTTATCTACAAGTTTCAATTCTTTATCCAATTAAGTATACTTCAACATTAACCATTAACACAATGAAAGAACACATGAACACAACACCAATATTTGGTTAGGGGGAAACCCAAATAGGTAAAAACCCTGATGGGAATTGACACCCACTAATATTCTATACTAGTGTTTTATGATCCTTGTTAGAAGATCCTTAACCCTGTTAGGAGTTTATTTACAATGCATTAAGTATAGTAGACCTGGTCAAGGGTCAGACCCTATTAGGAATCTTTTACAATAGTCCCTATTAGGGGAGAGGATGCATTGTTCGAGAGCACACTGCTCAAAGGGGTGAAGGCTACAACCTTCTATTTAATAGATACACACTATATCTGGATCTTGGTGAACTCCGCTTAGACCTGTTGTTTGGATCAGTTCCAATGTATAGCACAAATACTTCACTTGGTTGCATATACCTTATTTTGATGGTTCAACACTTTGCACACTCTACTATGCTCTTAACAATCAACCATGAACCACACTCAAGCAATCACAGATGACTGCCTATAAATATGTTTCCTCTAGATGATATAATCAAGTTGGCCTATTAAAACCACCTTGAAATCATAATAGATAAGTCATAACAAACTCCAATAATAATTCAGTCAATTCTACTAAGCATGTAACACATTCTGGGACTTGTCCAATAAGATAATTGTAGACGTACACGACACACTATCAGTTCTACGAAAATAACTAGATCTTACTCCTCAAGCTGAATTAACTCATGCGCTCTTAACCAAAAATTAATAACTCTTATATAAGCTCTAATCCAAGGGTGCATACCCAAATGATAGGTGCAACTCCAGAACCAATATTATCTCTGTCAGCTCTTCTGAACAAACACAAGAAACTGCTACTGGTAAATAGCGACCGCATAACTTCACTTGCGCTAATCATCAGACTCTGTGTCCATGAAATTCACATCATTAACATGTCTCCATCATATATCCAAGGGTGCATGGCTTCATGACAACTGTACATACAACCATACATAGAACACTGCCTGTTACTCTGTAAGGAACACTGCTGACACAAGCTGCTATATAACTGTCTGTACTAACAGTTAACCTTTGCATCCATGATATCATACTGATAACATGTCCATGCTTCATATACTTAAATATTACTACATAGGTCTTCCACACATGCTACTTACCATATGTTGTCATCAATGACAAACATATAGTCAGTACTGGCCTACTAGCAAATCTCCAACAATCTCCCCCTTTGGCATTGATGGCAATATATGGAATGAAAAACTCCACCAATCCAAATGAACATTTCTTTTATAAAATTATCCATTTCCTCTTCAAAACTCCCCCAAGAATGAATCTTCCATCTGTTGCAATATTCTTCAACATTCTCCATTTCCTCAACTGAACTGCTTCCATAAACTAAATACTACTCCCCCTTAGTATATTACCCCTTTTGTTTCTATTTTTTATGACTATATATTACTCCTTTTACATTAATGGAAAAGGGTGCCAAACCATTTAAACACTAGTACTACTCCTGAAGTAGAGTAGTCCACCATCCATCAGTCCCTAAGGATTGATGCTCTTTCTTCTTTTTCTAAGCAAAATCAGGGAAGGGAATTAATCCCAACTTCTCCTTGAGATACTCAAATGTATCCTTTGGCAAGGGCTTTGTGAATATGTCTGATAACTGATCTTTGGTACTCACATAGTCCATCTTGACTTCTTTCTCTGCCACTTTCTCTCTGAGGAAGTGATACTTGATCTCAATGTGCTTTGTCTTTGCATGCATCACAGGGTTCTTTGACATGTTGATAGTGCAAGTGTTATCACAGTGAATAACAATAGGATAATCAATTTGAATTCAAAAATCCTTTATCATCTACTTGATCCAAAAAATTGTAGAACAATTCAAGGCTACTACAACATACTCTACATCTACTATTGACTACGAGATACAATTTTGCTTCTTGTTTTTCCAAGTGACAAGTCTATCACCAAGAAACATTGCTCCACCTAATGTACTCTTTCTATCATCAACACATCCTGCCCAATCTGCATCAGTATACACATGAAGCTCAACATTTTCTAAATTAGGATACCATAGACCATAATCTATAGTGCCTTGCAAGTATCTATATATTATTTTCACTACCATGAGGTGACTTTGTTTAGGCTGTGTTGTAAATCTTCCAACTATGCCAACTACATTGGAAATATCAGGTCTAGTTTGAGTAAGATATATGAGTTTACCAATCATAGACTTGTACAATGTTGTATCTACTATTGGAGAATCATCTTATTTTTTAAGCTTACATCTAGTGATCATAGGTGTCCCTACTGGCTTGCAATCATCCTTCTTGAATTTCTTTAATATCTCTTTCACATACTTAGACTGATTAATGAAAATACCTTTCTCTGTCTGCTGCACATTTAGTCCCAAAAAGTACTTGATAGGACCAATCATGCTCATATCAAACTCACTCTACATCACTTTAGAAAATTTTGAACTTAGTTTGTCATTACCTCCAAAGATAATGTCATCCACAAATATAGCTACAAGTAGTAGTCCTTCAGATGTCTCTCTTATGAATAAGTTGCTATCTGTTGCTCCTTTCTTGAATCCAATCTTTGTTAGATGTCCATCAAGTCTTTCATACCATGCTCTAGGGGCTTGCTTAAGTCCATAGAGGGCTTTCTTCAATTTGCATACCATATCAGGTATGTTTGATAAGGTGAATCCTTTTGGCTGCTCAATGTATACTTCTTCTTTTAGCTCTCTATTCAAGAATGCTGACTTAACATCCATCTGATAAACTTTGAAGTTTTTGAATGTTGCAAAAGCTAGAAACAACTTAATAGCTTCTAACCTGCTTATTGGTGCAAAAGTGTTCGAATAGTCAATACCTTCTCTTTGTGCATATCCATTACATACCAATCTTGCTTTGTTCCTCACTACTGTGCCATCTTCATTCATCTTGTTTCTGAATATCCACTTTGTTCCAATCACATTTTTATCACTAGGTCTCGAAACCAGTTCCCAAGTATCATTCTTGATGATCTGATCTAGTTCTTCTTTCATATCATGATGCCAATTTGAATCTTTGCATGCATCTTCAACACTTAAGGGTTCAATTTGAGATAGTAAACATACCACCTCACTGCTTAAAAAAATCTTAGCCTTTGATCTTGTTGTGACTTTTCCACTCTGATCTCCAATGATGCCATCCTTAGAGTGATATCTAGAAGCAAACCTAGGAGATTTGGGTGATACTATCTTATCTACCTTAGGAGTTTCTTCCTCACTTGTCTCGGGGTCATTGAATAACACATCAATACTGTCAAACATTTCTTCAATAACTATTTCACTAGTGGGAGGTCTAGGTTCTTCTTCAATCATGGGTGAGTAATCATGATATTTTTCTTGAACCATAAACTTTTCATCAATCTTAACATGAACACTTTCAATGATCTTTTTCAATCTTAAATTGAAACATCTATAAGCTTTACTTTTAGTAGAGTAACCAAGGAAAATACCTTCATCACTTCTTGCATCAAAATTGCCTATGGCTTCATCCCTATTGATATAACACTTTCTTCCAAAGATTCTGAAGTATTTCACTATGGGAACATTACCAAACCATAGCTCATAAGTTGTCTTGTCAACGCTAGGCCTTAACTAAATTTTATTGATGGTATAGACTATTGTGTTGGCTGCATCTCTTCAGTAGGTGTGTGAAACTTTTCCTTCAATCATGATGGTGCATGTTGTATCAAGGATGATCCTATTCCTTCTCTCTAAAATTCCATTCTACTAAGGGGTTCTAGGTGCACTTAACTACCTCTTGATGCCATGTTCTTTGCAATACTCATAGAATTTGTCAGAGGTGAATTCTCCTCCTCTATCCGATCTTAAACATTTTATCTTTAGTCTAGATTCATTCTCAACCTTAGCTTTGAATATTTTGAACTTCTCAAAGGTTTCTGACTTATCTTTTAAGAATGCAACCCACATCATTCTAGTATAGTCATCAAAAAACAAAATGAAATACCTTTCACCATAGTATGATCGTGTTTGAGTTGGACCACATAGGTCTGTATGAATCAAATCCAACTTGTTATCTGCTAAATTGTGCTTGCTCCTGAATGAGTTTTTAACATGCTTTCCCAATACACATTCCCTACATATAGTATCAACTAGTTTTTCTATGCTAGGTAAATCTCTTACTTCCTTTACATTGCGTATCTTTACTATGTTATCAAAATCGATATGACATAGTCTTTTATGCCACAACCAACTGTCATCAACTTTGGCAACAAAACAACTTGCTTCTAAATTGAGTTGGAAAACATTACCTTTAGTCTTTGAGCTTGATGCAATCATAACACCATCCTTGTTGTTAATGATGCACTTGTCTCCATTGAATTCCAATTTGTACCCTTTATCAACTAGCTGCCCAACACTTAGTAGGTTATGTTTCAAAACATCGACATAAAGAACATCATCAATACTATTATTTCCATCCAAGGTGATGGATCCTCTACCAACGATGGGTTTAGGAGTGTTATCTCCAAGTCTAACCATGCCACCATTGTATTTGTCTAGATGAAAAAATATGTTTTTATCACCTATCATGTGATGTGAACAACCACTACCTATAATCTAGTCTATTCTTATATCAGTTTGTGAAATCAATGCTAGCTCTTGTTCCTTATTTTTATCTTCATGGTCTATCTTATTATTCATTTTCTCTATAATGGAAATGAATCCAATTTCTTCTTTAGCTAACTCATCATCTGAAACTCCATCTCCAACATAGTAACATTCCTTGGAGTATTTGGGTTTATAGTCATTTTTGGACTTTCTAGCTCTTGTAGGACACTTGGATGCAAAGTGACCAATCTTATTACATGAGAAGCATTTAAATGGAAATTGACCTTCATATTTTCCTTTTCCTTTCTTTTCTCTTTTTGAAATCATAGCAATGAAATCATCTAGTGTTTTCTCTTCATCAACATCATCAAAATTACCAAAAGTGTTTGCAGATTTCTTACCATGAACTGTTGCTTTGAAGGTTGTCTCACTTTTAGGTTCTATCTTCAATCTTGAAATTTCAAAAGATGAGATTTTGCTGATCAAGGTCTCTCTCTTGAAATTTGATGTAATCTGCATTGTCTCATCAAGGAAGTTGATCTTTTTTTCATATTCTGGAGTGAGAGTAGTCATCAATTTGTCCATAATGTCTTCCTCTGAGATCTCTCCACCATTGTTCCTGATTCCAGCAACTACTTCATTGATCCTTTGATTGTAAGCTCTGATGTTTTCTTCAGGTAGTATCTCTAATGCATTGTATCTTTTCTTCCATGTTTTTTTGCATGTATCCTTTGCTTGTTTGTCTCCTTCAAATGTGTCTTCTAGGCACTTCCATATTTTGTGGGTTGTATCTACTTTCTTTATTTCTGAAAACTCACTATCAGATAGGGCACTGATAAGGGCTTCTTTGGCCATTGCATTCTAATGAAACAATTATTTTTGCTTTTCATTAGCATCATCCTTTGTAAGGTCTTCTAAAGTAGGGATCTTGACTGCTTTGATAGTTACATCAAAAACTTCAAAAGCAACACATTACTAATGAGTCACCATATTGTTCTTCCAATCAAGATAATTCTCTCCATCAAACTTAGGAATTTCTTTTCTGAAGAATGCCATATGATTAACCTCAAGCTATTAAAAATTCTCTCTGAGGCACTTGGCTCTAATACCAATTGTTAGGAATAGTCCCAAGAGATAACTAAGAGGTGGGGGGGGGGGGGTGAATCCGTTATCTACAAGTTTCAATTCTTAATCAATTTAAGTATACTTAAACATTTACCATAAACACAATGAAAGAACACATGAAAAAAACAAAAATATTTTGGTAACAGGGAAACCCAAATAGGTAAAAACCCCAGTGGGAATTGACACCCACTAATATTTTGTACTAGTGTTTTATGATCCTTGTTAGAAGATCCTTAACCCTGTTAGGAGTTAATTTACAATACATTAAGTACAGTAGACCTGGTCAAGGGTCGGACCCTATTTGGAGTCTTTTACAATAGTCCTTGTTAGGGGAGAGGATGCACTGTCTGAGAGCACACTGCTCAAAGGGGTGAAGGCTACAACCTTTTGTTTAACAAATACACACTATATCTAGATCTTGGTGAACTGTGCTTAGACCTACTATCTAGATTAGTTCCAATGTATAGCACAAATACTTCACTTCATCACATAGACCTTCTTTTGATGGTTCAACACTTTGCACACTTTTCTTTGCTCTTAAGAATCAATGATGAACCACACTCAAGCAATCACAGATGACTGCCTATAAACATCTTTCCTCTAGATGATATAATCAAGTCGGCCTATTAGAACCACCTTGAAATCATAATAGAGAAGTCATAACAAACTCCAATAATAATTTAGTCAGCTCAACTAAGCACACAACACATTCTGAGACTTGTCCAATAAGATAATTGTAGATGCACGCTACACATTGTCGGCTCTACCAAAATAATTGGATCTTACTCCTCAAGCTGAATTAACTCATGTGCTCTTAACCAAAAATTAATAAATCTTATATAAGCTCTAATCCAAGGGTGCATACCCAAATGATAGGTGCAACTCCAAAACCAATATGATCTCTGTCAGCTCTTTTGAACAAACACAAGAAACTATTGCTGGTGAATACCGACTGCATAACTTCACTTTCCCTAATCAGCAGACTCTGTGTCCATGAACTTTACATCACTAACATGTCTCCATCATATATCCAAGGGTGCATGGCTTCATGACAACTATATGGAAAACCATACACAAAATACTGCCTATTACTCTGTGAGGAAGACTACTGACACAAGCTACTATATAACTGTCTATACTATTAGTTAACCTCTACGTCCATGATATCATACTGATAACATGTCCATGCTGCATATACTTAAAGCTTACTACATAAGTCTTCCATGCATGCTACTTACCATATGTTGTCATCAATGACAAACATACAGTCAGTACTAGCTTGCTGGAAAATCTCCAACATTTGGATCTATTAGGTTGATTTTGCATTGAACTCAACAAGCTAGGAAAAAAATTGCAAAATTTGCTCGTGACAACTTTGTAACTTTGTAAAGTTGTCATGACAACTTTCCTTAAAACTTGTCAATGGCTTTAAAGGAGTAAAAATGTCAAACCTATAGTTTGAGCATGTGAGTTGGGACTATATAAGCTTAATTGAACCCTAATGGAAGGGTTGGTCATCATTGTATATGGACTTTGTTGGAAGAAGAAGTAGCAATCTCAATTTTGGTATCACAGTAATATTTTTGAGCCATAATCCACACAATAATGGATTGCATGGGTCACTGTTCTAACATGGTTGTATAGTTATTTGCTTGTAGACCATATGTGTGGAATTAGTTTTCAAATTTTGTACATTTTAGTGGTAGTTTGTAAATTTTCTTTGTTTGATAGATTCATTATCTTGTATAGAGCGATCTAGCTAGAAATGGCTCCTTCTTGATTACCACTTGTTAAATCCTCATGGCCACCTAGAATCAAGAAGGGAATTGTATATAATTTATAAATATGGGTTTTGGGTTCATTTTTAGTAGGTTAAATATTTTTCCAAGTGAGCCCTAGGCAAGTATAGGGTTACTCCACTAGGAGCTTACTAAGTTTCTGAGAGATAAACATGGAGTAAACAGATTGGTTTGTGCCAATCTTCGATTGTGGTGTGTGGAGGGATCTGACAAGCCTTTGTGGACAAGAGGAGAAAAGAAGATGAGGTCATTTGAATACCTTTTGAGCCTTTGAAATGCATATTGGTTCAAAGACCCTAGAAACCCTTAAAAATAGGGTTTTCATGGAAAACTACTATATAGACACCTTGGAAATTCTAAACCTAGAAAATCTCAAAGCCTAGGATGAGGTGTTAAAGAATCTTGCATTTTTTTGGTGGGTTGTTGAGGGAAGTTTGGAGTAATATCAAGAATTGCTATTTTAGGAGGCCTTATTGGGGAAAAAAGGCTACTAGGCCTAGAAAATAGGAATCCAAGAGATCAATAAGGAACCTAATGAAAGATTGGTTGGAAAGGAACTAGAACCTATTGAAATTAATGAAGTGAAAACACTTAGTAACATGCATATGAAGGGATTGGAGCATCGATTGTAAGGGTAGGGTCTATGAATGTAGAGTAAGTCCATGAAGGAGAAGATGTGAGTTTGAAGTTCATTGTGAGATCTAGTGTAGGAGAGGAATTGAATATGTGTCCTCTTGTTAGGGTAGAGCCGAGACCCTAAGAAAGTTGATAAGATCCTTGAGAAGAGCCAAAGTGCTCAAGTTGGTTAGATCTCCACATTAAAGTGGTATCAGAGAGAAAGAAAGGCTTGGGAATAGTATTGTGCATGTCAGAGGTGAGTGAATCAATAGGGGAGAGCACTATGGTGATGAATGCAAAGCTACAAGGGACTTGATAGAAAAAAAAAGAAAAGAGTGGACTTATATAGGAATCCTTGGCGGTAGTGAAGCACAAACTAGAAGAAGTTGTAGAGGCAACTGATAAGGTCAAAGAACAATTGGAAGATGAGAAGGAAAAAGGAAAAGAATTGAATGAATAGGATGTCAAGACAGAACCTGACCCCCCATTAGAAGAAGAACCTTTTCTCAAAGGCATCAAGGTATTGAGTGGAAAGGCACTTGAAGGTATCCCTGTGTTTACTGGCATAATGGATGTAGAAATGGTGATGGAATTGATAGAAGGCATGGAGAATCATTTTGAATGTGAAGGGATGATAGAAGTCCAAAAGGTGAAGATAGAAAAATCTACGTTGAGGGGACAATCCTTGACTTTGTGAAAGTTTCTACAAGAAGAAAGAGAAAGAGAATGGAACAATCCCATACTAAATTTGAAGGCTATGGTCTCTAAAGTTAAAGAAAGCTACCTACCAGAAGACTATGAAATCCAATTGCATAGAAAGAGACAAAATATTAGACAAAATGACATGGATGTAGCTTCTTATATAGAGGAGTTCCAAAATTTGTGCCTTAAGTCCAAGGTATGGGATATAGAAAGAATTAAAGTGGTAAGATACCTAAATGGACTTAGGTGGAGTATCTAGGAAGAACTAAGACTCTTTACCCTTACTAATGTCCATGGTTGTTTTCAAATGGCCCTCAAGGTAGAGGAAAATAATAAAAAGAAACAAGATTCAAGTTCTAGGGGTAGAGGAAGAGGAAGAGACTTTAGGGGAGGCCATAGAGGAGGCTCTAGTGGTAGAAATACTAAGCATGGAAGTCAAGGGGACTCCAAATTTATTGATAAAATGAATGAGCCAAGTAATAGAGGTAGTTATGGCAGAGGTAGGAGCTTTAACAATGGAGGAAGGAGTAGATTAGGGGGTTTTAGCAGAGGTTCCCACTTTGCTAGTATGAAGTGTTACAATTATGGTCAGATAGGCCACCCTTCATATAGATGTCCTTAAAAAGCATCATCCTCACAAGGTGATAAAAATATAGCCTATGTACAAGAAGAGGAAGGTCATGTGAAGCAATCAGAGGTCACACTTGACTTAGAGAAAGGTAAGAATCTCATGCTTAGAAGAGTCTTGATTAAAGAACCTGGTAAGTAAGAGCACTAGCAAGAGAAGAGAACTCTTTAGGATCAAATGTAAGCTTCTTCGCAAGGTGTGTATAGTCATCATGTATTTAGTCTCAATAGATAATATAATCTCTGAGGAGGCAGTGCAGAAATTAAAACTTACTAAAATACCACTTGCATATCCATACAAGGTGAGTTGGTTAAACAAAGGAAAAAATATACTATTCAATGAGAAAGTGTGGGTTGAATTTACCATAGGAAAGTACCAAGAAAAGATACTCTTTGATGTTCTGCCTATGGATGCCTACCATCTATTGCTAGGAAGACTATGGTAGTATGACAGGGAAGAAGTCCACCATGGCAAGGAGAACATGTATACATTCAAGAAAAATGGAGTCACCTATAAGATACAGTACATGATAGAAGAGGAAACAATAAAGACTTTGGATACTAACATACTCCTCATGAGTGGGAAAGAATACCTACATCACATGAAGAAGGAAGAAGTAATCAAGTATACTATCATTGTGAAGCCCAAAGAAGAAACAACATCTAAACAAACACCTATGCTTGCATAGATTAAAGAACTATTAGACCAGGTTAAGGACATCATTTATGATGGAATGCTAGCCACCCCACCTCCACAAAGTGCTACTAGCCACCAAATTGACTTTATACTAGGGGCATCATTGCATATGAAATCTTCTTACAAGATGACAGCATAAAAAAACAAGGAGATTGCAAGGCAAGTACAAGAGTTGTTATACCAAGGCCTAATGAAAAAGAGTATTAGCCGATGTGTTGTTCTAGTTGTCCTAGTACCTAAAAAGTGAAGTAAGTGGAGGATGTGTACTTATTTTAGGGCAATAAATATGATAATGATTAGATATAGGTTTCCTATTCCTAGGATAGAAGACTTGATGGATTGTCTAGGGGGTACAAAGTATTTTACTAAAATGGACTGTAAGAGTGGTTATTACCAAATTAGGATGAAAGAGGGGGATGATTGGAAAATGACCTTCAAAATTGTAAAAGGGCTCTATGAGTGGTTAGTAATGCCATTTGGTCTCACAAATGCACCTAGCACATTTATAAGGGTAATCAATGAAGTCCTAAAAGATTACATAAATGTATTTGTAGTTTTATATCTAGATGACATCCTCATCTTTATTAAGACAAAATAAGAGCATATGAAATACCTAGAGACTATGTTAAGGAGACTGCAAGAAGAAAAGTTGACTATTAACTTTGAAAAGAGTGAGTTAATGAAACAAGAACTTGTATACCTAGGATTTGTAGTCTAACAAGGTGATTTTAAAATGGACAAGAGAGAATTAGAAGAAAAACTAAGTTGTCCTACTCTAAAAATAGGGACTGAAGTGATGAGTTTCCATGGATTGGCACAATTTTATAGAAATTTTGTGAGAACATTTAGTGAGATTTGTGCACCCATATTAGATACTATAAAAGGTGGAGTCAAAAATAAATTAAAGTGGACCAAGGAAGCCAATGAAGGTTTTGAGAGGTTAAAGAAAGAAATAGCTACACAACTTATCCTTGTGCTACCAAGTTTTGATAGATTTTTTATTGTTGACTGTGGTGTAAGCAACATAGCTATGGGGGAAGTCCTTAGTCAAGAAGGGAGACCAGGAGCTTTCTATAGTGAAAGGTTGAATGAAGCCAAGAAAAGGTACTCATCTTATGATTTAGAAATATATGCATTGGTCTAAGCCCTCAAGAAGTGGAGGAATTACCTATTGCCCAAATAATTTTTTGTATACACAGATAACCAAGCTTTAAGATACATCAACACTCAAGAGAAGCTCAATCATAGACACATCAAATGGATGGAATTTCTCCAATCTTATATATTTATAGTCAAGCATCAGAAGGGACAACATAATAAGGTTGTAGATGGCCTAAGTAGGAGGTTAATCACTATCAAAGAAATCCAATTACAGAGCATAGGAGTTGAAGGATTCAAGGACTTGTATGGAGGAGATGAAGACTTCCCTATATTTTATATGGTATGCCTTGATTTTAATAACCATTTTCATAGAGAATTTACTAATTACACCCTACAGAATGGTTTTCTATTTAAGGGTAAAAAATTGTGTGTCCCAAGAGGCTCAATGAGGGAAAACCTTATTCAAGAAAAACATAATGGTAGTCTCAGTGGTCACTTTGGATTGAATAAGACCTTAGAACTAGTTGAAATATTCTACTACTGGCCTAAAATGTAGAAGGATGTAAGGAAATATGTAGAGAAATTTGTGATATGTCAAAAAGCCAAAGGTATAACTTCAAATGTAGGACTTTATCACCTATTACCCACACATAATAGGCCTTGGGTATGCACAAGTATGGACTTTATAATGAGGTTACCAAGGACAAGGACTAGTCTAGATAGTGTGTATGTTGTTGTAGATAGGTTTAGCAAGATGAGACACATTATACCCTGCAAACCAACCCATGATGCTAGCTACATTGCTCAACTCTTATTTAGGGAAGTAGTAAGAATATGTGGCCTACCAATCAACATTATCTCAGACAGGGATGTTAAATTTATGGGATATTTTTGGAAAACACTTTGGAAGAGGTTGGAAATCAACTTGGCACATAGTTTTGCATACCATCCTCAAACAAATGGTCAAACAAAGGTCATAAATAGGGTACTTGGAAATTTTCTAAGGTGTTTGACTAAAGAGTATGGTCAAGTATGGGATCAAGTAATCTCCCAAGATGAATTTTCCTATAATGATAGTACAAAAAAGTCCACAGGTAATAGCCCATTTGAAATCTTGTATTGACTTCATCCAAGGGGAATTTGTGAGCTTAGAGAGTTAAAGGATGATGAAGGGGTTAGTTAGAATACTGATGATTTTAACCAATATATGACAGAGGTCTATGAACAGGTAAAGAAGATTCTAATGGAAGAAAACCAAAATCTCAAAGCTAAGGTAGATGAGGGGAGAAGAGACCTATAGTTTGAAGTAGGGGATTTAGTGATTGTGTATCTCAATAAGGCTAGACTACAAAAGGGAATTCCAAGAAAGCTTAAAATGAGGAGAGTTTTCCCATGCAAAGTATTGGATAAGCATGGACCTAATTCTTATAAAATAGATCTATCCAAGGAGATATCTATCTCTCCTTATTTCAATGTTAAAGATTTGACCAAATACAAAGGCCTTGATGTCAAGGAACATGAGTGCAGTACAAATATGGTAAAAGATGTGGGAGAACTCAGTATACTTGTCTAGACCAAGCCTCAAGCTGAAAGGATCTTAGATTATAGATTAAAAAAGAAAACAAGGAACAAAATATACATGGAACATCTAGTAAAGTGGATGCATAAACCCAAGTCAGAGGCTACTTGGATAGAAGAGAGTGACTTCAAGAAGCATGGAATTAGTTTAGATTTCTTAACACCTAAGGTAATTTAACCTTCTTGTTGTAGGGGGAGAATGGTGTAGGAGCACCTTGGGATCCTAGTGGAGCTATGAAATTTTACCTTTTAGGTGGTTCTAGCCAACCAATAGAGAATAAGGAATAATATAAAGTCACAAGGTGTGTGTGTGAGTCATTAAATAGGTGTGTTGGTTTCTTAGAGTTTTCTTTAGTCAAGGTCCTAACTAGTCTAGTTATTTTACCTTAATGCTTGAAAAGTCAAAGTTGGTCAAAGTATGGATAAGGAACCTAAAATGAGTGACAAGTTTTTAAATGATGTCTATGCATGATTTGGGATCCATTAGGTTGATTTTGGGTTGAACTAAGCAAGCTAGGAACAAAATTGCAAAAGTTACTCATGACAACTTTGCAACTTTGTAAAGTTGTCATGACAACTTTCCTTAAAACCTACAAATGGCTTTAAAGGGGGAAAAAGGTTGAACCTATGGTCCAAGCACATGAGTGGGGACTATATAAGCTTAATTGAACTATAATTTCAGGCTTGGTCATCATTGTGTATGGACTTTGTTGGAAGAAGAAGTAATAATCTCAATTTTGGTATCACAGTCATATTTTTGAGCCATAATCCACACAATAATGGATTGCAAGGGTCACTTTTCTAACATGGTTGTCTAGTGATTTGTATGTAGACAATCTATGAGGAATTATTTTTCAAAGTTTGTACATTTTAGTGGTAGTTTGTAAATTTTCTTTATTTGACAGATTCACTGTCCTATATAGAGCGATCTAGCTAAAAATGGCTCCTTATTGATTACCACTAGTTGAATCCTCATGGCCACATGGAATCAAGAAGGGAAATATATATGCTTCATAAATATGGGTTTTGGGTTCATTTTGAGAAGGTTAGCTATAATTCCAAGCCAGCCCTAGGCGAGTCCAAGGTTGTCTAGCTAAGAGCTCACAAAGTGGCAGAGAGTTAAAGATGGAGTAAATGGATCGGTTTGTGCCAATCTTGGATTATGGTGTGTTGAGGGATTTGACAAGCCTCTATGGACAAGAAGAGAAAAGAAGACAAGGTCATTTGAATATCTTTTGAGCCTTTGAAATGCAGATTGGTTCACAAACCCTAGAAACCCTTAAAAATAGGGTTTTCATCGAAAACTATTATACGAACACCTTGGACAGTCTAAACCTAGAAAATATCAAAGCCTAGGATGAGGTGTTTAAGAATCAAGAACTGTTTGGGTGGGTTGTTGAGGGAAGTTTGGAGTAATTTCAAGAATTGCCATTTTAGGAGGCCTAATTAGGGCAAAAAGTCTACTAGGTATAGAAAATAGGAATCCAGGAGATCGATAAGGAACCTAATGAAAGATTGGTTGGAAAGGAACCAAAACCTATTGAAATGGATGAAGAAAGAGTGAAAACACTTAGTTACATGCATAGGAAGGGATTGGAGAATCAATTGAAATGGTAGGGTCTATGAATGTGGAGTAAGTCTAGGAAGGAGAAGATGATAGTTTGAAGTTGATTGGTGAGATCTAGTGTAGGAGAGGAATTGAAGAAGTGTCCTATTGTTAGGGTAGACCTAAGACCTTGAGAAGGCTGATAAGAGCCTTGAGAAGACCCAAAGAGATCAATTTAGTTAGATCTCCCCACCACTTGCACCTCATTTTTTTTTAACCTTTTGAGATCCTTGAGAGGATAGGATGAGTTGCTAACCATTTAGCATTGCCACCTAGCCTGTGATGCAACCATGATTTGTTTCATGTTTCAATTTTGAGAAAGTATGTTTACGATGAGACTCATGTGATAGATTGGGATGCCTTGCAGGTAGATTAATATAGATAGCTAGCTTTGGAGCCCATTCCTATATTGGCTCAATGGACCCTGGCACTTCGAGGCAGGGTGCTGGACAAGGTTAGGGTCTAGTGTGATTGTTATGATGAGGTCACAACTTCATGGGAGGATGTAGCACACACGAGGCCTTAGTTCCCTCATCTCTTTGATGAAATCTAGGAGGATGTTCATGCTTAGAGGGGGTGGATGTGAGGCCCATCCTAGACCATCATAACTTAGCTCTATATTTCCATGTTTATGGCTTCAATTGTTACTATTGAGACTCTTGGATACTTGGATATATATGTTATTTTTTAAGGATCTGTAATATCACGTACCATGTTATTATGCATTATGTTGATGTGAACCTATTCAAGTGATATCCTATGGTTATTTATGTAGTTTATTTTTATGGTTAAGTTTAAATGATGCATTGCATGAGATATACATGTTAGGATGTATCAGTATGTAGATATTGTTTAAATTTTCCAACGTGTAAAGGAATGTAGATGTAATTGGTGTGTGTGTTACACTATAGATTATGTTATGTTTAAATGTAATTTATTGGGCCTACTGATGTGTTGATGTAGGAGAATCTTGGGTCTTAAGTAATGTTGCATCACCAAAAACATTTTCTATTTCCTGTACCTATCTATTGTTTGTTTTGTATCTATTGCTTTTGTTGGTTTTTTGCCTTGTGAAGTTAATGCTATGTCATGGACCTATTTTGGAACCTATTCCTAAGAGTGCACGTCCTAATTCATTTAGACCTGTTCATGTGGTTTTCATATTCCTTCCATGTGTAACTCTTTGTAGGGCTTGTTAGTAGGTTTAAGTAGTCTCAATTAACCTTTATTTTGTTTTCCTTTACCTTTCCCTTGCATCATGTGTGGAATGAGTGTGTAGGTAGTTGACTATGGTATTAAATTTAGGGTATCATAAACTAACCTATGTATATCCACTATGACACTAAGGTCTTGTCCATGAAGAGACATGGACATCATTGTTATGTATTTTATTCATGAAAGTGTGAAGAATGATTGTATTTAAATTAGTTTTCTAAAAGGTTAAATGGGTCATGCCTAATGTATTTATGTGTGTCACTTGACACCAATGTCTATTTTTGTGTTGGAATGAATAGTAAATATAACTAGGGTAGACCTAGTCATGACCCAAGGATTACCTAGTGTAGTACCCATGAATACCCTAGAGTTTAGGAAGATTAGATTGGGTCAAGGGAGTTGAAATTCGGAAGTTAACTTCAAGTGGAGTTTAGGAGGACCATATAGGATTCCAGAAGGTAGTTAGGGTTAGTTTTGACCACCCTACTTGGTACCTTAGGGGTTAAGAGTCATTTTCAACCCATTAAGAGCCTTGAAATTCATTTATGACACCCCTAAAATATCCCCTCTTCAAAGTGGCGAAAATTGAAGAGTTTGGGAATTTTGGGCAAAATATTTTATCCTTCCCATGTGAGCCATTAATTCCATTTCTTAGGACCTTGACTTAGGAAGGAACATGAAGACTCTAGAGGATTCCTCATTAATGGAGGAATCATATATTCCTAGGCTAGAAACTTTTTAGGGATATTTGGAGAGGAAAGTGAGGTTGTTCACCCAATCTCTACTATTAGAGACCACTAGTATTAGAGGAGGAAAAATACATAAAGAGGAGAAAGCTTGAAAAATTCATCATTTCACCTTGAGCTTGGACTTAAGGTTGGAGTTTTATTTGGAACTTGTAGTTTAATTTATTTCTTATGCTTGTAAAAGCTTTAGGTAGAATAATGGAGTCTCCTTGTTATTGTTTCAACTCCATGGGTTTCCATGGAGGTATGCTAGTGTTATTTTTTATATATGTTGCATATTTTTGCAAGAATCATCAAGGCACCCTCACCCTTGGGAGGGTAGAGTAACCTTGATGGGGTGAAGATTTAGAGGCTTCCATGCTATGCAGAGTCTCCCATGTGAGGAGGAATAAACATGGGTGATAAAGTCCCCATGATGCCAACCATACCAAAGGCATTTGGAGTTATAAAGAGAAATTTGATGGCTTTGAGCCATGAATGTGTATTTGTAAGTTTGTAGAATTGGTTTGAGTACCCATGTATGGCCCACTCCAAGTTTTAAACTATTTTTTTAGGTTGGCTATCTCCACATGAGTGAGCCCTCTTCATCCCTTGTTTGAGGTCTTGATATGAGGCCTAGTATACCTTGTTTAGGAGTTTATTTTATGAGTGTCCTCATTTTGTCTTATGTCTAAATTTTGAAACCTATTAGCTTTCTGAAACCCCTAGCTTGTGGGTGGCCTAAAAAGGCCTAGGTTGGGAATAGGCCTAGCTCGCGGGTGACTAGGCTCTGATACCAATTGTTAGGAATAGCCCCAAGAGATAACTGAGAGGGGGGCGGGGGGGTTAATCAATTACCTACAAGATTCAATTCTTTATCCAATTAAGTACATAATAACATTAAGCACATACACAATAAGATAACACTTAACACAACACTAAAATTTGTTGGAATTAGGAGAGATAGGGTACTGAGAGGGGAGGGGTGAATCAGTGCCCACTAAAACTTTTACTTGTAAACCTTTGAGATATATAACAGTAAACAACAATAACCTTGCAAAATAACTTGTATCTAATTGCACGTATCATTCATCCATTTAACTTATGAAAGTAAACAACATGAAATCAACAATATATCAATCACATAACACAAGTATTATGGTAATGCAGAAACCCTTGTTAGAAGGTAAAAATTGCGGTGGGGATGACACCCATAAATTCTTCACTACTGTAGATAGAAAAGGTTTTCCAGTTATGGATACAAGTTTTGATCACTTCTGGTGATCTTACCCTATTAGGAGTAACATATTAGATCAGCTAGATCTACCTAGTTATAGGATTTTAACAACACTAATGAAGTGTGCACTCAATTAAGAGATTTACATAAGACTGTCAAGTCTACTCCCTTAAGAGATTTAGCCAAAAATTCTATTAAAATTGTTAGAAAGCAATAGGTAATTTATCTGCTAATTGACAACTTAATTGTCTGATACAGATCAATAAAATACTGCATATATTTCACCTTTACTGTGATAAATCTATACTCTAAACTGCTCGGTTAGCCTATTCTGATTCTTCTTAATCTGATCTCCTATTTATATTGTTCTACTCTGTCAACTGATAAACTTGAAGTTAGGCAAGTGCTTCTTCATTCATGCATTAGTTCACATCACAAATGATGCAAAATACAAATATATAGCATACTGCTTTATGCCACTTTCCAAAATTAAGTTTACAATCTTAGAAAAAAACCTAAGATCTACGGTTTACAAAAATGACCTGGATCAAAATAATTACATAAGATATACATTGCATTTAATGAATATCTTGACAATAAATATTTCTCGATCTTGGTAAAATGTTTTCTGATTTGTTGTAACCGTTTGCATAGAAGAATGTGCCATTCCTAATTAGTATGCCATTTTTTGTGATCCTCAGTAAACACTGTATAAAATGCTTGGTGTATACTGTGCTCGGTGTTTACTATCACTCAGTCTCAGTGTTTGCTAATGCTTGGTAAATTGTCTGTTGCTTGGTGTATAAGCTTAATCGACTAGTCTGTTTTGCTTCTAGTTACCGACTAGCTCAATATAAGTAACCGACTGATATCTTTGATAACCTTTGATAATAATGACAACCTTTAATGGTTAATAGAGATAACAATCTCCCCCTTTGGCATTAGTATCAAAACTTGAATGTATATAGACCTTATGTCTCAAAAAACTTATATCTTCACCACATACATATAACTTTATCAAAATTTTCTATTACTCCCCCTTGGTGCATGCTCCTAGTAATATGTAGTATACGTAGCATTTATGTAATATTTACATATACATTGATTTACCCCTTTTTGATAGAATGCCAGATACAAAAAAGTTAAAATTGTATACTCACATCTTGTCAAAAATGTGCTGATGGGTTTTCTTCACAGACTCCAAGAGGTTTTCCCATTCCTCTTTCAAGTTGGTGAGAGCAATGTGCTTAAGACCGACTTGTGCATGCATGTCAAAGATGTTTTCCAACATAGAGATTTTTGGTGTTGCAACAAGTTGTTCTTCTTTGACAATGTGTTTCTCAAAAATCTTCAGTTATGGAATGAGTTCTATCTGTAACTCTGTGACTTGATCTATGATCTGCTCTTCCTATTTCTTTAGATCGGCTATCAACCACTTGAGTTCCTAAACTCTGTGAATATGCTTTGAAAAATCTTGGGGCTCGATTGTAGCTACTGTTGCACTGGTCTTGATTTCATCTTTCAGACCTTTGATCTTTTCATTGATCTCATCAGTGAAGGTTTCCATTGTGCATAGCTTCAGTAAGAATTGACAAATTAACTAGGTTATAGATTTGATCTCGGTTATTACCTCAGCTAATTTGACCTTGTTTATTGCCACTTCTTGGCTGATTCTTTCTGCAAGTTTATGTTGAATCCTTGACTCTACTCGTTCTTCAATTCTCTTGTCAGTGTCCACATTTGGGGCATTGATTCCTTCAGTAAGAGTGGCAAGTTAATCTATTATCAATGCGTTTTCATCTATTTTTACTTCAGGTACTACCCATTGTAAGATATCTCTTACATTTTCCAATATTTCCTTGCTTTTATTCTCTTGCCTCAAATTTTCTTGTTCTTCTTTCCTCATGCATAACTCCCCATATTTTCTAAGTTCTTTAGGGATAAGGGTCATTAGGTCACACTCAGGTATTACTATAACTTCGTTTAGAGTGACCAGCCCTTTTCTTTTCTTTTTCTTCTTCTTCTCTAGTGCAAGTGGTGACTTCTTCACAATGGTGACAATAGACCTATCTTCTGCCTATGGACTATCCTTCCTGGTTGACACACTCTCTTCCTTCTTCTGCTCCTCAGTAACTTGTGTGTCGGTTGAATGAGTGGGAGCCTCAGATGTGGTGTTAGATGGGGTCACCTTGGCTACCTTAGGCTGATCTTGTGCCTTTGTTTCTATAGTAGTTGCCTCTATTCCTTCAGAAATATTTGACTCTGCAGGTGGTTTGGTGTCTTGTTCCCCTATTGTAGCTTTATGTTTCTTGGGGTCTAAGCCATCAGGTTGTTCCTGTGAAATAATTTCTACTACTTCTGGAAGTATAGGAAGCTCACCCGGTAATGATGTAAATGCACATTTAGTGACTTGTGCTTCATCTTGAGTGTTTTCTAGTGCAATATTTACATCCTCATCATCCTTGTCATTAGGATCACCATTTGTGATGTCCTCAATGAGTACATCATCATTGGTTTTCTTCTTCATCTGGATCTCTATTGGATTATCCAACTAGAACTTCTCATCATGATACCAACTCAATACAATCCTTATCCATTCTGTTTTGAACTTCTGCAAAAAATGTATGCCACACGATAATCCTAATTCCTCAATCCAGTTGTATTTTGGTTTTAGTTTTCCATTGGTGTCACACAATTTTTGATATGCAACCATAGTCTCAAAGTCTCCTACTTCTCTAATCTTATAATGAATGAATGACCGTACATCTTCTGTTAACAAAACCCTAGCTGGGATGCTTGAGAAAGAACCCATTGAATCCATTTGTGATGCAATATCAGGGTGTGATTTGTACTTAGGTTCATCAAAATTCACTGTAACAATTAGATTTACTTCTTCCTCAACACTGTGTGATTTGCTTGTGGATGATGTAGATGCCATAAATTGATTTAGGGTTTCAGCAAGCAGTAGGTTAATAATGTGTTTGGTAGAAAATGTACTTACTCTGAGTCATCAAAGAGTGATGTTGGTTTGATCTATAGTAGCCTTGAATCCTTCTAAAAATCCTTTTAGCTCGAACTCTATTCTGTGAAATCTTCGCTCTTCAAGATCACAATGTAAAAATGAACTCTATTTCCCATGTATTTATAGACTTTTTGATATTCCCGCTCAAACTTTTGTGCATTAAATGCTTGACATAATTCTTTGTTCATAACATCTATTAGCACGATGATGGCTACACATTTTTATTTTTCTCGGTTAACACTTTATTTATCTCTCGGTTGACACTGTTGTCCGGTTAACCTTGTATAGTGATTACCGACGGGTAACCAGTGCTCGGTCTTTCTTTTACCAACTATATGACATTGTTAGCTCATAATATATAAACCATAATGCATCTCTTTTCATGTAGATTTGGTATGTGCTCATCATATATAAGGAACTGTATGTAAGATATGCTCAATATAAATATCAGTCCCATACATACCTTTATCACCTTAAGTAGAGGTACTGGTGTCACCCAATCTAGTGGATGAGGTTTCAACGACAACATTACTTGACTCAGCATTCTCATTAGATGCCTTTCTCCACATAGTGTTCCTTATCTTCATGATATTTGCAATAGTGTTTCCAATCTCAAATATATGATTTTCCTCTGGTGCTCAGTCTCTGCAGTCCTTTCTTAAATGACCAACTTTATGGCAATGCAAACATGCCATTCCAGTGCTTGTCCAGCTTCTCGATTGTCCAGCCCATCTTTTCTTGTTACAATTTTCTGTAATGTGTCCATAGCTACCATATGAAATACAATTAGCCCATGTTTTATAATCCCAAACATAAGAGTTACCTTGCCTTTTTGATTAATATGGCTTGCATTGTGTTTTCTTCTTAGGAGTCCATACTTGCTTCATCTTTGCCTTGCACTCTTGTGTAGTGTGTCCATGCTTATTACAAGTATAGCATAACTTCTCCATAGTAGTATTGTTAGCATTATTTTTCAACTTAGCTCTACATTGATAAGCTTGATGTCCATATTTTCCACAATAGTAACAATATCCATTGAACTTAGGAATAACATGAGGTTTACCTTGTGCTTTGCTTCTACACACATTAGAAGTATGACCTGGTTTTCCATAGTGATAACATGTCAACACTTTAGGTCTTTGATTTTGATTATAGTTGACTTATTTAGCTTGTTGTGATGATTCTCCTTCGCCGATATAACCTAATCCAAATTTTCTTCCAAATCTTCTTTGATTAATCAAAAAGTCATCAATCTTCTTAGAACTGTCCTCAGATAAGTTCTTCATTTCATTGTGTTACTATTGATTTTTCACTTCATTTCTCAACTTCTCATTCTCCTCTTTGAGTCTTGCAACATCTTCAAGTCTTCTAGACAATTCTCCATTCACTCTATTGACTTCTTGATTCACAATCATCATTTGATTTGATACTTGAAAGTGATGATCAGTGAGTCTCTATATTTCACTCTCTTTTTCTTGTAGTTGTTCAATTTTCTATCTCCGGTCTTCAATAGCTAGATTCCTTTATTTCTCAGCTTGTCTAGCATTATTCATTATCTCTACCATTCTCACCATCTGAGATTCTTCACTTGTTCAGTTAGGTGCTGATTCTTTTCAGACAAGTCAGAGATTATACTTTTAGATCCATTAGAAATACTTCTAGAACTAGATCCGATCTGATAAAATAAATAATTAATTGCTTCTTCATGGTAACCAACTTCATTTTGTAGAATAGCTAGGTTCTTTCTTTCAACCTATAATTTCTTCAGCTCATCCTTAGCTTGCTTATACTATTCCACAAACGTCTGCATCTATATCTTATGATTCTCTATTGTCTTATCTAGCTTATACCTCTGCATGACTTAAATCTTTACCCTTCAGTGGTTAAACTATTCAATAAGAGAACTATGCTCTGATACCAATTATTGGAATTAGGAAAGATAGGGTACTGAGAGGGGAGGGGTGAATCAGTGCCTACTAAAACTTTTTCTTGTAAACCTTTCAGATCTATAACAGTAAAAAACAATAACCTTGCAAAATAAATTGTATCTAATTGCATGTATCATTCATCCATTTAACTTACGAAAGTAAACAACATGAAATCAATAATATATCAATCACATAACACAAGTATTTTGGTAACGTAGAAACCCTTATTAGAAAGTAAAAATTACGGTGGGGATGACACCCATAAATTCTTCAATACTATAGATAGAAAAGGTTTGCTTGTTAGGGATACAAGTTTTGATCACTTTTGGTAATCTTACCCTATTAGGAGTAACATATTAGATCAGCTAGATCTACCTAGTTATAGGATTTTAACAACACTAATGAAGTGTGCACTCAGTTAAGAGATTTACATAAGATTGTCAAGTCTACTCTATTAAGAGATTTAGCCAAAAACTCTATTACAATTGTCAAAAAGAAATAGGTAATTTATTTGCTAATTGACAACTTAATTTTTTGATACAGATCAATAAAATAATGAATATATTTCACCTTTACTGTGATAAATCTCTGCTCTGAACTGCTTGGTTAGCCTGCTCTGATTCTGCTTAATCTGATCTCCTTTGTATACTGTTCTACTCTGTCAACTGATAAACTTGAAGTTAGGCAAGTGCATCAAGTGCTTCATTCATGCATTAGTTCACATCACAAATGATGCAAACATACAAATATATAGCATACTGCTTTATGCCACTTTACAAAATTAGGTTTGCAATCGTAGACAAAAACCTAAGATCTACGGTGTACAAAAAGGACCTAGATCAAAACAATTACATAAGATATAAATTGCATTTAATGAATATCTTGATAATAAATATTCCTCGATCTTGGTAAAATGTTTTCTGATCTATTGTAACTATTTGCATAGAAGAATGTGTCATTCCTGATTACTATGTCATTTTTTGTGATCCTCGGTAAACACTGTATAAACTGCTCGGTGTATACTAGTGCTCGATGTTTATTGTCACTCGGTGTCAATTTTTGCTAATGCTCGGTAAACTGTCTGATGCTTGGTGTATAAGCTTAACTGACTAGTTTGTTATGCTTGTAGCTACCAACTAGCTCAATATAAGTAACCAACCGATATCTATGATAACCTTTGATACTAACAACAACCTTTAATGCTCAATAGAGATAAGAATCTCCCCCTTTGGCATTAGTATCAAAACTTGAATGTATGTAGACCTTATGTTTCAAAAAACTTATATCTCCACTATATACATATAACATTATCAAAATTTTCTATTACTCCCCCTTGGTGCATGCTCCCGGTAATATGTAGTATACATAACATTTATGTAATATTGACATATACATTGATTTCCCCCTTTTTGATAGTAATGCCAAATACAAAAAAGTTAAAACTGTATACTCACATCTTTTCAAAAATGTGCTGATGGATTTTCTTCATAGACTCCAAGAGGTTTTCCCATTCCTGTTTCAAGTTGGTGAGAGCAATGTGCTCAAGACCGACTTGTGCATGCATGTCAAAGATGTTTTCCAACATGGAGATTTTTGGTGTTGCAACAAGTTGTTCCACTTTGACAATGTGTTTCTAAAAAATCTTCAAGTATGGAATGAGTTCTATTTGTAACTTTGTGACTTGTTCTATGATCTGCTCTTCTTGTTTCTTTAGATCAGCTATCAACTTCCTGAGTTCCTGAACTTTGTGAATATGCTTTGAAAAAGCTTGGGGACTGGTTGTAGCTACTGATGCACTGGTCTTGATTTCATCATTCAGACCTTTGATCTTTTCACTGATCTCATCAAGGAAGGTTTCCATTGTGCATAGCTTCAGTAAGAATTGATAAATTAACTAGGTTATAGATTTGATCTTGGTTATTACCTCAAATAATTTGACCTTGTTTATTGCCACTTCTTGGGTGGTTCTTTCTACAAGTTTATGTTGAATCCTTGAGTCTACCCATTCTTCAATTCATTTGTTGGTGTCCATATCTAGGGCATTGATTCATTCAATAAGAGTGATAAGTTTATCTATTATCGATGTGTTTTCATCTATTTGTACTTAATGTTAGGAATAGTCCCAAGGAGATAATTGAGAGCGGGGGGTGAATAAGTTATCTACAAGTTTCAATTCTTTATCCAATTAAGTATATTTAAACATTAACCATAAACACAAAGAAAGAAAACATGAACACAACACCAATATTTTGGTTATGAGGAAACCCAAATAGGTGAAAACCCTGGTGGGAATTGACACCCACTGATATTTTGTACTAGTGAATACTGATCCTTGCTAGAAGATCCTTTACCCTATTAGGAGTAGCTTTACAATATATTAAGTATAGTAGACTTGGTTAAGGGTTAGACCCTATTAGGAGTCTTTTACAATAGTCCCTGTGAGGGGAGAGGACACACTCTCCTAGAGCACACTGCTCAAAGGGGTGAAGGCTACAACCTTCTGTTTAACAGATACACACTATATTTGGATCTTTGTGAACTGTGCTTAGACCTACTATTTGGATTAGTTCTAATGAATATCACTAACTCTTTAATTGGTCACATAGACCTTCCTCTGATGGTTCAACACTTCACACACTCTACTCTGCTCTCAACAATCAACCATGAACTACAATCAAGCAATCACAAATGACTGCCTATAAATATCTTTCCTCTAATTGATATAATCAAGTCGGCCTGTTAGAACCACCTTGAAATCATATTATAGAAACCATAACAATATTACATAAACATTTTTTTGGCTCTACTATGCACGCAACACATTCTGGGACCTGTCTAATAAGATAATTGTAGACACACGCTACACACTGTTGGCTCTACCAAAACAACTGGGTCTTTCTCCTCAAGCTGAATTAACTCATGTGCTCTTGACTGAACATCAATAACTCATCCTAAGCTTAACTCCAAGGGTGCATACCCTAAAGATAGGCGCAACTCTGGAACCAATAAAATCTCTATTGGCTCTTCTGAACAAACACATGAAACTACTACTGGCAAATAGCAACTGCATAACTTCTCTTGCGCTCATCATCAAACCATGCATCCATGAAATTAAGATCACTAACATGTCTCCAACATATATCCAAGGGTGCAAACCTCCATGATAACTATACAGACAACCATACACAGAACACTATCTATTACTCTATTAGGAACACTGCTAACACAAGCTGTTGTATAACTGTCTGTACTAATAGTTGACCTATGCACCCATGATATCATGTCCATACAACATATACTGAAAGCTTACTGCATAAGACTTGCTCGCATGCTACTTTCCATATGTTTTCATCAATGACAAACATACAGTCAGTGCTGGCCTACTAGCAAATCTCCAACAATCTCCCCCTTTGGCATTGACGACAACATATGGAATGAAAAACCACCACCAACCCAAATGAGCATTTCTTTTATAACATTCTCCATTTCCTCATCAAAACTCCCCCAAGGATGAGTTCTCCATCTACTACAATATTTTCTAATATTCTCCATTTCCTCAACTAAATTGCTATCATATCTGAATACTGCTCCCCCTAAGTATATTACTCCTTATTTTCATGAGTCTGTATACTACTCCCCCTTTGACATCAATGGAAAAGGGAGCCATTCATTTTAAGCACTGGTACTACTCCTAAGGTAGAGTAGTCAACCTTCCATCAGTCCCTAAGGATTGATGCCTTTCCTTCTTACTTCTAAGCAGAATCAAGGAAGGGAATTACTCCCAACTTCTCCCTAAGATACTCAAAAGTATCCTTTGGTAGGGGCTTTGTGAAAATGTCTACCAACTAATTTTTAGTACTCACATAGTCCAACTTGACTTCTTTCTTTGCCACTTTCTCTCTTAGGAAGTGATACTTGATCTCAATGTGCTTTGTCTTTGCATGCATCATAGGGTTCTTTGACATATTGATAGTGCTAGTGTTATCACAATGAATGACAATAGGATAATCAATTTGAATTCCAAAATCTTTTATCATCTGTTTGATCCAAACAATTGTGGAACAATTAAGGGCTTCTACAACATACTCTACTTCTATTGTTGACTAAGAGATACAATTTTTCTTCTTGCTTGTCCAAGTGACAAGTCTATTACCAAGAAACACTACTCCACCTGATGTACTCTTTCTGTCATCAATGCATCCTGCCCAATCTGCATCAGTATATACATGAAGCTCAACATTTTTTGAATTAGGATACCATAGAACATAGTCTATAGTGCCTTGCAAGTATCTAAATATCCTTTTTACTTCCATGAGGTGACTTTGTTTAGGTTCTGCTGCAAATCTTCCAACAATACCAACTACATTGGAAATGTCAGGTCTAGTCTGAGTAAGATAGATAAGTTTTCCAATCACAGACTTGTACAAAGTTATATCTATTGTTGGTGAATCATCTTATTTTTTAAGCTTGCATCTAGTGATCATAGGAGTCCCTACTGGCTTGCAATTATCCATCTTGAATTTCTTCAATAGCTCTTTCACATACTTGGACTGATTTATGAAAATGCCTTTCTCTATCTGCTACACATTCAATCCTAAAAAGTATTTTATAGGACCAATCATACTCATCTCAAATTCATTTTGCATCTGCTTAGCAAATTTAGGACTAATTTTGTCATTACCTCCAAAAATAATGTCATCTACAAATATGGCTACAAGTAGTAGACCTTCAGATGTCTCTCTAATGAAAAGATTACAATCTACTGCTCCTTTCTTGAATCCAATCTTGGTTAAGTATCCATCTAGTCTTTCATACCATGCTCTAGGGGCTTTCTTAAGTCCATAGAGGGCCTTCTTCAATCTTCATACCATATCAGGTCTATCTAATAAGGTGAATCCTTCAGGCTGTTCAATGTATACTTCTTTTAGATTTCCATTTAGGAATGCTGACTTGACATCTATCTGATACACTTTGAATTTTTTAACTATAGCATAAGCTAGAAACAACTTAATAGCTTCTAATCTTCTCATAGGTGCAAATGTGTCTGAATAATCAATGCCTTCTCTTTGTGCATAACCTTTACATACTCACCTAGCTTTGTTTCTTACAACTATACCATCTTCATTCATCTTGTTTCTAAATATCCACTTTGTTCCAATCACATTTTTATCACTAGACCTAGGGACCAGTTCCCAAGTTTCATTCTTAATGATCTAATCAAGTTCTTCTTTCATAGCATCATGCCAATCTGAATCTTTACAAGCATCTTCAACACTCAGAGGTTCAATCTGAGATAATAAACATACCTCTTCACTGCTAGCTGAGTTCTTTTCTTGTGACCTTGTCAAGACTTTGCCGCTCTGATCTCCAATGATGTCTTTCTTGGAATGGTTTCTAGATATAGACTTCAAAACCTTAGTTGATTCTGACTCATCTACCTTAGGTGTTTCTTCTTCACTTGTCTCAGGGTCATTGAATAACACATCAATGCTATCAAACATTTCTTCAATTACTATCTCACTAGTGGATGGTCGAGGTTCTTCTTCAATCATGGGTGAGTAATCATGATATCTTTCTTGAACCATAAAATTTTAATCAATCTTAACATAGGCACTTTCAATGATCTTCTTCAATCTTAAATTGAAACATCTGTAAGCTTTACTTTTAGTAGAGTAACCAAGAAAAATACCTTCATCACTTCTTGCATCAAACTTGCCTATTGCTTCATCCCTCTTGATGTAGCACTTGCTTCTAAAGATTTTGAAGTATTTTACTATGGGGACATTACCAAACCATAGCTCATATGGTGTTTTTTTGGTGCCAGGCCTTAACGAAATTCTATTGATGGTGTAGACTAATGTATTGACCACATCTCTCCAATAGGTGTGTGCAACTTTTCCTTCAATCATGATGGTGCGCATTGTATTAAGGATGATCCTATTCCTTCTCTCTACAATTCCATTTTGCTGAGGGGTTCTAGGTGCACTTAACTGTCTCTTAATGTCATGTTCTTCACAATACTCATAGAATCTATCAAAGGTGAATTCTCCTCCTCTATCTAATCTTAAACATTTTATCTTTAGTCCAGATTCATTCTCAACCTTAGCTTTGAATATTTTGTACTTCTCAAAGGCTTCTGACTTATCTTTCAAGAATGCAACCCACATCATCCTAGTGTAATCATCAACAAACAAAATGAAATACCTTTCACCATAGTAAGATCTTGTTTGAGTAGGACCACATAGATCTATATGAATCAGATCCAACTTGTTCTCTACTAAATTGTGCTTGCTCCTAAATGAATTTCTCACATGTTTTCCCATCACACATTCCCTGCATATAGTATCAACTGGTTTTGCTATGCTAGGTAGATCTCTTACTGCCTTAACATTGCTTATCTTTACTATGCTATCAAAATTGATATGATATAGTATCTTGTGCCACAACCAACTGTCATCAACTTTAGCAATAAAACAACTTGCTTCTGAATTGAGTTGAAAAACATTACCTCTTTCTTTGAGCCTGATGCAATCATTACACCTTCCTTGTTAATGATGCATTTGTCATCTTTGAACTCCAAATGATAACCTTTCCAAGTAACTATCCAACACTGAGAAGGTTATGTTTCAAACCATCAACATAGAGAACATCATCAGTACTATTCTTTCCATCCAAAGTGATGGCTCCTCTACCAACTATAGGTTTAGGAGTGTTATCTCCAAACCTAACCATGCCACCATTGTATTTATCTAGATGAACAAATCTATCTTTATCACCTGTCATTTGATGTGAGTAACCACTGTCTATAATCCAGTCTGTCCTTATATCCGCTTGGGAAATCAATGCTAGCTCTTGATTCTCTTTCTCATCTTTATGAATTGTCTTATCATTCATTTTGTCTACTAAGGCAATGAATCCAATTTATTCTTCACTAGATTCATCATCTGAAACTCCATCTCTTGCATAGTAACATTCCTTAGTGTACTTAGGCTTGTAATCCTTTTTGAACTTTTTAGCTCTAGTGGGACACTTAGATGCAAAGTGACCAATTTTATTACAAGAAAAGAATTTAAATGGAAATTGACCTTCATATTTTCCTTTTCCTTTCCTTTCTCTTTTAGCAATCATAGCAATAAAATCATCTAAAGTTTTCTCTTCATCATCATCATCAAAATTACCAGAAGTGCTTGCAAATTTCTTACCATGAACTGTTGCTTTGAAGGCTGTCTCACTTTTAGGTTCTGTCTTCAATCTTGAAATCTCAAAAGCTGAGAGTTTGCTAATCAAGGTCTCTCTTTTGAAATTAGATGTAAGATGCATGGTCTCATCAAGGATGTTGATCTTGGTTTCATATTTAGGGGTGAGAGTAGTCATTACTTTGTCCCTGATGTCTTCTTCTGAGATCTCTCCACCATTATTTTTTATTCTAGCAACTGCTTCATTGATCCTCTGGTTATAAGCTCTGATGTTTTCTTTAGGCAACATTTCTAATACATTGTATCTTTTCTTCCATGTCTTTCTGTGCACATCCTTTTCTTGTTTGTCTCCTTCAAATATGTTTTCTAGGTACTTCCATATCTTATGGGCAGTATCAACTTTCTTTATATCAGAGAACTCACTATCAAATAGGGTGCTGATAAGGGCTTCTTTGGCTAATGAATTCTGATGAAACAATTCATTCTGAGTTTCAGTAGCATCATCCTTTCCAAGGTCTTCTAAGGTAGGAATCTTGGCTTCTTTGATAGTTACATTAAAAACTTCAAAACCAATGCACTACATATAGGTCAACATCTTGTTCTTCCAATCAAGATAATTTTCTCCATCAAACTTAGGACTTTCTTTTCTGAAGAATACAATCTAATCAACCTCAAGCTATTAGGATTTCTCTTTGAGGCACTTGGCTCTGATACAAATTGTTAGGAATAGTCCCAAGGAGATAACTAAGAGGGGGGGGGGGGGGGGGGTGAATAAGTTATCTACAAGTTTCAATTCTTTATCCAATTATGTATATTTAAACATTAACCATAAACACAATGAAAGAAAACATGAACACAACACCAATATTTTGGTTATGGGGAATCCCAAACAGGTAAAAACCCTGGTGGGAATTGACACCCACTGATATTCTATACTAGTGTATAGTGATCCTTGCTAGAAGATCTTTTACCCTGTTAGGAGTAGCTTTACAATATATTAAGTACAATAGACTTGGTTAAGGGTCAGACCCTATTAGGAGTCTTTTACAATAGTCCTTGTGAGGGGAGAGGACACACTATCCTAGAGCACATTGCTCAAAGGGGTGAAGGCTACAACCTTCTATTTAATAGATACACATTATATCTAGATCTTTGTGAACTACGCTTAGACCTACTATCTGGATCAATTCCAATCAATGGAACTAACTCTTTACTTTGTCACATAGACCTTCCTCTGATGGTTCAGCACTTTGCACACTCTACTCTGCTCTCAATAATCAACCATGAACCACACTCAAGCAATCACAAATGACTGCCTATAAATATCTTTCCTCTAAATGATACAATCAAGTTAGCCTATTAAAACCACCTTGAAATCATATTAGAGAAACCATAACAATATTACATAAACATTCTGTTAGCTCTACTATGCACACAACACATTTTGGGACTTGTCTAATAAGATAATTGTAGACAGACGCTACACACTGTCAGCTCTACCAAAACAACTGGATCTTTCTCCTCAAGATGAATTAACTCATGTGCTCTTAACCAAACATCAATAACTCATCTCTAAGCTTAAATCCAAGGGTGCATACCCTAAAGATAGGCACAACTTTGGAACCAATAAAATCTCTGTCAGCTCTTCTAAACAAACACAAGAAACTGCTACTAGCGAATAGCGACTGCATAACTTCTCTTGCGCTCATCATCAAACCATGCATCCATGAACTTAACATCACTAACATGTCTCCAAAATATATCCAAGGGCACAAGCCTCCATGATAACTGTACAGAAAACCATACACAGAACACTATTTGTTACTCTGTCAGGAATACTGCTAACACAAGCTGTTGTATAACTATCTGTACTAATAGTTAACCTGTGCACCCATGATATCATGTTGATATCATGTCCATACAACATATAATAAAAGCTTAATACATAATACTTCCTTGTATGCTACTTTCCATATGTTGTCATCAATGACAAACATACAATCAGTATTGGCCTGCTAGTAAATCTCCAACACTTCAGGTACTACCTATTGTAAGATATCTCTTACATTTTCCAATATTTTCTTGCTCTTATTCTCTTGCCTCAATTTTTATTGTGCTGCTTTCCTCATGCATAACTCCCCATATTTTATGATTTCTTCAAGGTTAAGGGTCCTCAGGTCACACTCAGGTATTACTATAACTTCATTTAGAGTGACCGACCCTTTTCCTTTCTTTTTATTCTTCTTCTCTAGTGCAAGTGGTGACTTCTTCACAATGGTGACAAGAGCCTTGTCTTCTACCTTTAGATTATCCTTCCTGGTTGACACACTCTCTTCCTTCTTCTACTCCTCAGTAACCTGTGTGTCAGTTGAATGAGTGGGAGCCTAGGATGTGGTGTCAAATGGGGTCACCTCGGCTGCCTTAGGCTAATCTTGTGCCTTTGTTTTTGTAGTAGTTGCCTCTATTCCTTTAGAAATATTTGACTCTGCAGGTGGTTCGGTGTCTTGTTCCCCTATTGTAGTTTATGTTGATCGGGGTTTGAGCCCTCAGGTTTTTCCTGTGAAAGAATTTCTACTACTTTTGGAAGTATAGAAAGCTCACCCGGTAATGATGTAAATGCACATTTAGTGACTTGTGATTCATCTTGAGTGTTTTCTAGTGCAATATTTACATCCTCATCATCCTTGTCATCAAGGTCACCATTTTTGATGTCCTTAATGAGTACATCATCATCAATTTTCTTCTTCATTTGGATCTCTACTGGATTAGCCAACCAGAACTTCTCATCATAATACCGACTCAGTACAATCCTTATCCATTCTGTTTTGAACTTCTATGGAAAATGTATGCTGCATGATAATCTTGATTCCTCAATTCAGTTGTATTCTAGTTTCAGTTTTCCATTGGTGTCACACAATTGTTGATATGCGACCATAGTCTCAAAGTCTCCTACTTCTCCAATCTTGCAATGAATAAACGACTATACATCTTCTGTAAACAAAACCCTAGCTGGGATGCTTGAGAAAGCACCCATTGAATCCATTTGTGATTTAATCTCAGGGTATGATTTGTACTTAGGTTCATCAAAATTCACTATAACAATTAGATTTACTTCTTCCTCAATAGTGTGTGATTTTCTTGTTGATGATGTAGATGCCATAAATTGATTTAGGGTTTCGACAAGCTGTAGGTTAATAACATGTTTGGTAGCAAATGTACTTACTCAGAGTCATCGAAGAGTGATGTTGGTTTGATCTACAGTAGCCTTGAATCCTTCTGAAAATCCTTTTAGCTTGAACTCTATTTTTTGAAATCTTCGCTCTTCGAGATCACAATGAAAAATGAACTCTGTTTCCTGTGTATTTATAGACTTTTCGATACTCCTACTCAAACTTTTGTGCATTAAATGCTTGACCTAATTCTTAGTTCATAATATCTGTCAGCACGATGATGACTACACATTTTTATGTTCCTTAGTTAACACTTGATTTCTCTCTTGGTTGACACTGTTGTCCGGTTAACCTTGTATAGTGATTACCGATGGGTATCCAGTGCTTGGTCTTTCTTTTACCAACTCTATGACATTTTTAGATCATAATATATAAACTATAATGCATCTCTTTTCATGTAGATTTGGTATGTGCTCATCATATATAAGGAACTATATGTAAGATATGCTTAGTATAAATATCAGTCCCATACATACCTTTATCACCTTAAGTGGAGGTACCAATGTCACCCAATCCAGTGGATGAGGTTTCACCAATAGCATTACTTGACTCAACATTCTCATTAGATGCCTTTCTCCACATAGTGTTCCTTATCTTCATGATATTTGCAATAGTGTTTCCACTCTCAAATATATGATTTTCCTCTGGTGCTTGGTCTCTGCAGTCCTTGCTTAAATGACTGACTTTATGGAAATGCAGACATGCCATTCTAGTGCTTGTCCAGCTTCTTGATTGTCCAGCCCATCTTTTACTGTTACAATTTTCTGTAATGTGTCCATATCTACCACATGCAATACAATTAGCCCATGTTTTATAATCCCAAACATAAGAGTTACCTTTCCTTTTTAGTTGATATGGATTGTGTTGTGTTTTCTCCTTAGGAGTCCATACTTGCTTCATCTTTGCCTTGCACTCTTGTGTAGTGTGTCCATGCTTATTACAAGTATAGCATAACTTCTCCACAGTAGTATTATTAGCATTATTTTTCAACTTAGCTCTACATTCATAAGCTTTATGTCCATATTTTCCACAATAGTAACAATATCCATTGAACTTAGGAATAACAGGAGGTTTACCTTGTGCTCTACTTCTACACACATTAGAAGTATGACCTGGTTTGCCACAGTGATAACATGTCAACACTTTAGGTCTCTAATTTTGATTGGAGTTGACTCATTCAGCTCGTTGTGATGATTCTCCTTTGCTAGTATAACCTAATCTAGCTTTGCTTCCAAATCTTCTTTGATTAATCATAAAGTCATCAATCTTCTTAGAACTGTCCTTAGCCAATTTCTTCATTTCATTATGTTGCTATTGATTTTTCACTTCATTTCTCAACTTCTCATTCTCCTCTCTAAGTCTTGCAACATCTTCAAGTCTTCTCAACAATTCTCCATTTACTCTGTTGACTTCTTGATTCACAGTCATCATCTGATTTGATACTTGAAAGTGACAATCGATGAGTCTCTGTATTTCACTCTCTTTTTCTTGTACTTGTTCAATTGTCCATCTCTAATCTTTAATAGCCAAATTCCTTTCTTTCTTGGCTTGTCTAGCATTATTCATCATCTCTACTATTCTCACCATCTGAGATTCCTATCCGACCTACAGTGCTTCACTTGTTCGGTTAGGTGCTGATTCTTTTCAGACAAGTGAGATATTATACTTTTACATCCATCAGAAATAATTCCAAAACTAGATCTAATCTGATAAAATAAATCATCAATTGCTTCTTCATGGTAACTGACTTCATTTTTCAGAATAGCTAGGTTCTTTCTTTCAACCAGTAATTTCTTTAGGTCATCCTTAGCTTGCTTATACTGCTCCATAAACATTTGCATCTGTATCTTCTGATTCTCTATTGTCTTATCTAGCTTATACCTCTCCATGACTTAGATCTTTACCCTTCAGTGGTTAAACTATTCAATAAGAGAACTGTGCTCTGATACCAATTGTTGGAATTAGGAGAGATAGGGTACTGAGAGGGGAGGGGTGAATTAGTGCCCACTAAAACTTTTACTTGTAAACCTTCCAGATCTATAACAGTAAACAACAATAACCTTGCAAAATAAATTGTATCTAATTACATGTATCATTCATCTATTTAACTTATGAAAGTAAACAACATGAAATCAACATTATATGAATCACATAACACAAGTATTTTGGTAACATAGAAACCCTTGTTAGAAGGTAAAAATTGTGGTGGGGATGACACCCACAAATTCTTCACTACTGTAGATAGAAAAAGTTTTCCTATTAGGGATACAAGTTTTGATCACTTCTGGTGATCTTACCCTATTAGGATTAACATATTATATTAGCTAGATCTACCTACTTATAGGATTTTAACAACACTAATGAAGTGTGCACTTAGTTAAGAGATTTACATAAGACTGTTAAGTCTACTCTATTAAGATATTTAGCCAAAAACTCTATTACAATTGTGAAAAAGCAATAGGTAATTTATCTGCTAATTGACAACTTAATTATCTGATACAGATCAATAAAATAATGAATATATTTCACCTTTACTATAATAAATCTCTGCTCTAAACTACTCAGTTAGCTTGCTCTGATTCTGCTTAATCTGATCTCCTCTATATACTATTATGCTCTGCCAACTGATAAACTTGAAGTTAGGCAAGTGCTTCAAGTGCTTCTTAGTTCATGCATCAATTCACATCACAAATGATGCAAACATACAAATATATAGCATACTACTTTATGTCACTTTACAAAATTAGGTTTACAATCTTAGACAAAAACCTAAGATCTATGGTGTATAGAAATGACCTAGATCAAAATAATTACATAAGATATAAATTGCATTTAATGAATATCTCGACAATAAATATTCCTCGATCTTGGTAAAACATTTTCTTATTTGTTGTAACCATTTTCATAGAAGAATGTGCCATTCCTTCTATGATCCTCGGTAAACACTATATAAACTACTCGGTGTATACTGGTGCTCGGTGTTTACTGTCACTTAGTGTCGGTGTTTGCCAATGCTCAATAAACTATCTGATGCTCAGTGTATAAGCTTAACCGACTGGTCTATTTTGCTTCTAGTTATCGACTAGCTCAATATAAGTGACTGACTGATATCTTCTATAACCTTTGATACTAATGACAACCTTTAATGCTCAATAGAGATAATACAATTTTGGTTATGGGGAAACCCAAATAGGTAAAAACCTTGGTGGGAATTAGCACCCACTATAAACTACAATAAAGTATAATGATCCTTGTTAGAAGATCTTTCAACACTGTTAGGAGTTGATCTTTATAATGCATGAAGTATAGTGACCTAGTCAAGGGTCAAACCCTATTAGGAGTCTTTTACAAATAACCTTTTTAAAGGTGAGGACACACTGTCTGAGAGCATACTGCTCAAATGGTGAAGGTTGCAACCTTATGCACAATAGATACACAGTATATCTAGATCTTGGTGAACTAGGAAATGGACCCACTATCTTGATCAGTTACAATGAATAGCATATACTGTCTACTTCTTCACATATATCTTCAACTAATGATTGACTCAACTATGTTGGCTCAATACTTTCACATCTTCTGCTCTGCTCTATCAATCACACTAAGCAATCACAATTGGCCGGCTATAAGTATCCTTCTCCAAATGATATAATCAAGTCATCCTATTAGAACCTCCTTTATTTCATATTAGAGAAACACTACAACTCTCCAACAACATCTCAAACATCTAAACCAAGCACGAAACACAAGAAGGACCGTGCAACCCAATATGAGTAGATGCATCACTTGACACTATCAGCTCCATCAAATTAACTAAAACTTTACTTACAAGCTGAAATACATTATATTCTCTTAACCAAACATTTTTAACTCATAACCAAACATGAAAACAAACACACATATAAAAATGATAGGCAAAACTATCGAATTAATATAAACATTGTCGGCTCCAGCAGATAAACTCCAAAAACTGTAACTGGCAAATAGAAACATCATAACTCAACTTGTACTACACAAATAACTCTGCATCCATGAACATAGCTTCACAAACATGTCTACAACACAATTATAAATGTGCAAGGCTCTATCTTAACCATACTAAGAATCACATACAAAACTCTTCTTGTAACACTATCAGAAACACTATTGTTACAAAGAAATACACAACTATCAGTAGTTAGAATCAACCTTTATGTCTATGATATCATGATGATAACATATCCATACAACCTATGCTCAAGGCTCTTTGCATATAACTACAACACATGTTTCTTACCATATGTTGTCATTAATGATAAACATACAGTCAACACTAGCTTGTTGGAAAATCTCCAACAATCTCCCCCTTTGGCATTAATAGCAACATATGGAATAAAAAACATCACCAATCCAAACATACAATTATTTTATAACATTCTCCATTTCCTCAAGAAAACTCCCCCAAGAATGAATCCTCCAACTGCTACATCTTCTTACTATATACTCCCCCTTAGTTCATACTCCTCAACTGTATTTCTTTTCATGACTAAACACTCCCCCTTTGACATCAAAGGAAAAGGGTGCCAAAAAAAAATAAGCATAGGTACTACTCTAGAAGTAGAGTAGTCAACCATTCATTAGTCACTGAGGACTGATGTACTACTGTAACTCTAATCAGATCCAGGGAAGGGAATTACTCCTAACTTCTCCCTGAGATACTTAAATGTATCCTTCGGTAAAGGCTTTGTGAAACGATCTTCTAACTGTTATTTTGTACTCACATAATCCAATTTTACTTCTTTCTATTTAACTTTTTCTATTAGGAAGTGATATTTTATCTCAATGTGTTTTGTCTTTGCATGCATCATAGGGTTATTTGACATATTGATAGTGCTAGTGTTGTCACAATGAATAATAATTGGATAATCAATATAGATTCCAAAATACTTTATCATCTGCTTGATCCACATAATTTTAGAATAATTTAATGCTGCTGCTACATACTCTACTTCTGCTACTGACTAAGAAATACAATTCTGCTTCTTGCTTGTCCAAGTGACTAGTCTATCTCCAAGAAATACTACTCCTCTTGAGGTGTTCTTTCTATATCAATGCAACCTACCCAATTTGCATATGTATACACATGAAGCTCTACATTATCCAAATTAGGCTACCATAAACCATAGTCTATAGTTCCTTTCAAATATCTGAATATCCTCTTTACTACCATGAGATGACTTTGTTTAGGTTCTACTATAAATCTTCCAACAATGCCAACTGCATTAAAAATATCTAGTCTAGATTGAGTAAGATATATGTGTTTACCAATCATAGACTTATATAGGGTCTTGTCTACTATTGTAGAATCATCTTCTTTTGAAAGCTTTCTTCTTGTTATCATAGGGGTGCTTATTGGCTTGCAATCATCCATCTTGAACTTCTTTAATATTTCTTTCACATACTTAAACTAATTAATGAAAATAGCTTTGTCTGTCTGTTGCACATTCAATCCAAAATAGTACTTGATAGGTCCAATCATGCTCATTTCAAATTATCTCTACATCTCTTTAGAAAAATCTACACTAAGCTTGTCATTACCACCAAAAATAATGTCATCAACAAAAATAGCAACTAGTAATAATCCATCAGGTGTCTCTCTTATGAATAAGTTACAATTTGCTGCTCCTTTCTTGAATCCGATCTTTTTCAAGTAACCATCTATTCTTTCATACCATGCTCTAGGGGCTTGGTTAAGTCCATAGAGGGCTTTCTTCATTCTACATACCATATTTGGTTTTTTTGATAAACTAAATCTTTCAGGCTTCTCTATGTAGACTTCTTCCTTCAACTCTCCAATCAAGAATGCTGACTTGAAATCCATTTGTTATACTTTAAAGTTTTTGATTGTAGCATAGGCTAGAAATAAATTTATGGCTTCCAATATGCTTATAGGGGAAAATTAATCAAAGTAATCAATTCATTCTCTATGCGCATATCCTTTACATACTAGTCTTTCTATGTTTCTTACTATTGTTCCATCTTCATTCATCTTTTTTTTGAATATCCACTTGGTTCCTATCACATTTTTGTCTCTGGGCCTGGGGACCAGCTTCCATGTATCATTCTTAACTATCTTATGTAATTCTCTTTCATTTCTTCATGCCAATCTGAATCATTACATGCATCTTCAACACTTAAAGGTTCAATTTGTGAAATCAAACATACCGCTTCATTGACTATTTTTTCTTTTGATCTTGTCATGACTTTTTTGTTCTGATCTCCAATGATATCTTCTTTTAAATGGTATCTAGATGTGAATTTTTGAACATTAGGTGTAACTCTCTCATCTATCTTCTATGATTCTTCTTCACTTGTTTTAGGTTCATTGAATAGTACATCAATGCTGTCAAACATTTCTTCAACAATTGCTTCTCTACTGGTAGGTCTAGGTTCTTCTTCAATCATAGGTGCATAATCATGATATCTCTCTTGAATCATAAACTTTTTATCAATCTTTACATGTGTACTTTCAATGATCTTCTTCAATCTAAAGTTAAAATATCTATAAGCTTTTCTTTTAGTAGTGTAACAAAGAAAAATACCTTCATCACTTCTTGCATCAAACTTGCCAATAGCTTCATCTCTCTTGATGTAACACTTGCTTCCAAAGATTCTAAAGTATTTTACTATAGGTACATTCCAAAACCACAGCTCATAAGGTGTCTTGTTTGCACTCGGCCTTAATTGAATTCTATTGATAGTATAGACTACAGTATTGTCTGCATCTCTCCAATAGGTGTGTACAACTTTTTCTTCAATCATGATAGTACTTGCTATGTCAAATATGATCCTATTTCTTCTTTCTACAATTCCATTTTGCTAAGGGGTTCTAGGTGCACTTAGCTGTCTCTTTATCCCATGTTCTTTGAAATACTCATAAAATATGTTAGAGGTGAATTCTCCTCCTCTATCTGATCTCAGACATTTTATCTTTAATCCAGACTCATTTTCAACTTTAGCTTTGAATATATTGAACTTATCAAATGCCTCAGATTTATCTCTTAAGAATGCAACCCACATCATTCTAGAATAATCATCAACAAATTAAATAAAGTACCTTTCACCATAGTATGATCTTATTTGAGTTGGTCCACATAAGTTGGTATACACTAGATCCAATTTGTTCTCTGCCAAATTATGCTTACTTCTGAATGAATTCCTTACATGTTTTCCCATCACACATTCCTTGCATATTGTATCAACTAGTTTTGCAATACTAGGAAGTTCTCTTATTGCCTTTACATTGCTTATCTTTACTATATTGTCAAAGTTGACATAACAGAATCTTTTGTTCCATAACCAACTGTCATCTTCTTTAGCAACAAAACAACTTGCTTTAGAATTAAGCTGAAAAAAATTATATTTTTTCGTTGATCCTGATGCAATCATTACTCCTTCTTTGTTATTAATGATGCACTTATTGTCTTTGAATTCCAACAGATATCCTTTGTCAAGCAACTATCCAACACTTAGTAAGTTATGCTGCAAACCATCAACATATAGAACATCATCAGTGTTATTCTTTCCATCAAAGGTGATAGCTCCTCTACCTATGATAGGTTTAGGAGTGTTGTCTCCAAAACTAACCATGTTTCCTTTGTACTTATCTAGATGTACAAATCTATCTTTGTCTATTGTCATATGATGTGAACAACCACTGTCAATGATCCATTTTGATCTAATGCCCGCTTGTGAAATTAATGCTATCTCTTGTGCTTTCTTTTGATCTTCAATATCCATTTCATCAAACATTTTTTCCATGTCTTCAATTGCAATAAATCCAATTTCATCTTCTCCTAAATCTTGATCTGATACTCCATCTTCAACATAGTAACATTCTTTTGTATACTTAGGCTTGAAATTAGTTTTGAACTTCTTGACTCTTGTAGGACATTTAGATGCAAAATAAACAATCTTGTTACATGAAAAAAATTTGAATGGTAATTGACCTTCATATTTTTCTTTTCATTTTCTTTCTTTCTTAGCAATCATAGCAATTAATTCATGTAGTTCTTTATCCTCATCTTCATTATCAAAATTACCAGAAGTGTTCAAGGATTTCTTACCATGGACTAAGGCTTTGAATGTTGTTTCTCTTTAGGCTCTGTCTTCAATCTTGATATCTCCAATGTTGAAATTTTGCTGATTAAGGTCTTCCTTTTCAAATCTTTTGAAAACTACATAGTCTCATCTATGATCTTTATCTTGCTCTCATATTCTTCTGTCAGAGTAGTCATCAATTTATCCATTATGTCTTCTTCCAAAATTTCTCCACCATTGTTCCTGATTCCTGCAATTGATTCATTAATTCTTTGATTGTAGACTGATGTTCTCTTCAGGTAGCATCTCCAAAGTATTGTATCTTTTCTTCCATGTCTTTCTGCGTGCATTCTTGGCTTGGATATCTCTTTCAAACATGTCTTCTAGATACTTTCATATTTTCTAGGCTTTATCTACTTTCTTGATCTCTAAAAACTCACTGTTAGATAAGGCACTAATAAGGGCTTCTTTGGAAATTCTATTTTGAGTAAACATTTCTTTTTGCTTAATAGTTGCATCATCTTTTGCAAGATCTTTTAGAGAGGGAATCTGAATATCTTGAGTAGCTAATTCAAAAATCTCAAAACCAAAACATGGAAAATGTGTTATCATTTTGTTCTTCCAGTCTAAATAATTTTCTCCATCAAACTTAGGACTTTATTTTATAAAGAATGTCATCTGATCAACCACAAGCTATTAAACTTTCTCTCCAAGGAACTTGGCTCTGATACCATTTGTTAGGAATAGTCCCAAGAGATAACTGAGAGGGGGGGTGAATCAATTATCTACAAGATTCAATTATTTATCCAATTAAGTACATAATAACATTAAGCACATACACAATAAGATAACACTTAACATAACACTACAATTTTGGTTACGGGGAAACCCAAATAGGTAAAAACCCTGGTGGGAACTAGCACCCACTATAAACTGCACTAGAGTATAATGATCCTTGTTAGAAGATATTTCAATGTTGTTAGGAGTTGGTTTTTACAATACATGAAATAAAGTGACCTGGTCAAGGGTCGGAACCTATTAGGAGTCTTTTACAAATAACCTTGTTAAAGGTGAGGACACACTGTCTCAGAGCACACTGCTCAAATGGTGAAGGCTGCAACATTTTACACAACAGATACACACTATATCTAGATCTTGGTAAGCTAAGAAATAGACCTCCTATCTTGATTAGTTATAATGAATAGAATCTACTGTCTACTTCTTCACATAGATCTTCAACTGATAATTGACTCAACTATGCTGGCTCAATACATTCACATCTTCTGCTCTTCTCTATCAATCACACTAAGTGATCACAACTGACCGGCTATAAGTATCTTTCTCCAAATGATATAATCAGATCATCCTACTAGAACCTCCTTGAAATCATATTAGAGAACACTACAACTCTCCAACAACATCTCTAATGGCTAAACCAAGCATGCAACACAAGAAGGACCGCACAACCCAATATGAGTAGACACATCGCTTCACACTGTTGGCTCCATCAAATTAATTGAAACTTTACTTACAAGATAAAATATGTTATGATATCTTAACCAGACATTGTTAACTCATAACCAAACATGAAACCAAACACACATCAAAATAGTAGGCGCAACTGCTGAATCAATATAAACACTGTCGTCTCCAATAGATAAACTCTAGAAACTATAACTAGCAAATAGAAACATCATAACTCAACTTGTACTACACAAAAAAATCTACATCCATGAACATATCTTCACAAACATGTCTACAACATAATTATAAATGCGCAAGACTCTATCATAACCATAGTGAGAATCACATACAAAAATCTTCTTGTAAAAATGTCAGGAACACTGATGTTACACAACTACATAGCTATCTGTACTTAGAATTAACCTTTACGTCTATGATATCATGATGATAACATATCCATACAACATATGCTCAAGGTTGTCTGCATAAAACTACAATGCATGTTGCTTACCATATATTATCATCAATGATAAACATACAATCAACACTGGCTTGTTGGCAAATCTCTAATATTAGCTTTCTGAAACGCCTAGCTCACGGGTGGCCTAAAAAGGCCTAGGTTGGGAGGTGAGTTTCCATGGTCAACCTAAAAGGTTTTATATGCAATTTTATGAAGCTCATGGAAAGGACAATCATGTCTTGGGAAATCTATTTCCTTATGTTACATTTAATATTTCCTTGAGATATTCCTTAAAAAGGAAGTTGTAAATGTTCTTATATTATGAAAGGAAAATATGTAATTTCAAAGTTGTAAATTTTGTAGTTGTGTTTTTCTCTACTTTTTGGGCGTTAAAAACTTGTGATAGTTCAATAACTTTATGTTTTCCAAAAAAAATTATAGTTGTGTTTTGCTCTACTTTTTGGGCATTACAAAATTGAGCAATAGAACTAGAAATCGTGTACCTAATGAGCCCCTTGTTCCTCTTCTTACTCCAGTAGTTCCTTCACCTATCCATTATTGAGAAGTGCAGTCAGCTCTTGGTACAATGAATTCCCTTATAGGGAATTTGTGACAACACTTGACCCAAGTAAGGGTTTCGCCCAGCATATTACATGTTTTCACGAGTTGTGGGGATATATGTAAGGGTCCCTAGACTAATCCTGATTTTTCCCATGGTGCCCATGGTGGATATGATGATGATGATGATTGTGGCACACATGGTGATGCTAGAGATGATATCACATCATATGTTTATTTTATCAATGCAAATAATGATTTCTTGCAGAGGTAAATAAAATTATAATTTATAGTTCATTATTAAATTTCATATTTATATAATTATGAACCATAACATGTGGATTTTTTGGTGAACAGAGGAGGGATGACCCTCCATCATTAATTATCTATTATCATATGACATCAACACCTTGATATCTCAGTGCCCTGTTCACGGTATGCACTTTGATCTTGATACATTTAAACTTTAAACAAAATAAACTTTAATTGATAATATGTTTGACATATTTTTTGTGATTTTTTAGGGTCTCTCATTTAACACTGAGATTGGCAGTTCTTCATTCTCTACCCCACCAATCAATGAGAGTCAGTCGCATATACCTAGAGTGTGTTTTTCATTAATTAGTTTTAAGTGTTTATATCTTAATAATTTATGTACAAAGTTGATTCGTACTTATTTTTTTTGCAATTGTAGGCTTTTGAATTATCTCATGCTGTACAATCACATTTACGTCCTGACTCATCGGTGACATTAGCTACGTGTCACACATAGGTAATGTACATGCTTTTGTTCCATAAATTTATAGTCAAGTTATATATACTTTACAATTTATGTATATTATATAAGTTTGATTCATGCTTTATATATATTAGTCATGTCGACACCACCATGAGTCTTGGCATGGCTACAAGATTAAGACAAATGCAGCCATCGACATTATCCTTTGAGGTCATGATTAAAAGTCATTTTTCAATATCCATTGTGTATTTAGATCTTTTACACTTGAATTATTAAAATTTTATACTATTTGTTTTTATAGGACTTGATTGCATCCACTTTTGATGTAGCTAAGAGAGGGCCTCTATGTCCCACTAAGGGCATTATTGAGCATGGACGCATGGTAAAATTTTAAATGTTCAAATTAATATTAACATTGTGTATCTATGATGCAGGAGCATCTTGCATCACAAAAATAAAAGGTGACAAGAAAAAAAAAAAAAAAAAAAAAAAAGAGGAAAAAAAAAAGAAGAAAAAAAGAAAGAGAAGAAAAAATAAGAGAGAAAAAGGAAAAAAAAGAAAAAAAAATTTATTTCATTTACCAAGGTGCATAGGTGGAAAAGATAAATAAAATATAAATATAAAAAAAAAATTACATTTATTGAGGTGTGTAGGTGGCATTTTATAAATTTGTAGAAAGTTCTTGCATTTAATATTTGTAGCTAGGTGGTTACACTTTTCTATTTTCTTATTGGTCACAAAGGTAATGTAATTTTGTAATTGGCCCACATGGTGGTGCTTAATATTAATTAGGTGAGCATTTAATATTTGTATCAAGGTAGTTGCATCTATCTTTTATCGCACTTTGGTTATGTTTGTAATATCTTGAGTTGTAGATGCCTATATAAAGAAGGCATTTGAGCATTCGTAAGCAAGTGCTCAAGTTGTAGAAGCTTTTGAAGTTCAAGCTCTCTCATTGCAAGCTCTCAAGTGGTAGAAGCTCTTGGGTTATAATCTTGGAGGATGTAAGATCTCTCATGTTGTAGATCTCATATTTGGAGAAAGCTCTCATGTTGTAAGATCTCTCAAGTTGTAATGATTTTCAAGTATTAATGTATGATTTATAAAATATTTTATCTTCTCTTTTCTCCGTGTTGTTATGTTTTTGGTTATGAGTTGGTAAGGGTGGTGTGGCCCTTCATCAGTGGTATCAGAGCAGGGAGTTCTTGAGTGTGTAGACAGATTACCGAATGTGAGGTAGTTTGCACCAGGACCTTGGGTTGTGTGAAATTTTTCTTAAGAGGATGTGAGTATGGAGAAGAGAAAGAAGAAGATGACTTTTGTAATTGGATAGATTCTTAGAATTCCTAGACTTGAGAAAATTAGAGAGAGATATCAAGAAGGGACAAGAGTTGCAATATTAGATTTGAAGAAACAAGTGGCTGAATTAGAAGTGGAGCTGAAAATGAGAAGAGTGATTCATCAAAAAAGAGATGACAATTCTTTGGATGTAGAAAAGAAAGAAGATACATTGGAGTATCACGCAAGTGGTACAAAAGAAGAGGGAGAGCATGAAGATGAAAATATTTATGAACCTAAAGTTGATGAAGATGATTTATTAATGAAGATTGCAGCAGTTGAGGAAGAGTAAAATTCTTTGGTTGGAGGTCAAAGGAAAGAAGTCGTCAAATGCCTTGTTGAAGACATGAAACAAGAAAAAAAAAATGAAGATATGAAAGAGGTAAATTTTTATGAATCATGGGATGCTAACTTTGAGATGGATTTGAAAGATAATGATGATGATTTATATGAGGACTTTGCAAGTGATGTTTGGTATGCAATAGAATCTTTGTATGGTGTTCCAGAGTTTATTATAGATGCATTAGATCCTACAAGTTTGGACGAGAATGAGAGTTACAAATGGACAAAATTGATTGTAGAGGAGTATTATTATCAATAGTAGATACTTGTTCCAACTAGGTGTTGGAAAAGAAGGAAAAATAAAATATCTCAGCAATAAATACTTGTTTTGGAAAGGTGTTGGAAGAGAAGAAAAAAAATGTTAGTAGCGACTACTTCATTTTGTGAATCCATATCCACAAAATTTTTTGCCTACCTTGGGTGTCTGATGTAGGAGCATTTTGCATCACAAAAATAAAATGGGGCATGATTAAAAAAAAAAAAATTAAAAAAAAACAAAGAGGAAAAAAAAAAGAAGAGAAAAAAAAGAGGAAAAAAAAAGAAGAGAAAAAAAGAGAAGAAAAAAAAAAGAGAAGAAAAAAAATTTAAAAAAAAACTTATTTCGTTTCCCAAAGTGCATAGGTGGGAAAGATATATATATATATATATATATATATATATATATATATATATATATATATATTACCTTTATCGAGGTGTGTAGGTGGCATTTTAGAAATTTGTAGAAAATTTTTGCATTTAATATTTGTAGCTAGATAGTTACACCTTTCTATTTTCTTATTGGTCACAAGGGCAATGTAATTTTGTAATTGGCCTACATGGTGGTGCTTAATATTAATTTGGTGAGCATTTAATATTTGTATCAAGGTAGTTGCATCTATATTTTATCCCACATTGGTTGTGTTTGTAATATCTTGGTTGGTAGATGCCTATATAAAGAAGGCATTTGAGCATTCATAAGCAAGTGCTCAAGTTGTAGAAGCTCTTGGAGTTTAAGCTCTCTCATTGCAAGCTCTCAAGTGGTAGAAGCTCTTGGGTTGTAATCTTGGAGGATGTATGATCTCTCATGTTGTAGATCTCATATTTGGAGAAAGCTCTCATGTTGTAAGATCTCTCAAGTTGTAATGATTTTCAAGTATTAATGTATGCTTTGTAAAGCATTTTGTCTTCTTTTTGTCTCCATGTTGTTATGTCTTTGGTTATGAGTTGATAAGGGTGGTGTGGCCTTTCATCAATCTAGATCTTTTATACCTGAATTATTTAAATTTTGTAATGTTTTTTATCATAGGACTTGAGTGTATTCACTTTTGACGTAGCTGAGAGAGCACCTCCATGTCCCACCGAGGGAGTTACTAAGCATGGACGCATGGTAAAATTTTAAATATTCAAATTAATATTAATTATTTTTTAAGTGAATTTTTTAATAGTCTTCTGATTGTTAGTAAGTCTGCTATACTGATGTATATGACTTAATATAGTGTTTTCATTATGGAAACAAAGTCATATAGAAATTTGGAGTCAACACACTTGATGGGAAGATCAAAAATCGACTAAGTGTTGAAGACTGGATAGTGTATAGAGCACTAGCAGTTCAGAGCATCAATGCACATGCGTACAACTAAGTTATGGTGTGCACCCTAGGATTTAAGTTAGTAAAATCATATACATGCTTAATCTATAAGCAGATGATCAGATATGCATGCATGAGAAAGATACAAACAGTTGAAGTTACACAGCTAGTGTGTGCTAGAGAAGAACAGAGTAAGCAGCCGACTGTTAGCATTTTGAGTTGCGGTTATATTATAATAATGTAAAGGCTATGCACCTATTGTAATTAGGTTGTTGACATATAATTGTATTTTTTTTAAGTACGCTTAAGACAATTCAATTGGAAGCGTTGTTTGTAATAGGTTTAAGGGCCGACCTAGTTGTTTTTTTTGTATACGCATATAAATATAAGGTGCGCCCATTGTAATTGGCATGTATGTGGATATAGAATTTTGATAAGTAGACCAGAAGTGTGTGAAGAGACATTAAGATGTATTAGAGCTTTGCAAGAGGTCAAAGCACCAGCGCATCAAAGGAATTGATCTGACAAGCAGTGTCACAGTGACAGTTCATCTAGCAGATATAGTGTGTATCTGAGACAAGAAGGTTGTAGCCTTCCCCACTTGAGCAGTGAGCTCTAGGATAGTGAGTCCAAACCCCTAACAGGGTTTATTGTAAAAGACTTCTAACAGGGTATGAACCTTGACCAAGTCTACTGTACTAAATATTTTGTAAAGGAACTCCTAACAGGGTTAAGGATATTCTAACAAGGATCATAATACGCTAGTACAAAATATTAGTGGGTGTCAATTCCCACCAGGGTTTTCACCTATTTTGGTTTTCCCATAACCATATTGGTGTTATGTGTTGATTTCATGTTTCATGTTTATGTGGATGTTTATTTCAGTACTTAAGCATTTAAGTTCAGTTTAAAGATTAAAGCAAAAAAGATAAAATACAGTGAGCACTGATTCAACCCCCCCCCCTCTCAGTGTTCCCATTCCTAACACTGATGAGATCTATTAAAAATTTATAGGAGGATGAGGGAACTCAGGAGAAGACACAACATGATGGTGCATTGCAGTCACCTTCACGTAGAGTGAAGGGGACTGCATATCATCTAGATGACTAGAGTTAGATTATACTTGTCACATACACTATTTTTACTTTTTATATGATGGACATTTTATGATGGCATGTGTTATATATTTATATTATTGAGACCTTTTATCATGTTATTTCAACTTGTGTTATGATGAATTATTATCGTATTAGTTTTACTTGTTTTTAGAGTGGGACTTGCATTACTAGGATTTGTTATCATATATTACTTGGAATTGTTATTACGGTAGGAATTTGTTGTGTGATTCTATATATGTCATGAGTTAATATGATGGACATTATGATACATATTATTCCAGGACTTCTTATGTTATTTATCTTATTCATGGACTTTTAATCCTATTCCATGGTTTTCTCAAATAGTGGTTTGAATGTAGATATATGACCTTATGTATTATGATCATTCAATATCAACTGTAATTAAATATCAATTACATTAAAAAACCATCTTTCTAACAATGAGATCTATTAATTCATGTAATTGATAAGAACAATATAGATGTTACAAGTAATATTGACTTTGATTAACTATAAAAAAAAATCATCTATCTAACAATGAGATCTATTAATTCATGTAATTCACAAGAACAATATAGATGTTACAAGTAATATTGACTTTGATTAACTATTAAAAATCATGTATCTAACAATGAGATCTATTAATTTGAACAATGAATATGGATGTACAAATAACTCTATCATAATCTATTAACTTGTTCACATAAGACCAATGTAAATATAGTTAATATTTAGAACAAAATTAAGAGAATACAAGTATGAATTTAACTTATATTTTTAAAACCAAATTGGATGAATAAAAGTGCACTCATGAACTGTTTACAAAACCAAAATTAGATGAATATAGATGTTACAAGTAATATCACTTGAATTTCATTAACTATAAAAAAACATCTATCTAACAATGAGATCTATTAATTTGAACAATGAATATGGATGCACAAATAACTCTATCATAAGCTATTAGTGAACATAATCTGACCAATGTTCATAGTTTAATATTTAAAAAAAATTAGTCGAATACAACTATGAATTTAACTTAAATATTTAAAACAAAATTGGATGAATAAAAGTGAGCTCATGAACTATTTACAAAACCAATATTGGACGATTACAAGTGTGCATTGAATTTTATAAATAGTTCATGTCTATGTTCTTCTAGATGTCCCGCATCATAAAAATAAATGTTGAAATGTTAGAAAATACATGTATTTAAATGTAAAGCTCATTTAAAGTCAATTTTAATTTATTTCAAATCTATCTCTAAATTATAATTTATATGACACTTGAAAGAAGACATGGGTATTTATATAGAAAAACATATAAAAAAATGACAAATTGAACAAAAAATTACATGTATAAATTTGATTCAACCTAATGTACCATCAACATCTTCTCTTTTCTGCAATGCTTTTATGATTGCCTAATGCTCTTCCATTGAAAGTGTCCATAATATTTTATTAGCAGGTCTCCCATTGTATCTTTCGAATTTGATATTTGTTGCCACTACCAAATGGGAATAGTGCATAATCTTATTTTCTGATTGGTAGTCTTCGAAAGCTGGTAAACCATTCCTTCTTGTTAGGTATTTGTGTAGCCATGTACCAACTACCACAACAAACTTAATTGGATTATGAAAACCATCATAATCTACTTGATGGCATATCAACTTTTTCTTAAGTTCTACACATCAAGCTAACCAGTACTCCATCTGCTCTTCATTATCTTCAGGTGCAACAAAATCATACACATGTCATGCAAAAAAAATTAAGTACATGCACAAATAAAAGTTGTTAAAAGATTTATAATTCAAATATAATCATAAATAATATGACATACATGTAACTAATATAATTTAAATTTTTACAATAAATTGAATTAAATTACCAGGTTGTATGAGGTCTGAAACACGATCATAATCTTCTAATGCAAATGCATGATCTGAGTCTTCATTTATTATATCATCTTGATATTGTGTCTCACTAGGTGTTAAGGATTTTTGTTTCCATTATTCAATTTATTATGTATTCTCGCATTCTTCCCTTTCACCTACAACACAAAATTGACAAAAATATGCAAGCTCCCTAGTCCATATAGCCCAAGTGTTAGAATTAGAAATCCTAAAGGAATGTCATTTATCCGAGCCACTGATTGTATCACAATAATATTTGGAAAGGATATCCTTCTCTTCAAATAGCCAGAAAAAATATCTAATTGTAGAGTTCTAACTTGATTCTATAGATAAAATTGTTTTACACTATTCGATAATTGCACGTGCATCTTTAAATTTTGATTTTTCCTTAAATTTGAGTTTCCCTCTACAAAGGGCTCTCTTTACACATAAATCGACACCATCATGTTCTCCCTTCCCATGTTCAGCCTCAAATAAACTCCAAATATGTTGGATATTTATTTTCTTATGTGTCCTACTCAACAAATAAAACATTCTAGCATTCTTGAATTTTCTTGTGAAATTATCTGACCATATTAGATGTTGTGTTATATGAATTTATCTCTCCCTTAAATTTTCATAAAAATTCTTAAAGCATTACTGGACAAACTATGATGAGTTTAATTTATTATTATTCATATAGAGATGGTACTCTCTCAATATTTTTTGATCCTCTTCTATACTATCAGGTGCATTCCTATAGACAATATGAACAAAAAAAGTTACTTGCACTGAATTATAATATTGCCGTTCAGTCTCATCTTGTGGTGCAAGTGTGTAGTTCTCTACAAATTCAACAAATGAAAGTATACTACCAATTGAAAATATATTCTTGCATATGCGAAATTGTCCATCAATCCATCTAGAATTTTGAGAGTGTTGCACATGTTTAGGTACAATCTTACTCTTGAATTTATTCATAAAAGCATGAACACTAACTTTTTCAGCTATTAGTTCACACCATTTTTCAACCTTTTCATCCTTCAATTAATACTCTTCATTTTTAAATCTTTGTACATCAACTAATTGTTGTCCAAAATTAATTGAAATATTGTCATGCAAACATTCATCTAATAATTTAAGATTGCCACATACATCACAAACACCAGAAACACATGCAATCAAAAGATAAAATTACTCATTAGCTCGGTTACAAAATAAACTTGATATAAACTCCTTTACAATTTGAGGTGGTATATTTATACCACATTCCTGTAACGTTTCATTATTATGCATGGTAGAACATATAGATCAAAAAATATCATAATGATAAAGAAATTGAGAATGAGTTTTGCAACAATAGGTGACTCTTTCTTTGTTAGTCCTTACATACCATGGTTTACATTTTTCAAAAGATCTTTGACTAATACTTGAATAGTTAACACCTTATCATCCACAAAAATTTTATACAATTTAGTTTGAGTCATATCTAAAAGGTGTTTTGGATGTGGATTAAAAAAATTTGAACTGACTGTTAATTTAAGAACATCTTTGGAATTAAGGGATCCTCTTGTATTATCATGCCAAAAATTTTCAATCAAAGTTTTGATTTCACCAGTAAGTTTTATGTCAGACCTTAGGAGTATGCCACTAAAGGTCCATTAATGGTTTTTCAGATCACTTTCAAAGTTAACTATTCTCTTTATAGCTCTTGTTAAATTTTATGATGAATATTAAGATATCCACTTATGTTTGAAAATATTATTTTATCAGTAGTAGTTTTTTTAGTAAAGATGTCAAGTTATTACTCATCGTGCCACATTACTATATCTAGAATGACTTTTCTTTCCAATTGTGTCAAAGGCACTAGCAACAGTTGATACAACTTGTTTTAGAGATTCACCCTTCTTCTTGGATTCACATAAATTCCTAACCTCTTCATCACTTTTCACATTTTAGACATTTTAATTAATTGTAACATTAGTTGACATTGAAACCAAAATTTCTTATTATAAAAAATTGTCTAAAAAATCTAGTCATGTGTGTCCTAATCTCTCTCCATGAAACCAAACCATGAAGATTGTCTAGCGCATCACTTTTTATTTGAAATTGTTCATTCATTTCGTTATCATTCAAAAGTGTTTCTTTCTCAATTGGTGTTTCTATGTATACATCCACATTGTTGATTTCAATTTGAATTGGTATTTTATTTTCACTTTAAATCAGGGTTTCACTTTCAGTTCTTTTATCATTGTGATTAACATTACTAATTTATGAAATTTGATGTGCAATTGAATTTATTACTCTATTTTCAGGAATTAAATTTAGCTCATTTATATTGTAACCTGCTTCTAGCAAATGATGAACTTCTTTATCAAAATAAGTTACATTTGGCTATGAAGACATACCTGTATCCAATACTAGATTAGAAGATGCACCTAAATTTTCTTCTTCAACCTCAAAATCCATCATGGTGTCTTCATTGTTCTCCTCTTATGAAACAATTCTTGAACTCGATGTTCCAACATTATTCAATTTTTGAATTCTTTTTCTTCTTTCCTATTGTTATTTTGCCTCCTCTCTATTTTATGCAACCTCCTCAATTGTCAGAACCTTCCTTGGCCTCTTTTTGAATTGCTTTGATCCCATGTTTGCACCAAAATTCAAATTCAAATGATTCTCTTAATGTTAGATCCAAAACAACACAAAAAAAGAGAATGTTGATAAAAATATTCTATTTGCAGTACAAATCATTAAAAAAATGATTGAATACTCGTCAATCATTGAGATCAGGCCCATAATCCTATTTTTTAGCTATAACAGCTCTTTATAAAATGGGCATCCATTGTTTAAATGAAACAAGTGCACATTTCGTATTCAATGGTCCAAATCAAAATGGGTACCCATTTTTTGAATTTCACAAAATAGGTGCATATTTTATGAATTTAAAAAATATAGGTGCCCATTTTATAAAACTATGAGCGAGAACTGTACCCTCTACCTTGGTTTTTGGTTCGGGATAGGCCTGGTGGGACCAGGCCTATGTTTGACCCTGTAAAAATATGGTTAAGGCATTACAATATAAAATTTATGCCTTGCCATAATTTTTTGGACACCTTCCCAAATGAATTTTTCGACGAAATGAAAACTTATTTTAGTTCTCATTTTACAAATTATAAAAATATAAATTTTATAGTGATATGAGAAATTTTAATATTTTTACAATATTTATAAGCCAATGTGGTACCTAAACTTGAAGTAGTAACGCTAACTAAAATTTTAATAACTTTTTTAATTTTACATTTTTTGAAAAATGAGTTATCTGACATCAATCTACATTGATTTTCCTTCAAATTAAAAAAAATTTAAAAAAATTGAAGTTATCATTGCATTATGGTGGTCGTACACTAGAGGTTTAAAAAATATACTTTATAGTCAATTAAAACTTAATAAAAAGATATATTCAATAAAAAAAAGATAAAATATTCTCATTAATCTTCAGTGTTTTAGGTACTTTTCCCCAGAAGGATTCACAAAAATATATTTATTTACTTCAAAAAAGGGTGGTCGTACACATGTGTGGTGTGGTCCCGAAACAAGCATTTTGAAAAAGTGGTTTTTAAACATGCCTACTAAAATTCAATTTATACCATGTCGGTATTGAAATAAATTACATATTTGAAAAGTAGACTCCAAGCACTAAATTTTATATTACTGAAGTGTTTTGAGATTCAAACTTTAAGTGCCTGAAATTTTGACATAAATTGACAGAAATTTTGAAAAATAGGGAAAACACTTCCACTTTTTGCCCAAAAGTGGGACTCAAATTCTTGTAGCGACCCACTCATGCATCTTGGAAATTATTCTACTACTACACTCCTCTTTACTTCGGGACTGATATTCCTCAACTTTGATACTCATTTAGTTTTAAAACTAGTAACTACCTTAAATGGTGTCTTCTATGTGCTCCTATTTACTCAATTTTAATATGAAAAATATTCTTATGATAGAACTAAATATCAATTTCTAGTCTTTTCTCCAACTAAACATCTTAGTAAGCTACCCAAACTCCTATTCACTACCTCTATTTTTCCATCTTTCTGTGGATGAAATGCATAACTAAAATTCAATTTTATCTTCATCTTCTTCCTAAGTGTCCTCCATAAATAACCAACAAACTTACTATCCATGTCCAAAACTATACTTTTAGGTAATCCTTGCACCCTCACAATCTCCTTGAAAAATAAGTCAGCTACATGTACTACACTTTTTTTGTTCTTAAAAAGTATGAAATGATTCATATTCAAAAATCTATCCACTATCACAAATATATAATCATTACCTCTTGGTGTTTTGAATAACACAAGTACAAAATCCATTCTAATATCCTGCTAGGGTCTTATTGGTACATTAAAAGATGTACATGTACAATCTAGTATTTTGACTAATTCCCTTTGCAACTTGAAAAACTCTAACACTTTGAACAAACATTCTTACATCCTTATGAATTGGATGCCAAAACTCATTTTCATTTACTAAAGCCACTTTCTTGTCAATACCAAAGTGTCCAACTAATCCCCCACAATGATTTTACTTAACTAGATTATCCCTCATAGAACTTGTAGGTATACACAACTAAATTACTCTTAATAATTGTGTATATTTCATACCTTCATGAAATTAGTTTTCTAATAAATCAAATCAAATCAAGATAATTTAACTTTTAATTATATTGAATTGAAATCTAAATGCAAGAACATCTTATGGATCTCTAATTAGAGAAGAAAATGCAATGCTCTCAGTTGGCATCCATTAGAGACAACTCTAAAATAAGAATTTAAATGATCTATGATGAATTCAATTCCTATATTTTCTCTTGTTATACAAAAAAATGTTCTATTATGCTTTCAAAATCAAAATGCCTATAATAAGAATGCACAATTAACTAACATGATAATGGATCATTTTCTCCTAATTTTTTCTCTCTATTTATAGATTTTCTCAAGCTTAGGGGGTGGAGTAAGTTTAACCATGATCAAGTTTGTGTCAAGTTGATGGTTTCAATTAGTGAGATAACTTAAATATTTTATTCTCAAATCTTGGGACAAAGAGACAAAATGGGTCATTCAGATTCATCGTCAAGATGAGTGATGGAGAATCAATTTGGCTTTGTGACACAAGGTAGGGAGCAAGAGGGGCCAAACAATGGCACACCCTGATGATCCAAGACTTCTCAACACAATGCAGAAGCAAAAAAACACAACAAAGAGGGAGAGAATGCCAGATCCTTCAATATATTTCATCAATTAGAACAATACAAGCTGGGTTGTAAGGCCTTCCCAGTTAGGGCCAAATATTACAATGAATAACAGAAGTCCTCCAACATGCAAGGATCTATCATAATGCTAACAAGATTCTATCTTCTCACTTCTAACTAAACTTTTCTTTTTTCCCTAAACTACAGCCAACAACTACATTTATACAAGAGTCTACTGAGCTGAGTTGGCCTTCAGATCCACAATCCACAAAGGTAAGATCTAGGACCACACACCTCTCAATGATGGATTCTAGCATTAAATCCATGACCAAATATAAATGCACAAGTCGGCCTCAACTAAAACTAAAACTAAACCCGTTGGTGAGCAAGGATGACCAAGCAGCAAAAAAGAAACACCGAGTGCCAGTGAAATAATTGACCGCCTAGGAAATAACTGACCATGCTCAGTAACCAAAAGGAAACCAACCAACTACCGACCAACTTGGTCAAAGTAGGAACCGAGCAACATAGACAAAATTCAAAATTCTTTTGGTGACATAGGATTTCCAAGGACCCGAGATGCTCCTGCATCAAACACCTGGGGTTTTTTTTAAATGATTCTCAGAATAATTTGGTAGGTATGATCTGAGCTACATCCAACTCAGATTGTGAAACCCAAGAACTATCTTCCATCAGTCTATTCTTCTATTTTACCATATATTCCATATATTTTTTTCCTCTTGTGCTTTTGCCAACTCTTTGATTCAAGATCTGTTCAACCTCTTCATTCTACTTCTTAGGATATTCCATCAGTATTGTCATTTCTTCATCAGGCTCATGATACTCATACAAATTGGCAATGTTGAAAATAGGTGATTTATCCATGTCATTAGGTAACTCAATCTCATATGCATTTCCACTGTCAAATTTCCTCAAAATCTTACAAGGTCCAAACTTCTTCATCTTCAGCTTTCCATATGTTCCAACAGGAAACTGACCTTTGTTCAAATGAACCATCACTTCATCACCAACATCAAAAGTTTTATGTCTTCTTGATCTATCAGCTCTGTCTTTGTATTTCTGATTACTGTCTTCTAGCTTCAGTTTCACATCTTCATGCAATGTCTTCATGTACTCAACATATTTTACTCCTTCAGCACTCTTCTTATTTTCATCATCAATGTCTCTCAAATTAGATATTCCTCTCAGTTGTATCCCATTTACAATCTCAAATGGTGACTTCCCAGTACTCCTATTTATTGAGTTATTGTATGCAAAATTTTCTTGTGCCAACATAGAATCCCAATTACTTCATGTGTCTCCAACTAAACATCTCAAAAGATTTCCCAAACTTCTATTCACAACTTCAGTCTGTCCATCGGTTTGTGGGTGAAATGTAGAACTATATTTTAACTCAGTGCCAAATTTCTTCCAAAGGGTCTTCCAAAAGTATCCAACAAATTTATTGTCTCGGTCAGAGATAATACTCCTTGGTAATCCATGCAATCTGACAATTTTCTTAAAGAAAAGATCTGCTACATGTACTGCATCTGATGTCTTTCTACAGGTATAAAATGTGCCATCTTAGAAAATCTATCCACAATAGCAAATATAGAATCATTACCTCTTACTGTCTTCGGTAAGCCAAGAACAAAGTCCATACTAATGTCAATCCAAGGTTTCTCAGGTACAGAAATTGGTACATACAATCCAATGTTCCGACTCACTCCTTTTGCAACTTGACAAATTCAGAAACTTTTCACAAATTTCTAAATGTCTTTATACAACTATGGCCAATAGTATTTCTCCTTAAGCAAATTCAATGTTTTATCAATGCCAAAATGTCCAACCAAACCACTACTATGTTTCTCTTTTGTCAAATTAGTTCTCATTACTCCTCTCGGTATACACAACTAAATACCCTTAAACAACATACCTTCTTGAATAAAATATTCATCCCACTTAGTATCTTGTTGACTCTGAATAGGTGCTCTACACTTTCTCCATGACTCAGAAAAATCAGGGTCATTTTCATACAAACCTTTCATCTCATCAAAACTGAGAACTTCAATTTTCATCTCAGTCATCAAGGATCTCCTTCTACTTAATGCATCAACAGCTTGGTTAGTGACTCCACTCTTATGCTTTATTACAAATGTGTAACTCTACAAATACTCAACCCATTTCATCTATCTCTAATTCAACTTATTTTGACTACCCAAATATTGTAAAGCCTTATGATCGCTATACAACACAAATTCACTTGGTATCAAATAATGTCTCCATTTCTTCAATGCTTGAACAATAGCATAGAATTCTTGATCATACACAGAATATTTCCTTCTAGCATCATTCAACTTTTCACTAAAGAAAGCAACAAGTTTACCTTCTTGACTCAACACAGCTCCAATTGCACTTCCACTTGCATCAAATTCTACTTAAAATACCTTATTGAAATCAGGTAATGCCAAAATAGGTAATTTAGCAACCTTCTACTTCAGAGTCTCAAAACTTTTATCAGCTCCAAGTGTCCACTTGAATTCTCTTTTGTCTCCTCTCATAGTCTCAGTCATAGCATTACAAATTGAATTGAAATTCCTTATGAACTTTTGGTAAAAACTTGCCAAACCATGAAATGATCTTACCTTAGTAGCATTCATAGGTGTAGGCCAATTCAAAATAGCTTCAACCTTTTCAGGATCCATCTTCAAACCATCAGCCGAAATAAAAAATCCCAAATACACAATCTCCTCCTTCATGAATGAACACTTTTTTAGATTTATCAGCAACTTTTCTTCTTTCAATCTCTACAAAACTTGTCTAAAATGAAACAAATGTTCTTCTTTGGTCTTACTAAATATCAAAATATCATCAAGATATACAATCACCAATTTACCCAAAAATTTCTTCAAAACTTCATTCATCAACCTCATAAAAGTACTCAGTGCATTAGTTAAACCAAAAGGCATAACCAACCACTCATACAAACCTTCTTTTATTTTGAAAGTAGTCTTCCATTCATCACCTTCTCTAATTCTTATTTGATGATACCCACTTTTCAAATCAATCTTTGTGAAATACTTTTCTCCAGTCAAACTATCCATTATGTCATCCATTCTCGATATAGGAAACCTATACTTCACTGTTATCTTATTGATTGCTCTAGAATCAGTACACATTCACCATTCTTCATTCTTCTTTGGTGCCAATGCAGTAGGTATTGCACAAGGACTCAAACTTTCTCTGATCAAATCTTTCTCCAGCAATTCTTGAATTTGTCGGTTCAATTCTTGATTCTTGCTAGGTGTTAACCGATGAGGTGCCTTATTCGGTAAACTAGCTCCAGGGATTAGATCCATACAATGATCAATGCTTCTTTTTGGTGGCAAACCATTAGGTACATTATCAGAAATGATATCACTATACTCAGTGAGTAACTTATCAATCTCGTCAGGAATATTATCTCCTATTTTCTTACTCGGTTTGTTAGGAATTACAACAAAACATACATCATTCCTCTTCAAATCTTTAACAAACTTCTTTCCTTTCATCAAGAAAAATTTCACAGATGTGCAAACATTACTAACAAGTTCTTCCATCAATAACAACAAGATTTATTTCTTTCCATTAGCCACAATGGTATATTTATGCAATCTCCCATCATATATAGCATGTCTATCATATTGCCAAGGTCGACCCAACAAAACATGACAACAATCCATAGGCATGATATCACACAACACTTTATCATAGTATTTTCCAATTTTCAAATTCACATAACACTATTCACTTACCAAGAGTGTATGCTCATCTTTGATCCATGAAATCTGATAGGGCTTCAGATGTTCTAGTCTTTTTAATTGTAGTTTTTTGACCATCTCCTTTGATGCCAGGTTCTCTGAGCTACCACTATCAATTATTACATTCCAAACTTTGTCAGAAACTCTACATCTAGTCTTGAACAAACTTTTCCTTACCGGATCTTCCTTTTTGCTTTCATTCCACAATCCTCTCCTTACCATCAAGTTATTTTCCTTCTCAGGTTCTTTCAGTAGCTCTTCTTGCACTAAAACATTTCTATTGCTACCAGTTTTCTTACTCACTTCTGTACATTCAAATGACCTATTTCCTTCTTCTCCATAATTGTAGCAAGTTCCTCAAAAACTTCCTCTGCTATAACCACCTTGGTAGTTACTACCTCTACCTCTAGATGAACTTTCACCTTTCCACTATGTCTTGCCTTTGTCTAGATTTGTCTTATTAGGTTCAGATCTACCATTTTCACCATTAGATCTACCTCTTCCTCTAGGGAATCTACCACCTCTTCCTCTCTATCTCTGTTCATGTCTCTTGTTCAATTTCTCCTTAGCTTTCAAAGAAAATTGATAAGCCTCTTCAATGTTTTCCAACTTAACCATACTGATCTCCTCTTGGATGGAAACCCTTAAGCCATTTAGATATCTAGCAATTCTTTCCACATCATCTTCATCATGTCCAAATCTGATATCCAATCTATAGAATTCCTTAGTATATTCTTTTACCGAGCTATCTTTCTATCTTAGACTTTGCATTTGCTGAACTAGGTTAATCTGATAATCACAAGGTAAGAACTTTCCTTTCAATTTATTGACCATCTTATTCCATACCTTGATTTTGCCTTTGCCTTTCCTTTTCCTATCCAATTGCAAATGTTCCCACCATAGGGATGCATGACTCTTCAACTTAGTGTTTGCAATTTTCACCTTCTTGTCTTCAAAAATATTTTCATACTCAAAGTACTTTTCCATCTCGGTGATCCAGTCCACCAATTCACCAAGATCCAGCTTTCCACTATATTTAGGAGGATTGAAATGTGGTGTAGATTTCAAACTTGTCAAGGCCTTCAAGAATCTTTCTTCACCTTGATCCATAACAAGTGCAGGTTCTACACTTGCCTATTCTTCTTCAATTTCATCATCACTAACATCCTCAAGATGTCTACCTCTTCTTTGGGTTGTTTCAACTACCTCCAATCTAGCAACAATTTATCTTAGCATGTCTACCAATCCTAGATCTGCATCTCACCTCCCATGAACCATCTTTTAAATCCTCTAAAATTGTAGGTCAGATCACAATCTGCTACCCTACAACAATCAATCTAGGTTTTCACAAGGAACCTACAAACCTAGATCCGCAGACCTAGATCAAAATCTCACCTCGCTCTGATACCACCAAATGCAAGGTAGGGATCAAGAGGGGCCAAACAATGGCACACCCTAATGATCCAAGCCTGCTCAAACAATGCACAAGCAAACAAACACAACAGAGAGGGGGAGAATGCCAAATCCTTCAATATATTTAATCAATTAGAACAATACATGTCAGGTTGTAAGGCCTTCCTAGTCAGGGCTAGATATTACAATGAATAACAAAAGTCTTCCAACATGTGAGGATCTGTCATAATTCTAACAAGCTTCTATCTTCTCACTTCTAACTGAACTTTTCTTTTTTCCCTAAACTACAACCAACAACTACATTTATACAAGAGTCTACCGAACTGAGTCAGCCTTTAGATCCACAATCCACGGAGGTAACAGTCAGATCTAGGACCACATGCCTCCCAATGATGGATTCTAGCATTAAATCTATGACCAAATATAAATGCACAAGTCAGCCTCAACTAAAACTAAAACTAAACCCATCGATGAACAAGGATGACCGAGCAGCAGACAAGCAACACCGAGTGCCAGTGAAATAACCAACCACCTAGGAAATAACTGACCATGCTTGGTAACCAAAAGGAAACCAACCAACTCGTTCAAAGAAGGAACTGAGCAACACAGACAAACTTCAAAATTATTTTGGTGACACAGGATTGCCAAGGACCCAAGATGCTCTTGCATCACTTTGATCCATGTGAGATCAATTCTCAAATCCTATTGGTGGATTTAACTCCTTTGAATGTGGTATGTGATAAATTTTAGGAATGAATTAATTGATTAAATTGATTTTCTTAGCCATGTGTACCCCTTGAATGGGTTGTATTTGATTTAATTTAACAATAAAGTTAACTTGATTAAAATTAATTGCACAATTAAATGATATTTTTTATTTCAATAATCCTCTTTGTCTTTGATTTCAATTAATTTTTTATTTTGCCTTCAATTTCTCGCTTGAATTTAGCTTGGCTATTTTTAGGTGTCTTCGAATGCCCCTCTTTGAATCAATGTCTAAAGCATGTTGGTTCAAAAAATGTTTGATGTTTCATTAGTAGATATTTGATCTGATCTTGATGATTGATTCCTTCATAAAACCATGATTGATTGATGATGCAAATTCTCATTGTGATACCCAAATTTTGATATGATGCTGGATTTGAAAAGATTCTCTGATTTGGTTGTCCCATTAATGAATTCAAAAAATTTGCATTCGATCTCTGATTTTTTTTATTTACTTAATTTGAAAAAGATTCACTTATGATATGATTACATGCCCCCTCATAAATTAAAATTGATATCCATTTGATGAAATTATTGTTAGAATAACTGAGAGGGGGGTGAATCAGTTATCCACAGTCCCAAATACAAAATCTATATCCAAAAATAATTTAATCAAACTTCTGTAGCTTAGTAACATAAAATAGTAAACTGTCTGTGCTTTTACCAATTACCAGTTAATAATCATATAGTATTTACCAATAAAATTGAATATGAAACATGTAAAGTATGATAACCAACAATCATCATAGCCAATATATAACACAAAAGATTTAACATGGAAACCCTGTAAAGGGAAAAACCACTTGGGACCAACAACCCAAAATATTGTTCACTCTTCTAAAGTGATCTCGGTGAAGAGCCAACCCTATTAAAGGTTACAAAACACACTGTAAGGTGTGACCTTGTTAGAGGATTTAAGAACAATACTTATCGTCCAACCAACATTCACTATGGGGTTGACAGGATAACAATGTACATTCTATGAATGACATACAAGAGTTTTCAGTCCACTCAGTTAAGAGATTTATCTATTTACAATGGTTAAACTGTAATAGTAGGTGATATGATTACAATACAACTTCTATTATAGATATTCAGATCTATATTATGCTCATTCAAATCCTCTGATAAATATATCAATTCTGTTTCAACAATATTCAATGACTTACTGTCTCTCGGTTATAGCTTTCTGATGCTCGGTAATCTGTGCAGTTCGGTTCTCCTTAACCAGTCTGATCAGGCATGCATGAAGCTTTTTTCACGTGATATCTCTGCAATATCCTTCTTTTGGCATACATAAACAATGAAATCAATGTCACTTAAATAGACAAGTAAACTATTTTAATTTCATCATCAAATTTTTCCACTTGTTCTCCTTTGTTGATTTTGCCACTTAAACCTTCCTCAGCTGATGTGTCAGTAACATGTTTTGTTTCCATCCCTTAGATCTTCTTCAAATTTTGTTAGCCATAGATCTTTGTAACAAACTTAATCTCAAACACTGAGTTTGAGATACTTTCCAGCTCATCAATTTATATCGGCTAAACTGATCATTTGGTTCCTTTCTTCATGCTCAGTTACCAAAGAAATGCATTAGTGCAAAAAATCTTGGTTAGTACTGTCGCTCGGTATACACTACATTACTGGGTGTCTACTGGAATGCTTCTTTAACCAACCACACTGCCTTATGTATTTTTTCTTTTTTCTTCATTATAGATGAATGCAACATAATCAAGCCAATAACATAAGGTCATAGAATCATCAATAAGTTACCCAATGTATTCCTTATCCTCATCTGTTATATCCATCTTACTCATGTAGATATATCTATTCGTCATCTCTTTTTCTCCTTTCTACAGATGTTTAGGTATTGTAACTTAAAAGATAAGTACTGTCAAAACTAGTTTACATCAATGACAACATATTACTAATTTAATCATCTTACATATCTAATCAGCAACTTGATGATCTCTAATCAAGATTCTTCAAGTCATGCAGTTTATTCAAATCAGTTGTAGTTCATCAATCTGTCCCTTTGGCATTGAAGGCAATACAAGCAACATGAAATATGCCATACACATACCAAACATGTATTCTACAACTATACAAACAAATTTTGTAACTCGGTAAGCTCTGTTTAGCTTTGATTTAATGTGTTTAATTACTACGTTACAACAACTCAACATATGTAGACATTCTTCTGTAGATTTGATATTTTCAGCTCCTTCTAATCTTTGTATTCTTAGCAACAAATCTTCAATGCTCTCCCTGACTTCTTTAGTTTATCTCTCCTTTAGATAGATGCATCATGATCTCAGTCCATAAGATTTCTCTCCCTGTGTTTATCATAAATCTTAGTGAATTTCTCTCCCTTTCTCACATATTTCATTGAAATTCTCTCCCTTTGACAACAATGCCAAAGAACAATATAAACATACAGCTCTTTAGTAGCCAAGTAACTCATTGTTGTTCGATGCATTCTATGTATCTCTGTATACTAATATGAAAATCTATTCCAGTTCTTCAAACCTTTCACAATGTTAGATAGAGTCCAAAGTGTGAACTATACTGCATCAACATGAATGATCTTCTGATAAGACTAGGCTGAGGCAACCTTTAGATCACATTAGTGATTGGTAGAAAGGGGATGGACCCCAGGTCTAGTCCTCAAATATTAAAAAGTTTCCCCTGGTAGAGGCTTTGTGAAAATATCAGCAAGTTATTCTTTTGATGTAACATACTCCAATCTAACTTGCTTCTCCTATACTTGTTCTCTTAAGTAGTGATACTTAATAGATATATGCTTTGTTTTTTAGTGCATCACTGGATTCTTTGAAATATTAATTGCACTAGTGTTGTCACAAATAATCACCAGATCAGTGATTACCTCATTCATACCTTCCAGTATTTGCTTCATGTAAGCAATATTTGAACAGTTTGTAGTAGCAGCAACATATTATTCTTTGGCAGTGGACTGAGAAATACAAGGTTGTTTCTTACTTGTCCATGTAACAAGTCTTTCACCAAAGAAAAAAGCTCCTCTGGTGGTACTCTTTCTGTCATCTATATTTCCAGTCTAGTTTGCATTGGTGTAGACTCTGAGTTCACACTTTCCTTCCTTTGGATACCATAAACCATAATATTCTATTTTCTTTAGGTATCTCAAGATTCTCTTTGTAGCAACCATGTGTGACTTCCTAGGATTTGCAAAAAATCTAGCAACTATCCCAACAACATGTGCTATATGTAGTCTACTATGAACTACATACATCAAATTACCAATCATGGATCAGTACAATGTCTGGTTACCTTTTTAGTTTCATCATCTTTGGCTAGTTTACATCTAGTAGCCATCAGTGTTCCAACATGTTTAGCATCTTCCATGCCAAATGTTTTCAATACTTCCTTTATGTACTTAGATTATGTGATGAATATTCCATCATTCTACTGAATCACCTATAAGCCTAGAAAGAACTTAATCTCTCCAAACATAGACATTTCAAATTCATGTCTCATTTCATCAACAAATGATTTACATATGTGATCTTGTCCTCCAAAAATTATTTCATCCACAAATATTTCAGCAATCAAGATAGTATCATTTGAATTTCCTTTCATATATAGATTGCTATTCTCAATAGTTCTAACAAAACCAATACTCAGCAAATAATTATGCATCATTTCATACCAGGCTCTCAATGCTTGCTTTAAACCATATAAAGCTTTGTGTAATTTACATACCATATCTTTCTTGTCTAGATCCATGAACCCTTCTGGTTGTTCTATGTAGACTTCTTCTTCAAGTATCCCATTCAAAAAGAAGATTTAACATCCATTTGGTAAACTTTGAACTTTTTGTGTGTAGCATATGCAAGTAACATTCTGACTCCTTCTAATCTAGCAACAAGTGCAAAATTTTCACCATAATCTATTCCTTCCTCCTGTGCATATCCCTTGCATGCTAATCTAGCTTTATTTCTTGTCACTTCACTATTCTCATTAAGTTTGTTTCTGAATATCCACTTAGTATCGATAAAATTCTTATCCTTAGGTCTAGTTACTAAAGTCCATGTCTTTTTTTTCTCTATTTGTTATATTTCTTCTTTCATTGCATTTACCCATTTATCATTTTCCAATGCAACTTTTAAATTCTTTGGTTCATATTCACAAACTAAAAATGTACCTTGTCTCATCTTATTCCTTGTCATCATGCTAGCTTGTTAGTCTCCAATGATTTGGGTCTGAGGATGATGTCTCCTAACAAATCTTGCCAGTACTTGATCACTTCTTTTTTGTTCATCCTATGCAGGTTCATTTTCTTTCTTGCTAGGTCCTTCCCGCTCGTCGGTTTCTCTTTCTTGTTCCTCGGTATTGTTTTTTTGTTGACTGGTTGTCACGGTCTGTAGCTTTAGTAGATACTTTGGTTGTTCAATGTAAGTGAATCTACTATAGTCTTTCAATTCCTTTGTGCTTTCCTCTGCATTCTTATCATCAAAATCATCAACCCTGACACTAGTACTTTCAATCATTTTATTAGTAACTTTGTTTAGACATTTGTATGCTTTTATTTTAGTGGAATATCCTAGAAATATCCCTTCATCACCTTTTGAGTCAAACTTTCCATTTCTTTCATCTTTCAGAATAAATCATTTACTTCCAAAAATTCTAAGGTAACTTACAGTGGGTTTGTGACCAAACCATAACTCATAGGGTGTTTTGTTAGGTTCCTTCTTCAATTGTACTCAGTTCAGAACATAAACAACTGTGCTAACTACCTCTCTCCATTATGTCTGAGCTACATTCTTTTCTATCATGAGTGTCCTTGCATAATCAATAATTGACCTATTCCTCCTTTCAACAATTCCATTCTGTTGAGGTGTCTTTGGTGCAGAGACCTATCTTTTTATACCATGCTCATTACAATAGTTAGTAAATTCATCAGAAATAAATTCACCACCTCTGTCAGATCTCAAGCATTTCAATTCTTTACCAGTCTCTTTCTCAACCTTTTCTTTATACCACTTAAACATCTTAAATGCCTTTGATTTTTATTTCAAGAACATGGTAGTCATTAATCTAGTGTAATCATCAACAAAAAGAATGAAATATCTATCTCCATAGTAACTCTAAGTTCTCATGGGACCACATAGGTTAGTGTGAAATAACTCAAGTATTTTCTTTGTTGAATAATATTTACTTTTGAAAATAGATTTTTTCATTTTACCCTTTTGACATTCATGACACATAACATGATCCAACTTTGTTAAGTTAGGCAGACCTCTAACATTTTTCATTTTACTGATCTTAATCATGTTATCAAAATTCACATGACACAGCCATGCATCCTCATTTTTCATCATTAAACAAGAAGACTCGCCATTATCAAGATAAAATAAGTTACCTTTCGATTGTGCTCCTATTCCAACAAGTTTTCCACCATCATCAAATATCTTTACCTTCTTGCTCTCACAAGTAACTCGGTGACCAAAATTGTTTAGTTGTGCCACACTTAGCAAATTATACTTTATTCCTTCTACCCAATAAGCATTATCACATTGGAGTCTATCATTTATCAATAAGGATCCCTTTCCTCTAACCATACAAGGTGTATCATTACCCATTTTTATAGATCCTTCATTATATTGCTCAAGATGATCAAATTTTTCTTCATCACCAATCATGTGATGTGTACAGCCACTATCTATGATCCATGTATCATTTTTATTTACTTTAGAGATTAGTGATGTTTAAACATACCTCTCTTCTTCCTCAGAATCATCCTTCATCGCAAAAAATACTACTTCATAGTCATCATCAGAATCAGTGTCAATATCATTCTCTTTAGCAATGTAACATACCTTGTTACCTTTATCATTGTTATCTCAGTTGTCTCTATTGTAGTGTTGGTAACTTCTATTGTTTCTTCTCCCATAGCTTCCTTCACTAGATCGGTCTTTTTTTTTTGTCATCTTCCTTCCTATTTGGACATCTAGTAGCAATATGTCCAACTTCTTTACAATTAAAGCATGCTAAAGGTAATTTACCCTTATATCTACCTTTACCTTTAGGTAATCTTCTGGCCATAAGAGCTTCAAGTTCATCAAGCTCATTATCAATATTGCTATCATTATCATCATGTCTACTACTAGACTTACCAATCTTTAGAGAAGTCATGAAAGTATATTCAACAGTCAGTACAACACTATTATCATAGTTATTAAGCTCAAATATTGTTAGCTTATCAATCAGATTGTCAAAAGTGAGAGTATTACTAGGCGTAGATCTCATTTCATGTATTGCAAATATTCTGATTGCATAAAATGGTAATAAGGTTATGAGAATTTTTCTTACCACTGTGTCTTCTTAAATAACATCATCAAATCCTCTTATAGCATTAACAACTTCCTTTATTCTATTTTTATACTGCACTATGTTTTCACCTTCTTTCATCTTCATGTCATCAAATCTTCATCTTAAACTTTCAGCTCTAGCTCTTTTCACATTTGTATCTCCACTATAAACTTGAGCAAGTTTATGCCACATTTTCTTAGCAGTACTAAAGTCCTTGACATCTTCAAATTGGACATATGTTAGAGAAGCAACAATCTCCATCATAGCAACATTATGTTCATGCCTATCTCTTAGCTGATCAAGGGTCAAGGGACCAGTGGACGGTGCAAGGTAGCCATTCTCCATTAGAGTGAGGGCAGAATTCCCAATTCTAGATACATGCAGCTTCATTCAGCTTTTCCATATTGTGAAGTTATCCTTGTTTAGCTTTGGCACTTCCCTCTTATAGATTTTGTGATCTTTCTGCTGAAGTCCTTAAAAATCTATTCCAAGCAACCAAGCAAGCTCTGATACCAATTGTTATAATAACTGAGAGGAGGGTGAATCAGTTATCCACAGTCCTAAATACAAAATGTATATCCAAAAATAATTTAATCAAACATCTACAGCTCGGTAACATAAAATAGTAAATTGTCTGTGCTTTTATCGATTACCAGTTAATAATCTTATAGTATTTACCAATCAAATCAAATATGTAACATGTAAAGTATGATAACCAACAATCATCATAGTCAACACATAACACCAAAGATTTAAAGTGGAAACCCTGTAAAGGGAAAAGCCACCTAGGATTGGCAACCCAAAATATTGTTCACTCTTCTGAAGTGAGATCGATGAAGAGCCAACCCTATTAAAGGCTACAAAACACACTGTAAGGTGTGAGCTTGTTAGAGGATTTAAGACCAACAGTTATCGTCCAACTAGCATTCACTATGGAGTTGATAGGATAACAATGTACATTCTATAAATGACATAAAAGACTTTCTAGTCCACTCGGTTAAGATATTTATCTGTTTACAATGGTTAAACTGTAACAGTAGGTGATCTGATTACAATACAACTTCTATTGCAGACGTTTAGATCTATATTATGCTCATTCAAATCCTTTGATCAATATATCAATTATGTTTCAAAAATATTCAATGACTTACTATCTCTCAGTAATAGCTTTCTGATGCTAGGTAGTCTCTATAGTTCGGTTCTCCTTAACTAGTCTGATCAGGCATGCATGAAGCTTTGTTCCCACGATATCTCTATACTATCCTTCTTTTGGCATACATAAACAATGAAATCAATGTCTCTTAAATAGACAAGTAAACCATTTTAATTTCATCCATCAGATGTTTTCACTTGTTCTCCTTCGTTGATTTTGCCGCTTAAACCTTCATTGACTGATGTGTGGGTGAACCCACAATAGTGGGTTGCACTTTTTTGCCTGAACGAACATTGAACTCTACATTTTAAAAAAAACTTTCAGATTCAGATGCATATTGTCATTAAACCATTCGAAATCAGAAGATGAAGTAAATTAGAGTCTTTTAGGATTTTCTGTCTGGATTCTAAATATATTTTTTATTTTTATTTTTGAATTTATTTTTATGGTTTTTCCTTTCTCCCACGAAAACTAGTATGTTTCTGAAAATGTCATTTTCAAAGAGTTACATTGTTTTCATAGAGTATGACTTTTTTTCTAAAATAGATATCAATGTGCTTCTTTCAAATTTATTTTTCTAACATCCATAGGGAGGGCATGCAGTTGTTTTGATGACATTATCATGATTATTTCATATTTTATAAATGTTTGAAGTTGACTAAACTGTAATTTTGACATACCATGACTACATAGCTTATAACTTGTCTCGTATTTGTCTAATTTCATTTTTATTTGTTTTTATAGAAAGAGAAATTCAATGCCTAGGGCATAGATATTTTTTACAATTTTTCTTCTCTCATTTACTATTTTTCCATAAGAGTCAAACATAAAGGTAGACATACAGTGAAATATCTATGTTTAGTAAAACTAAAAATACAAAAACATAATAAACTTAATATATATTAACATTATAATCATTGGAAAGATTTTTCTCAGTAGTACCTTACTACATAGATAGGTTTTTCCAATAGATTCATTTGATCTACCAAAAGATAAAGCCAAAGTGATTTTTTTTCAGCATTTTAATAGGTGCGAAGGAGACTCCATTGTAGGTATGAATGAGGAGTATAGATGTAATATCAATATTTTTTTTTTAATCTAAGAGGCTTTGAGCTAACCATTTGTAATTAATTCCTTCAAATGGAACCTCTCAAGGCTTAAATGATCAAATGTTATTAAAAATGTGTTATTTCAGCAAAAATGAGCATGTCTAAAAAAGTGTAGCCCACTATTGTGGGTTCACCCGTGTCAGTAAGATGTTTTGTTTCCATCCCTTAGATCTTCTTCAAATTTTGTTAGCCGTAGATCTTCATAACAAACTTTATCTCCAACACTGAGTTCGAGATACTTTCCAGCTCACCAATTTATATCGGCTAAACTGATCATTTGGTTCCTTTCTCCATGCTTGGTTAATAAAGAAATGCATCAGTGCAAACAAGTTCGGTTAGATGAATGCAACATAATCAAGTCAATAACATAAGGTCATAAACTCATCAATAAGTTACCCAATGTATTCCTTATCCTCATCCATTATATCCATCTTCCTCATGTAGATATATCTATTCTTCATCTCTTTTTCTCTTTTCTACAGATGTTTGGGTATTGTAACTTACAAGATAAGTAATGTCAAAACTAGTTGACATCAATGACAAAATATTACTGATTTAATCATCTTACATATCTAATAAGCAACTCGGTGATCTCTAATCACTATTCTTCAAGTCATGCAATTTATTCAAATCAGTTGTAGTTCATCAATTATTCCTTTATGATCATCATAAAAAAATATGTTAATTTGATTTCATTTCCAATAATGATGTGATAATTGACTAATGAGGATGCCCCAGTTGTAGAAAAAATTACTGATTAATTTTTATCCTGGGTCAAATTTTCTACTAAAAAGATTCTTTTAGATCAAGGAGCTATATATAGGAGTAAAAAGTCATTTTTACTATTTATTTTAACTGTTGCCTTTAGATTTTTCTCTCTACCCTTTTGGTGAAATCAATAATGGTTGTCCTCATTTGAGAGCATCAGTTCAAGTGAGGTCATATATTTTAGTGCCCAAAAGATTATGGACCTTCGGCAACTGTTCCAATCTATCTCTTTTTTCAAATTTTGTAAATTAACTACAAAAAAAATTGAATTTTTAAGTGTTGTTAGAGTTTGTTTTCATAATTTAGATAGAATAGCATGTATGATATGATCAATTAAATAGCAAGTATAGATATATTTAGATTGTATGCTTCCCAAAATGGCACGTGAAATATATGAAATAATGTGTATAAGAAGATGCCCTAGGTATGTTTTAGCACGTCCAATAGTTATGATAACACTTAGGGTTAGGTCAATGCAGCAAACTCACAATGTTTTAGCATTTATATTGATTTAAAATAGCACTTACAATAAGAAATAACGCTTAAAATTTGTTTCACCACGTTTGATATTTTTTTTAGTGTTTTTGATAAAAATAATAGCACCTACACATTTTAGCATGTACAACATGATAAAATGATACGTAGCTGAGATTTTGAAAATTTTACCTAATTAAGAAACTTATCAAATTTTATTGATTTCCATGATCGATTAATGAATGAAAATTATTGATCCTGTGATCAAAACAAGTGGTTTGATGTTAGTTTGACCATGTTTAATGAATGTTTATTGTCAATCCTAGTTGATTGGTATAATTGATTTGATTGATACTTTTTGTCTTCCCCAAGTAGAATTAGGAAAAATAATGATGATGATGATAAGATGATTGATTTGATTGACTTCCAATGATTCAATTTTGATTGACTTACAATGATTTTATTTAGATGATTGATTAATGATTTGATGTCACTTGATTCAAAAAATTTACCTCTAGAAGTTATATGTTTAAGGTTTATATCCTTGGCCACTAGATATGGTTAATCATTTAAGTCCATATGAGAGACAACTTATTGGTCATTATAGATTTATTTTCTTATTGGACATGCCTTGATTCCATGTGAATGAGGGTCTTCTCATAGCTATGGCAGAGTGTTGTCTCTCTAACCATTATAATTTTCATTTATCGATGAGTGAGATGACCATCACCCTCGAGGATGTATATGGATTACTAAGGATTCCTACTCAAGGTAAGCTAGTTTACTAGGATCAAGTCTATGATGGGTCAACTTGTAGATGATGGTTTGGAGATGGGACCATCACCAATGAGAGAATTGCTTGGGCACAAATTTTCTCTTTCCCTATCCTTCCTAGTGTTCAGGGTGTTTTGATCGGTGGATTCCTTCTACCATATTGTAGAGGTCATAGATTTTCGATTGGTCGAGGTAGGATTATTGAGGAAAAGATTGAACAACCATGTTGGTTTTACTAGGGTTCTTGCATCTTGGCATATTTATACCATGATTTTCATTACATTGTGTATCAACATGGTGTGACATTATCTGTAGGTGTCATCATATTACAGCTCTAGAATTGGGAGCATATTTTGATTATTAGGCCAATTCTAGCATGAGATAGAGATCTTGGATGGCCATATGCTTACATATATGAGGCTATTGTAGTCCAATATAATCAAAGAAAAGTTGATTAGTTGCTCTACATATTAGATGATAATGATCAGGTTTGATGGTGACCTTATCTTGAATGCGAGCCATGGAGAGAGGATGACACAAAGTTTCCATTTTTTTCTATGCCTTGATGGATGATTAGTCACACTCCTTTGGTGATTGAGATATTTTTATTACATAGGGTAGTCCATCAATCTAGTCAAGTATAGGGTATGTCATAGGTTTTATCTTTGTATTCTCGAGTACATCTTGAAAGATCCAAGTGGGGTCCTCTGATATATTATCCCATTTCTTGAAATGAAATCCTTGGATTACCTCAGTTATCCTAGGACATGAGGCCTCATATTATTGATGCAAGTATGATAGATAACTACACTCAATGGTTCAATCAACATCCTTTCCCTCAGTTCACAAATCCTGTAGAGCCCATTCTTTTTGATGATAGATCTAATAGAGATGATGAAGACAATGTGATAGATGGGAGAGAAAAGAGAGGTGGGAGGGTTGACATGCTAGTTACTGGTTAGATACCGATCAAAGGTGGTCATGTAAGTATGAGGATTCAAGGCATTGGGAGAGATCAGATAAGGGGAGGAGGAGTGAGGATGAGAAGAGGAGTGAGAGATGAGAGTTGCAGCATGGGATCAATAAAGACCTCAAGAATTCAGGCAGGAATAGGTTCCACGCATTTCCCTGGTTTCCCTAGTTCTATGAGAACATGTAGTTATGAATTTGTAGGCACACAATACAATGGTTCAAGATGTGATATCATTAGATGCTAGCATGACAAAGATCAGGGGCTGTCAGTTATCTCAGTTCAATGTCATGATGTAGACTTTCATGGCTACTCTAGCTCAACATGGTACATAGCCTATGGTGTAGGAGCACCCCCTCCACTCTTCACAACACCTATGGTCTTCAAATAAGTCACCCTAGGGCATTCAGGTCCAAGGGTCTTTTAAGAATTTTCAAACATTACTTAATAAGCCAACTTGTAAGACCTAGCCACCCTCGGTGTGGTTATAAACTATGGATTTTTTACTATGGTCCAAAGGCACATTTAGGTGTTTATGTTTTCCTAGGTTCCTTTTAAGTTATTTTAATGATTTAATAATGTTTGGGATCCTTAGGATCCAAGGATTAGGCCTTATAGGCTCATTAGGAGCAAGAATGCAACATTTTGCAAAAAGTTGCAAAATGCAAGAAATGTTGCTCGACAACTTCCTTGAAAAGTTACTACCGACTTGTAAAACAACCTCCTAATGGCCACAAACTTTGAAAAATGATTGGATCCATTGGGTAAGGTCTTCAACTATCCATTTCATGCATGTGGAAGACACGATGATGAAAGTTTTGTAATCTTTGCATTCAATCAATAAAAATCCTTATTTTCTCTATGTTTTGGACTGTAAACAGTGCAGGTACGGATTGGTATAAAAGTGAAAAGAAGAAGTTTGATTGATTTGACATTTTTCATGAGTTAGGACTCAAATTAATTTGGTTTGAGTTATTTTGGAGATCAGAGTTGAGAGATACAAGAATTTCTTTACCGGGTTTTTAGGAAACCCTCCTAAACCAGGGTTTTTAACAAATCATGCCCTAACGTTATTTTCCTTCATGGGATACCCATGTGAAGTGGGAAGTTAGTAGGATTAATGTATTTTAGAACCACAAGAGAGTAGGAGAAAGGGGATTGTTTTGAGAAGTCTTCTTGCAGGCTCTAGGCCAAGCATCTCTATGTGCTTGGTACAGAATATGGAAGAGTAAAGTGATAGTAGCACTTTGGGGGTGAATAAAAGAAATCTGATGATAGATTATTGTCTAGTTGGGGTTTCTAAAAACATTATAATAAGTGGCTTTCCCTAGAAAACCTATTGGTGAACTTTTCCTAAAGCAATAGAGCCAATTAGCCCTATTAGGACTAGTGGATCAAGAATTGTTAGATATTGTCCTTATTGTGTGAGATCTTCCAATCTAGAGGTTTGATACAACTCAATAAAGGATGTCCAAATATACAATTTTTTTTTTAGGTTCTTTGTAAGAGTCTAGAACTAACCCTTAGAACCTCGCTCAAAAGGCTACAAGCCTGAAAGGCCTAAAACCTAGAGATTGTTATCCAAAACACAAAAGGTGTGAAAATTATTCCCATAGGAGACATATAGTGAGAATGGAACCTTTCCATCCCCTTCCCAATATAAATGTTCTTACTAATAAGTCAAAGATAGTAGGAGATGCTAGTCAGTAGTAATTATAGAGTGTCAAAAAGCCACTTAGTGAATCAACTGAGCCCACTTGGTTAACATAAGCACCAATTATCAAACAAGTTCACTCAATCAAACAGGGAACCGAGTATCAACCAAGCCTGGGGAAAGTAAAAATTAGTAGAAGGAATAGCATCCTTTAGTGAGGATAGTAGATTTGTGCTTGCTATAGGATCTTCTAAAGGTGCAGAGCCCTCTCCTAAGTGCACTTTGGGTTAAGAGAAATATTGAAGGTCTCACCACTCACCGAGTTGCCTAAATAGGAGAGAGCTCTAGGTCAAGTAGTATCAGAGCATCTAAGATCCTTAGGGTAAAGATATACCAGCACCATGGAAGGAGAAGATGAAGTAGGACTGTCATCAAGGATGACCAATGCAGAGATAGTAAGATACTTGAGAAAGAAAAGGGAAATGTGTGATGAACAAAGAGACATCGAGATGTAGCAGATGAGGAAAGAAATGGACAGGCTTAGGGAAGAGCTTCAAAATAGAAGTAGTGGAAACTCTAATGATGTCAAAGAATGGAGTGTTGAAGAAGCCCTTGAGTAGGAGGAAGAATAATGTCTTGCAGACCAGAGCCTACTTATGAAGATTCTAAAGTCTATGGAGAGGAGAACCATGGATGCCAAGCTTGAGTTTCCTACATATAATGGGAAGATAGACCCAAATGATACAATGGATTGGGTGGATACCCTAAATAGTTTCTTTGATTGTGAAGACATCCCTGAGAATCAAAGGGTGAATATTTCTAAGTCAGAGCTCTAAGCCTCTGCACTCACATGGTGGAACTTCACTCAAGATGACAGGGTGAAGAATGGAAAGAATCTAGTCACCACTTGGAAGAAGATGGTGGCCCTTCTTAGGGAAACCTATGTCCCTAAAGATTATGGAGTCCAACTTCATAAAAGAAGACTGAGTCTAAGATAGAAAGAGATGGATATATCTAGTTATACTGAAGAATTTTAGAGATTGGTAATGAAATCCAAGCTTGCTGAACCAAAATGTGTGAAGCTTTCTTGGTATATGCAAGGCCTAAGGGTCTCTATTTAGGATGAACTTAGTTTGAAAAGCCCTACCATAGTGAACCAATGCTATCAATTGGCATTGAAAGTTGAAGAAAAGTTCATCAGGAGGAATGAATAGAGTAGTAGAGGAAAAGCTAAGAATGAAAGAGGCAGAGGAAAATTTACAGGAAGAGGACAAAACAATAGACCAAAAGGAGAATCTAATAAGGAGAACATCCAAGGAGAAAGAAGTTCAAGAGGTGGATACATAGTAAGAAGAGGAAATGGTAGAGGTATAAATGGAGGAAGAAACAATGGGTAGATCAGGTGCTATAGCTACGATCAGACAAGGCACCACACCAATAGGTGTCCGAACAGAGATAAGTAGAATATCCAAGGTGAAAGAAGAGCCAACCTAGTGCAAGAAGATGATGCTGATAGTGTGAGAGACTATACGGGAGAAGAAGGTGTTTCCCTTATGATGAAGAGGACCTTAATCCAAGAAACCATACTAGTGGAGCCCCCTCAAAGGAATAATATCTTTAGGACCAACTATAAAAGCCATGGAAAGGTATGCAATTTAGTAATTGATTATGGTTCTACTGAAAATATTGTATCTAGAGAGATGGTAGATAAATTCAAATTGGGAAAGGGACCTCACCCAAACCCATCCCATGTATCTTGGTTGACAAAAGGGAAATAGACCCTCATAAATGAGTAGGCTTGGGTAGATTTCTCCATTAAAGACTATAAGGATAGAGTCCTTTGTGATGTTTTAGATATGTATGTTTGCCACCTTTTAGTAGGACATCCATGGTAGTATGATCTGCAAGATAAAATGATGGAATCACAAATAAGTACCAAATCATTTAGAATGGTCACAGACACAATTTGCTTCCCCTTCCTGATCCTCAACAAGAAAAACCAAAAGAATAGTTAGTCATGCTTGCAGGAGAAAATAATGCACAAAGAAGTATCAAAGGAAGTAAATAGTCTACTACAAAAGTACAAAGGAATAGTTGCAGGAGACACACCAGATGCACTCCCACCATTGAGGGACATCTTTCAAAAAATAGATTTCATCCCAGGTGCTTCTCTACCCAACAAGGCTACTTATAAAATCACTCCTGATCAAAATGCATAAGTCACTAGACAAATTAGTGAATTGTTGACAAAAGGACTCATAGAAAAGAGTCTCAGCCTGTGTGCAGTCCCAAGTATTTTGGCCCCTAAAAAGGATGTAAAATAGAGACTATGAATTGAATCCAGGGAAATAAACAAAATAGCAATTAGATATAGATTCCCCATACCTAGAATTGAGGATCTACTAGACCAACTTGAAGGAGTATGTTATTTCTCTAAGATTGACCTTAAATCTGGTTACCATCAGATAAGAATAAGACTAGGAGATGATTGGAAGATGACATTTAAAACCATTGAGGGATTATATGAATGGATTATGATGCCATTTGGCATTAGCAATTCTCCTAACACCTTGATGAGATAAATGAATGAAGTGCTTTATGATTTTATATGCAAGTTTGTGGTGGTGTATTTAGATGACATCCTAATATTTAGTGGAACTATAGAAGATCACATGAGACACTTGGAACAAGTTCTCCAAAGATTACATGAGAATAAATTGTTTACCAACTTAGAAAAATGTACATTCATGCAACAAGAGTTGATATTCTTGGGTTTTATTATCTCAAAGGGCACTTTAAAAATGGACCCTGAAAAGGTAGATCCTATCATTAATTAGCCCATACCAAAGGGTCCTAGAGAAGTCAGGAGTGTTCATGGGTTGGATACCTTTTATAGGAATTTTATCAAATATTTCAATCACATTTGTGCACCTTTACTTGATACCATCAAGGGTGGTTGAAAAATAAAATTCTAGTGGACAACACAAGCAGATGAAGCTTTTAAGTATTTGAAGGAGAGAGTAGCACAATATCCCATTTTGGCAATACCTAGCTTCGACAAATTGTTCACAGTAGAGACCGACACTAGCAATTTGGCCATAAGCGCAGTCCTTAGTCAAGATGGAAGACCAGTGGCTTTCTTCTCTGAAAATTTGAATGAAGAAAATAATAAATAAATGACATATAACTTGGAACTTTATGCTATGGTTCCAGCCCTCAAGAAATGGAGGCACTACTTGCTTCCTAAGGAATTTATTGTCCTTATGAAGAATCATGCTTTATTTTTTCTAAACAGTTAGGATGATTTAAGTTGCAAGCACATGAAATGGGTTGAACAACTCCAAGCATTCATATTTTCTATAGAGCATCAGAAAGGAACTTCAAACAAAGTAGCAAATTCTGTTAGCCAGAGAGTAATTTTGGTTGAAGAAGTGTAGATGCAAAGCATAGGAATTGATGCCCTCAAGAACCTATAAAAGGATGATTCAAAATTTGGTGATATCTATGAGGTTTTCTCTACTCTATCAGATTCATATAATACTACTTACTCAGAATATTTATCACCCAATGGCCTTTTGTTCAAAGGAGGTCAACTTTGTGTTCCTAAATTCTCCATAAGAGAAAATATGATTAGAGAGAAACATTGTGGCACACTAAGAGGTAATAGGTCATTTTGGCATAGATAAGACACTTGAACTTGTAAGGAGAAACTATCATTGGCCTCGGTTACCCACTGATGTCAAAAATTTTGTTGACACATGCACTATTTATCAAAGGGCTAAAGGAGATAGGACCAATCAAGGTCTCTACCAACCACTCCCTATTCCAACAAAGACATGAGACAATGTGAGTATGGATTTTGTCTTAGGACTTCCGAGAAATAAACATAGATTTGATAGTATCTTTTTTATAGTTGACAGATTTAGAAAAATAGCACACTTTGTCCCTTATAATGTTTCTAATGATGCTTCACATATTGCTAACTTATTCTTTAAAGAAGTGGTTAGGATTTATGGATTGCCAAAATCCATTATGTAAGAAAGAGATGTGAAATTCAAAGGGCACTTTTGGGGAACCCTTTGGAAAAAGTTAGGGACAAACCTATCATTCAATTTTTCATACCATCCACAGACATATGGGTAAACTGAAGTTGTAAATAGATCATTAGGAAACCTTCTAAGGTGTTTAAAAAAACAATATGGACAGACTTGGGATGCTATCCTTCCTCAAGTGTAATTTTTTTCAATGATTTAGTGAACAGATCAATAGGGAAGACACCATTCTAGGTGAACTATGGACTTCATCCCAAAGGAGTCATGGAGTTAAGAGAGTTACCGTCCGACTTCAAATTTAGTGCACAGGGAGAAGAATTTTCTGAATGGATCAAATAGATTCATGATCAAGTCTGACATACATTGAGTCATAATATTATAAAGGTACAAAGAACAAGAAAACAAGAAGAAAATACATGTTACTTTCAAAGAAGGAGATCAAGTATGGGCATACTTGAATAAGGAAAGGCTACCTAGAGGACACACCAAATTTCAAATGAGGAAGATTGGTCCCTATCAAATACTTCATAAATTTGGGGATAATGATTATGAAATTTCTTTACCCCCTACTATTTCTATTTCTCCTATCTTTAACATTTGTGATCTCACTCCTTTTAAGGGTGATGCAAAATCTAAAAACATTTTACAAGATACTAAAGAAACATAGCCAAAATGGCTAAAGGACTTACCACCAAGCTAACCATTACGGTTGGAAAAGATTATGGACTCTAAAGTTGTCAAGAAAACTAGGAAAAAGACCTACAAAGACTACTTGGTTAAATGGAAAGAGTTATTTGACATTGATGCTACATGGATGAGTGAAGAGTGTATCAACAAGCATTGAACCTCAGTTCAAAAACTGCTCTCAAGTGGGACTTGAGTTTTTAAAACAAGGGAGTATGGTGTAGGAGAACCCCCTCCACTCTTCACAACACTTATGGTCTTCAAATAAGTTACCCAAGGGAATTCAGGTCCAAGGGTCTTTTAAGAATTTTCAAGCATTGCTTAATAAGCCAACTTGTAAGACCTAGTCACCCTCGATATGGTTATAAACCATGGGTTTTTTACTATGGTCCAAAGGAACATTTAGGTATTTAGATTTTCCTAGGTCTCTTTTAGGTTATTTTAATGATTTAATAATGTTTTAGATCCTTAGGATCTAAGGCTTAGGCCTTATAGGATCATTAGGAGCCAGAATGCAACATTTTGCAAAAAGTTGTAAAATGCAAGAAATGTTGCTCGACAACTTCCTTGAAAAGTTGCTACTGACTTGTAAAACAACCTCCCAATAGTCACAACCTTTGAAAAATGGTTGGATCTATTGGGGAAGGTCTTCAAATAGCCCTTTTAGGTGGGTGGAAGACATGATGATGAAAGTTTTGTAATCTTTGCATTCAATTAGTAAAAATCCTTATTTCCTCTACGTTCTCGATTGTAAACAATGGGTGTACGGATTGGTATGGAAGTGTGAAGAAGAAGTTTAATAGATTTGTCATTTTTCATTAATTAGGACTCCAATGCATTTCATTTGAGTTATTTTGGAGATTGGAGTTGAGAGATAGAAGAATTTCTTTACCAAGTTTTTAGGAAGCCCTCCTGAACCAGGGTTTTTAACAAATCATGCCCTAACTTTATTTTCCTTTGTGGGATTCCCATGCGAAGCTGGGAAATACAAGTAGGGTCAATGTATTTTAGATCCTCAAGAGATCAAGAGAAAGGGGATTGTTTTGAGAAGTCTTCTTGCAGGCTCTAGGCCAAGCATCTCTATGTGCTTGGTACAGAATATGAAAGAGTGAAGTGATAGTAGCACTTTGGGGGTGGATAAAAGCAATCTGATGATAGATTTTTGTCTCTTTGGGGTTCCTAACACCATTGTAATTGGTGGTTTTCCCTAGACAATTGACTGGTGAACTTTTCCTTAAGTAATCGAGTCAATTAGCCCTATTAGGAGTAGTGGATCACGAATTGTTAAATATTGTCCTTACTCTTTGAGATCTTGCGATCTGGTGGTTTGATACAACTTAATAAAGGGCGTCCAAATATATAGTGTTGTTTGTAGGTTCTTTGTAAGAGTCTAGAACTAAGCCCTTAGAACCTCACTCAAAAGGATACAAGCCCTGAAGGCTTAAATATTTTTCAATCATTCCCATATGAGACATATAGTGATAATGGAACCTTTCCATCCCCTTCCCAATATAAAGGTTCTTAGTACTAAGTCAAAGATATTGGGAGGCACTACTCAGTAGAAATTACCGAGCATCAGAAAACCACTCGATGAATCAACCAAGCCCACTCGGTTAATATAAGCACCGAGTATCAAACAAGCCCACTCGGTCAAAGAGGGAATCGAGTATCAACCGAGCCCGGAGGAGTAAAAACTAGTAAATGGCATAGCATCCTCCAATGAGGATAGTAGATTTGTGGTTGTTGTAGGATCTTCTAAAGGTGTAGAGAACTCTCCTAAGCCCACTTTGGGTTCAGAGAAATACCGAAGGTCTCACCACTTACCAAGTTTCCTAAATAGGGGAGAGCTCTGAATCAGCCTAGTTCTAGAAGAGGTACTGACACTAGCACAAATGGGCCAAATATAGGTGCAAGTGGATCAGATACAGGTGTTGGTGTAGGTGCAAGGGAAGGTGGGACTAGTTGAGCATTGATTGTGGCACCCTTATGTATCATATGTATCATTTTGATTAGGATTTTTATTGATGTACTCCATGGACTTTTGATAGACATTTTTTTTTATACTTTTGATGTCATTATATGTTGGACATTTATTTTATGATGATATATGCATTTCTACTTGATCTTATCTATAATATTTCTTTTGTTTAAATCTGATGCAAAATGGTACAGATGCGTTTAATTTACTTGCTTTGGATGCATTTACTTGCTTTTATTTTTTTGTTTTCCTAATGACTGATGGTTTATTATTTTATTGATTAATGATTAATGATTAAAGCTTCTCTTATATGATATGATTTTTAATGATGATTAATGAATCTATGATGCAACTTAAATGACTCTTAAATGAATATGTAGTGCAATGAATGCTTAATGATTAATGAACTAAATAAATGCTATGTTAATGATTAATGTTTAATAGTTTTATGAATATTATGAATAATGATTAATGGACTTAACAATATAATAATCCAATTTAACTTAACCATGAATTCACCTTGATAATGATTAATGAACTTAATGAATCTAATAATACAACTTAATACTTAGTAATGATTAATGTATTAATGGATCTAATAATGTAAATTAATAATGTTTTTTATTTTTTCCAACATATCTGATCAAGTAAAGAAATAATGAACCCTTTTGATTTTACTTGACTCTAGGTCTCCTATTTCTTTATGCATTTTTAGAAGGATCTAAATGCAAACTATCATGCAAATTAATCTAAATGAATGTAGCTAACTAATCTCTATAAATAAAAAGGATGCTACTTTCATCATTGAGCTCTTTGAAACTGAAATTGGTACAATCCTCACTGGTTCAACCATGATGATATGAATACCTATTTCCTTCTGAATTGCACACATAAAGCTAGTACAACTCTCATTGGTTAGATTTTCAACCATTATGGTTTGAATAGCACTTTTGTTAGATTCAATCTTGCAAGTGGATTTTGGCATTAAGATATGAAAGATCAAAATGGACAAGGTATCTTTTGCCATAAACAAACAAAGATATGAGTCTCTCCATATGTTTATGTCCTCAATGATTATTTTCTCATCATGTCATTAGATGAATGTTACATATTTTGAAGCTTCAATCTTAAGATATTCATGCAAAAATAAAAAAAATAGCATTCTTTTACCATTTCTCTTCTTGTCAAAGATTTCATTGATTTTCTAAAAAGATATGATTTCACCAATCAAGTAACACTTAAAAAAATGTCATTATTTTCAAATCCATATTTCAAGTAGAAATCCATACATTTCAACATTTTATTGTTATTTTTTTATCTTGGTATAGATAAATTAAAGTGAATTAGGGATCAAATTATTAATCATTTGTAAGGTCAAAATTTGGATTAGGATTTGATATGAATTGAAATTCTAAGTGTCATGTTTGTGGTTAGATGCATTGATTTGTTTCAATTGGTGTTTGTCTGATGAATCACTTCGATTTAGGATAAAATACCCCTAGTTTGATTCCATAGTGATGTTCAACTTAGAAAATTTTCTAGATCATGATGAAATCCTTGGGTATTTACAAATGCAAATTTGGGAATTTATTATGCAATATGTACAAATGATGGTGAATGCAATATATACAAGGATGACCAAGAATGCAAATGGATGAATGAAACCTGTCTTTACAATCAAATGTAACCTATTTCCCAGGTTTTCACCACTTGATTTTATTTCTCTTTTTCTCTTTTATTTGTTTTTTTTGCTACCAAGGAGCATATTTTCTATGATTTCACCAAGGCACTTTTTTGTTTCTTTTCAAACTTTTATTTTGTATTTTCTCTTTTTCATTTTTCTTTCTTTTTCTTTTTTTTTGTATTATCAAGGCTCCTATTTGCTAGGTTTTCAACAAGATAACCATTTTTTCACGATCCATATTTGAATGTTTTTACTTTCTTCATGCTCAATTTTCCATTGTTTTTTATTTCTTCAGGAACTCTTTTCACTATTTTTGAACTTTTTTCAGGATCTTTTCACTATTTTTGGTTTTTTCGGCTTTCTAATTTTTTCCCTTCTTTTCTTAGGATCAATTTATCAATTTTGGGGGGATTTTTTAGGCTCATTTTTATTGTAAAATATTTGTATGATGCTATCCCATATGATATTTTGATACTCTTTTCAACTGATACTCTTTCAATTGATTTAGGTATAAAACCTCTTTAGATGTATTCTATTGATAGGTTCTTGCAATTCTTCCCGAACACAATCAAAAAAATTGTAGGTTCCTATCCCAAAGGAAGATGTAATGATAAATGGTCCTAACCATTTTTCTTCCCATTTTCCTTTCTTTTCTCATTCTACTTGGTTCTTTGGATTTTCTCTTAATACAAGGTCACCTACTTGAAATTCCCTTGGCTGGATATGTTTATGGTAGTTTCTTGACATCCTATTTTGATACACCTTGAGATGATCATATTCTTGTTGTTGACACTCATCAAGTAGATCTAGCTCTTAGAGTCTTGATACTCTATAATCCTCTTCTAATAACAATCCATGTAATGAAATCCTGAAAGATGGGATCTCTACTTGTAGAGGAAATACTTCTTCAGCTCCATAGACTAGTGAGAAAGGTGTGGCTCTAATTAGTGTTCTCACACTTTTGCAGTATCCACATAAAGTTGGATTTAGTTGTAAATTCAAATCTCTTCCTGATTTATCCACCGCTCTTTATAGGATTTTAAGGATATTCCTATTAGTTGCTTCTTCTTGTCTAGTGCAGGAACACCTAGGCTAATCCCTAATATAGTTTAGTTTTATCTTGTAATGTTCTTAGCCAACTCAGTAGAGTTTGTTTTTCACCTTAGAAGGTCTTGCAAGTGCGTACCTAGGTGGATTTGACTAGGATCAATCCAACCTAGATGTTTAATGCTTTGTTAGATGTTAGTGCTAGATTAGGCCTAAAGTGGGAAAATAAGTCTAATAGCCTTTAAGGCTTAGGAAAGGGTAGAAATATTCCTAATATGGTTCCTAGGATTTTTTTACATCATTCTAGGTCAATTAGTGGTCATTGGGATTTGTTTTTGCAAAAAGATGTAAAATTTGTCACAATGTTGCTTGCAACTTTTAAAAGTTGCATGGCAACATTTGGCAAAATTGGATTCTCTTCGAAGCACGATTATGGGTGGTTACCATAATGGCCTAAAATCAAGGGTAGGGCATATTAAGACATGTAAGATCCCATTTCTTGAGGTATTATGGAAATGTGAGATTTTGAATTGTAATAGAAGCTCAGAGTTCTAGTTTTGTGTACACAGTCGACTTGTATTGAGTTTCAGTGTTATTGTATGGATTGAATAGTGAGAGTTAGTATTGGATGTGATTAGTAGAAGTATTTCTAAGAACTTTATGTTTCAAATTCTAGTTGATTTGATTTCATTCGGTTAGCTTTCAAAATTGTTTTGTAAATGCTATAGTTACTAGTGTAGTTTAGACAGTTTTTGGTTATATGGCTCCCTCATAGTTCTCCACCATGAAAATCATCATAGCCTAGAGGAATGTGGTAGGTAATCCATTGAAAAAAAAATTTGTGGAAGGAGGATCTCATAAGAGAAAGCTTTCTAATTTTAAGGTCATGCCCTAGGTGAGTTCAATGTGCCCGACTAGGTGCATGACATAGATCTAATGATGTGCAATTGCAGGGGAAAGATTGGAAGCATGGAACCAAGCATGGTTTAACAAGTATAGAGGTCCTATAGATACCTCCTAGGGATATTAGTATTTGTCCAATCTAGTAAGATAGATTTCCAAGTAGAAATTAGTGGACTGCACATAAATATCCCTATTAGCCCTATTCGTCGTACATTATAGGAATCTACTATATGGAGGCCCTAGAACCATAAGACCACAAAAATCCTCAAGGTCTTGGAAAAGGGTGTTAGGATATTGAATTTTTTTTTGGGTTTGTTTGGGAGATTTGTGAGAAAATTGGAAAAAAAATACTCTTTTTAGGGCTAATTGACCAATTAGGCCTATCAGGCGAAGACCATTGGTTGTCTTGAACCCGATAATAAAATTATTGATGCCATATTCTAATGGGATAAAATTGGAGATAAGAATTTTTCTCAACAAGCATTACACCCCTTGTAGTACTTGTAAAGACATGGTGATGAAATGGCACTTGGAGACATGCAAGGAGTAGTGAAGAGTTGAGCAACACTTGTTGGTAGTTACCCCCAAGGTGAAGCACAAAGGAGACCAACTCATAGAGTTGAGTTAGTGAAGTCTTGAACCAATGGAGAAAGGACTTGTATGATCCTAGAAGAGAGTTTAGGATCTTTAGAAGACTAGGAATAGTAGAGTCCTAGATTTGGTTTGTGCAAGCACACCAAGGAGAGTATCTACAATTGTCCATTTCCTTGAGGATAATAGATGGAAGATGAATGATGAATCATATGGAGTTTCTCACACAATTCATTTATATCCTTGTTATTGATGTTTTTTTCATTGTATTTTATTATACAATGAGGAATACAATATCTGCAAATTATGTGGTTCAAAATGAACATTGAAATTTGTTTACCTTTTGTAGTAGACAAAGGAACAACTTCTAACCATTTAGTGAAATATTTTATTGTAGTTATTATGAAGTTATGACCATTGGATGATGGTGGATAAATCATCTTAATTAAATCTAACCCCCATTGATAAAAGGGCCAAGGTGTGCTCATTGGATGTAGTTCTTGTGTCGGCACATAAATCAAATTTCTACGGTATTGACATTTTTGGCATATTTTAGCAAAATGACATGCATATTTTTCTATGGTTGGCCAAGAGTACTCCATTAAAATAATTTTCTTAGCTAAGGTTAACCTAATCAAATGCGATCCACACATTCCTTCATGAACCTCTTGTAAAGATAATTTTGATTTCACCTCCTCTAGAAACCTAAGAATCATTCCATCAAGAATCTTATGATACAATGTGTCTGACAGAAGGGTATAGTGAGAAAATTTTCTTATAAAGTTTCTTCTTTGGTTTTAGGTTTGGTCTTTCAAGTAAGTATAAATGGGTGCGTACCAAGGAGATTCATGTCCAATTAATAAGAAAATGATTTAGGAATTAGGAAGGTCAAATGCAAGCTGTTCCAAATCTTCTACCAAAAATTCATATCTTGCACTTTGATCTGGCATTTTAAGAGAGAAGCTAATGTCGCTATGGCATCTATTACTTTTTTCTTTTCTCTTGGTACTTGGTCAAATGTGATAAAAAAAATGTACTTCTTCAACTCACGTATCTTTTTATAGGGAATAAAATTTTCATCTCTTGTTTGATTTTGATTACTAATTTAATTTATGACAAGTTGTGAATCACCATAAACTAGTAATTCTGTCACTTTCAATTCTGAAGACATTTTTATTCCTATGGAAAGTGCTTCATATTTGGAAATATTATTACTAAATAGAAAGATAATATTGTAATATTTTGGAATTATGGATCCTTGAGGTATGATCAACAATATGCCTACCCCAGAGTCATTTTGTGTGTAGGAATAATCAAAGTAGAGTTTCCATGTCTTTGCTTCAATATTTATGATTTTTGCATCTGGGAAATATACTTGAATAGGAGGTTAATGTATCAAAGGAGATTCCTCTAGTTGATCTTCTATGACTTGGCCTTTTATTTCTTTTCTATCCATGTATTCAATGTCAAATTTACTTAATACCTTAACCCACTTTGCCAATCTTCTTGTTAAGGATGTTTTTCTCAATAGATAGTTCAGAGGATCAATCTTAGCTATGAGTCATATTTTGTGTGCCAACATACAATGTCATAGTTTTTGTGAAGAAAAATATACTTCTAATAATTCTCTTTCAATGAAGCTATAAATCAATTCATATTTGATCAAAGTTCTTCATATGTAATAGATTTCTTTTTCTTTGTCATTTTCAATATCTTGAGATAATAGTGCACCTAAGGAATGATATGTCACTGAAATGTACAATAGAAAAGGTTTTCTTCTAATTGGTGGCATCAATATAGGTGTATTCATGAGATATTTCTTGAGGATTGAAAATATTCTTCACATTTATCATCGCATTTGAATACTGCATCCTTGTCAAGAAGTTGAGTGAAAGAATGACATTTTTCATCTAGTTGGGAAATGAACCTTCTTCTGGATTGTAGCCTTCCTTGAAGAGATCTCATTTGGATCATGTTTCTTGGTCCTCCCATTTCCATTATTTCTTTAACTTTTGTGGGTTCTACCTCTATACCTTTTTCTAAAAGTATATACCCAAGTAATTTTCTAGATTGTACCCCAGATGCATACTTTTTTGGATTTAATCTCACTTTGAATTGATCTAGCCTTGTCAAAATCTTCTCTAAGATTGGAAAGTGTACTTTCCTTGAATAATATTTCTAATAATTTGTGTATCATGTTATGGAATATGGTGGTCATATCTTTTTGGTATGTTTCTCCTGCATTTTTAAGACCAAAGGGCATCACATTCTAAAAATTATTCCCCAAGCACATGTAAAAGAATTCTTATCCTAATCTTTGGGAGAAATTTTTATGTGATTATATCCACTAAATCCATCCATCAAAGAAAACATAGAATGACCTGTTGTCAAATCTACTATTGTATCTATGCTTGGTAATGGAAAGTCATCTTCAGGGAATGCTAGATTGAGATCTCTAAAATCCATGCAAATTCTGATTCATTTATCTTGTTTTGAAACTTGTACAATGTTGGAGATCCACTCCAAATAATCAATAGCTCTAATGGAACATACCTTTAATAGCTTCTCCAATTCAGCTTTGAGAAGTAATGCAATATGTGGGTGCATTTTCCTCAACCTCTTCTTGACTGACTTGATTCTTGGTTTGATGTTCAAATGGTGCATAATTAGATTTTGGTCTAATCCTAGCATATCATCATAAGACCAAGAAAATTTCACTTTCCTTTCTATGAAAAAATCAATGAATTCTAAACTCTTTCCTCTTTTGATAATGAAGTGGCAAGGTGTATAATTTTAGGCTCTGATTCTATACCATTGTTTATCTTTTATGTACGCTCAATCAAGATAGCTGATCTTTCTTCATACTATTTGGTTAAAGTGTCCAATATCTCTTAGGTGGAAAAATTGGGTTTTCACCTTTGGAAACATCTTTTATTTTTACTTTTGCTTGGTCTATTATTTCCACATTGTGGTTTTCACCACTATACTCTTTCATTTATTTTATTTTATTTTTATTTCATGACTAAGAGATTGAAAAATTTCCCTCATCATTTCTCCTTGATAGATTTTTTTGGTAGAAGAGGTTTCAACTAAATTTAGGTATAAGGCCAAGGAATTGTCATTTGGAAATATGGGTATGTCATTTGGCTCTAGAATCCCACTCAATCAGTTCTAGATATACAAGGGATAAGGTATCATTATCTAGGCTCAAGTTAGTAGGATTTAAGGACATGAATTTTTGTGAGGGTTCATACATTATATTGCTTAAGTCTATAGCATGTGCTTGTTCTAGGTGTTCCATAAAACTTGGATCAAAATCTTCCTAACCAGAGTCCTCTTGGGTTTCTTAAGTATAAACATCTTTTGGGTTAAACCTATCACTAGATTCTTCCATCTCTGTGTTGCTTAACAGTTTGTCCTCTTCTAAGATTTTCAATCTTTGACTCCCAAATCACCCAAGGTAAGAGAACAAAAGGATGTTACCAACAATTGGGTCAGTGTATATCTTCAATCACTGCCCTTTGAATTAATAGGTACAACTCCTTGATTGTGTATGGTGTTCAATGAATATGTTTTTAAACTGATCACTAGGTTGTCTCTGATGTGTTTTAACCAAATTGCTCATAGAGACAAACAATTCAGGCAAGGGTATATATTATATCTCCTAAGTTTAATCTAACTACTCTAATCATGCAAATTCTACTTAGAGAGAACAGGAGCAGAATTATATACGAACAGCAAATGGAATTGCCCTCACTGCAACCTCTGACATGAAATGGAATCCAAGAAAAAATCATAGCTTCATACACAATTGTACTTTCTCCCTAGAATGAATCTAACAAACAAGATGAATAGGAGAAGAGTTACATATGAAAAGAAAATGGAATTACTTACTGCAACCACGGACATGAAATGGAATTCAATATGTAATCACAGCTTCATACATAACCATCCTTTCTATAAAAATGTAGATGATTAACTAAAATGGAACAAAACCAGAAATAAAGCTCAGTAAATGGAATCACTTTTGCTCCAATATCCAGTTTGTCGACCCCCTCATTCACTGTTTCCATAGTTTATATAGAGATTACAATGTATGATCTTCATGGGAATAAGAAGTGATTCAGTTTCTAAAAATGTGAAAAGACTAGAGAACACTTTTGAATTCACAAACAGAAAATCCCAAAGACCATGACTTTTCATCTACTTTTGCATATGGTTTTCCTTGAGAAGGTGAAGTGAATAGACTCTCACCAGTCAACTCAAACTTGAAGATGATATGTTACATCTGCATGCATTGACAAGATACTTCTCCTATAAACCAATTATTCACATTACATTAGACCTCCTTTCTGGTGTCATTTTTCTAAGAAGTCATCATCATGACAGAGATAATAACACTGGCTTCCATCTTGAGTTTATTGAACTTTGACTAATCACCTTGTAAATATATAATGAAACCATTATGCCCAGCAAGCCCTGTATTATTGCATTTCTCTCTGCCTTGATATAGCATCTGATTATAACATTGACTTGGGATTCATCGACACTTTTTCTCCCTGGTATGCCACAACAAAAGAATTCTCTGTTCTAACTTAACAGTCACCTTCAGAGTAACCAAAAACTCATCTATTTCAACATTCTCCTCTTGTCATCTTACATGCTGAATATTTCTAAGACAATAATATTTTAATCCTTTTTTTATTTATGCATTGACACGTGTCACAATCCCATTTTGTGGCAAAGAAAAAGTGACAACATCATGGCAAAGCGTGAGCCGTCGATGAGCATCTTACAACTGTGGAGAAATTCTTGGTCCCACTTGACACGTGGATGCATTGTTGACGTATGCGGGTCCCAGCAAAGCATATCACTTCCCAAACTTACATTGTCACATGATCACATGGTATTATTTTAATCTATGCGATCATGTGACCACTCTACCATTGGCACACGTGGATTTCACTATTGTCGATCATGGGTCCTGGCAAGTTCATTGTTCACGTGCCCGATTTACGTTGTCACATGATCGCATGGTATTATTTTAATCTATGCGATCATGCGACTGCTCTATAATTGGTGCCTATGGGTCCACTGAGACAGGTGCCACCTTGTTGCTATTTTTTGGGCATCTTTCTATTGCACAATTCCGACCATCATTGGATTGAAACCTTGGAATGTTTTGAACCGTCGATTCTGACCAAAGTAAAAACATGAACCTAGCCCGCATCTGCTAAGGAGTCCAAATGGCTACATCTTGCATGATCACAAGACCAATTTCGTAGTCATGTGATCTTGCAAGGACCATAGATCTTGAGACCACAGGGCTTCCACTATCTTGTCGCATGATCGCAAGACTGTAATTTTATTTATGTGATCATGCGACCACTTCACCATCTTGGACACATGGAAAATCTTTAACTTAAGTGACACTGCCAGATGAATAAAGAGACGTGCACCTACCTGTCAAAGATGAATCAAAAGGTAATGAAGGATTATAAAACCCGACATAGGCGAAGATTGTTGAAACATTTTGATCTCGGGTAGAAACATTGAAAAGATGCTATGGCCAGTTGAGCTCGGGTGGTGACAATGTAATAAGATTGAACACAGGGCTCTGTCACTGCATCTTCTTCTTGATTCTTTGCACACACTTGAAGATCATGTATTTCGAACATCTACCTGCTTGAGAAAAAGAATCAATTGGAGCATCAAGACTTTGCCAGGTTAGGAACTATAACCTACCGAATGATAAAAAGATCTTTAGAACAACCCACCCGATTCAGAGAAGGAAAATCAATGATAGGGAAACTTGGCAAAGAAAGCCTACCTAAGAAAGACTTAGAGCTAAACTCAGACATAACTAGATCTGACTTGACATCAAATACTTCCACTTTTAATCAGCATGGTTAGAGGGTGAAAAGTGGGGCAACAACTGGCTCTGAGTGGGGATTTAAGCATTTAAATGCTTAAAAGAACTCTAGCAATCTCTGGTTCCGCAAAATAAATGACAACTTGACAACAAGAAAACTAAACTTAAGGAAAACAACAACAAAATGAAAGACAACCACTAAACTAAGACACAAAAAGAAAACCTACCTAACTAACTACTATGCAGGGGTTACCTGCTCTTCAATTATACATCTAATATAGCTTTAAGTCCTGTCTATTATAGGAACATGGCAGAGACTCTTCGGAAGGATATGCCAATCTAAATGAGTTATTTTGATTCACTTGCACAATCTGGAATGGATCTTTCCACAAGGATTGAAACTTAGAATCCATTCCTTTAGGTTCATGTCTCTTATCCCACAGCAGCACCATATCACCTTCCATGAATTTTCTTGGCCTTGCCCTCTTATCAAACAACTTCTTGACTCGGTTCTGATGTTCAGTGATCCTGTCAACCATGTCTTCCCTTTCTTCCTGCAACTTTGTCAAATACAAGATCCTTTTTTCCAAGCCATCCTTGAAAACATCATCCTCAATAGCGGTTTTCAGTTTGCAAGCAACAAGTTCTAATGGCAATGGCAAGTTGGCCTCGACTCCATACACCAACTCAAAAGGAGAAATACCAATGGCTCTTTTAGAAGTGGTTCTATCTACCCAAAGAGCATCATATATCTTTTTGTGCCAATCTCTCTGATTATCAGCAACTAACTTCTTCAAAATATTAATCAGATTTTTATTACTTGACTTAGCCTACCCATTACCTTGAGGAAAATAATCAGATGAGTGTCCTATTTGAATCCCATGATCATAAAAAAAGGAAACCATTTCTAAGGATGAAAATTAAGAAGCATTATCCAATATCAATTTTGTGGGAACTCCAAATCTTACCAGTATTTGTTCTTTAATGAATTCACATACTACTTCTGAAGTAGTCTTCTTCATTGGTTTAGCTTCAACCCATTTGTTGAAGTAATCAGTGGTGGTCAAGATGTACGAATGTCCTTGACTTGAAGGAGGATTGATAGGTCCTACAAAGTCCAAACCCCACTGCTAAAAGGGAGCATCTATCACCACCGGTCTCAGGAGTAATGCAACCAATTGTGGTTTGCCTGCAAACATCCTACACTTCTCACAATTTGCAACCCACTTAAATGAGTCTTTGAACATGCCGGGCCAATAATAGCATTGCCTTAGAATCTTGAAAGCTGTCACAGTGGATGAGAAGTGACCTCCACATGCTTCATCATGGAAAGATTTCAATAACTTTTCCTGCTGATCTTTATCAACACATCTCAGGAAAGTACCATCAATTGCTTTCTTATATAAAACATCATCATGTATAACATACTTCAAGGATTTATTCTTTAAATTCCTCTTTTGTTTAGCATTTAATCCATCCGGACATTCACCATAAGTCAGAAAATATGCAATGTTTGAGAACCAAGGATCTTGCAAACTTACCATGAGCACTCTGTGATCATCTTCTTCAGCTTGTTGATTCTCTGCTATGGCCTTTCAAAGAGAATTCCCTCTTATGAGTTTTGTTTGCCTAACATCTATATCATACTCCTGGACCTTTGCAATCCATGCTCCTCTATTGTTACATCCAACATCTTGCTGTGTTAACACACTTTTTATAGCAGCATCAGGCACATGGATGACTGAATGTGAATGCAGGATGTAAAATCTAAAATTCTTTAATGCTCTCACCACTGCATAAGCATGCTTTTCAACTTGAGAATACATCAGCTCTTGATTCTTTAAGGGCATACTCATGAAGGCAATAGGAGCTTGTATACCTTCTGTATTCTCTTGCATTAATATTGCTGACATGGTGTGTTCAGATGCATAGCAGTATATAATGAACTCTTTAGTATAATCAGGATGAACCAAGACAAGAGCATTTTCAATGGCATTCTTTATATCCTTAAAAGCTCTTTTACCATCATTAGTCCACTTAAATGTTTGATTTCCTTTCATCATGTCAACTATGCTTTGCACAATCTCAGAAAAATTAGGTACAAATCTTCTCAAAAAATTCACTTGTCCAAAGAAGGATTTAACACCAGTCTTACTCAAAGGTAAACTTAATTTTTGAATGGCTTTAACTCTATCAGGATCAATTTTGACTCCTTGAGAAACAATGTGACCAAGAAGCTTACCTTCAGTGACACAAAACACTGATTTCTTTGGGTTCAAGGATATGCCTTGATCTCTACATCTTTGTAGAACCTTGGTCAGATCTCCTAGGTGATCTTTCCTCTTCTTGGAGAAAACAGTCAAGTCATCAAGGTAGATCACAATAATTTTACTTTTAAGATCACCAAAAGATAAATCCATAGCCCTTTGAAAGGTTGCACTTGCATTAATTAACCCAAAAGGCATTCTATTATAAGAAAATGTGCCCCAAGGTGTTGTGAAAGTTGTTTTATATTTATCTGCTTCATCTACTTGTATTTGATTATATCCTGAAAAACCATCTAACATGGACATCATCTCTGACCCTGCAACAGTTTGCAACAAATGATCCATGTTTGGTAGAGCATAGTTATCTTTGAGGGAAGCTTGGTTCAGATTTCTAAAATCAACACAAATCCTTATTTCTCCATTCTTTTTCCTCATAGGAACAATGTTTGCTACCCAAGTGGAATGATGGATGGGATAAATGATCTTAGCTTTCAGCATTTTATCTATTTCTTTGAAAATTGCCCCTTCCACCAGAGGATTATAATTTCTCTATTTTTGTTTGATAGGTGATGCTCCAGATTTAAGAGGGATAGCATGCCTGAATTTTCCATTCATAAAATTATTTAAATCCTCATAGCTCCAAGAAAAAACATCTTGGAATTCAATCAACAATTCTCTAATTTTTGTTCTTTCCTCAAGAGTGCAACATTTTCCAATGTTGATCATTTTAGGACTGTCCTCAGTTCCTATGTTGATCCCATCAAATTCTCCACAAGTTTTTCCTTTCTTATCTCTCTCTCTCTCTCTCTCCTTATATAGGCATCATGTTTATCAAAGAGTTTTTCTAATGACACAAAATGAGAAGGAATTCTATTTTCTTTCAATTGAATGATACCTGATTTTAATTCTTCTTCATCAATTGGTGACTGCTCTTCTTTGTGATTTTCAAAACACATATTGGTAAAGAGGCATGTTCCTTCTAGAAACTGATGAATATGCTTGTCATCTTCAAATACTTGCCAAGATTCTTCATTATCAGGCACCTTAGGTCTGAATAGGACCTCCATTCTGTATACTTGATTCTTGAAGTCAAGATGAGGCAAGAGTAGAGATGCAAAAACTGCTAGAGAATCAGCCTTGGAATTTTGATCTCTTGGGACCAAAATTATTGAAAAGGCATCTAGACTTTCTGTTTCATCCCATACTTTATTTCTATAATTTTTCTATCTATTATTTTTCATAGAGTACTGATTTCTTACTTGTCTCACCACCAATTCAGCATCACCTTGAGCTTTGAGCAATTTAACTCCTTTTTGTTTAGTTGCCTCTATACCAAGGAGAAGGGCCTCATATTCTGCAGTATTATTGGTATTTTTAAAATTCAATTTATAAGCCAGGCAAGTACTTTCTCCATTAGGGTCTATCAAAACTATTCCAACACCTGAACCAGCCTTGGCATAACTTCCATCAAACTCTAATGTCCATAATTGCTCAGTTTTTGCTTCTTCTATCTCTTCTTGAACATCAGGGCCATTATAGGATATCATATAGTTTCCAAATTGCATTTCTTGATAAAGAATTTGTGACCTAGGATCATCTGACTTTAATACAGTGAATTTTTCTTCTCCTTCCAGTTCCAACTTCACCTTTTTATTTCCTACTTGAATATAGGCAGATGTCCAATCTAACTTGATTTCTCCTCCCAAGTCTTTGCAGAAACTTCTACTAAGCAGCATTCCATAACTCTCAAGGATATCAGCAACAAGGATTGTGAGCTTCAATCTCTTAGAGGGATAGGCAGCTAAGGCAACTTGAGCATCTTTAATTTGACCAATTAAGGGAACTTGTTTAGCATCCATAGAATAACATATGCCAAATACTTTAGTTAAAGGCAATCCTAAAGCTTTAGCAACTGAAGCAGGCATCACATTGTCTGAAGCTCCTGAATCTATGATGCAATTACACAATTTATTTCCATTGATAAAAAGTGATACATAGAAAGGCTCTGGTTTTTTACTAGAACAAGTAGTATGGACAACAGATTCTTCTTTATGAAACAATCTTGGAATTGAAAAATCATCATCTATTGAATTCTCTTTGCTAGTACCAGTCTAATTTTTATCATGAACATTAGCATTAATAAGAACATTCTCCTTACTTTTACAAAATTCTACTAGTCTTTGCAATTGATCCTGATTTGATTTTAAATAATCCATGGTAGTTATTTGAATCTTAGTTTCCTCACAAAATTTTATAATATCAAAAGAAGTAGATGACTTATCTTTTAGATCCTTTTGTGAAGAACTTGATGTTGCATTCTTGTCTTTATCCGCCTTATGAGAAGGTGTTGGATTCTTAGCAGGAGCAGCATTAGAAACCTGACTCTTATTTTTCTAACTTCTAGTCATCACCGTTAGCTAAGGTCCTTCCAAGGTGGCAAAACAATTTCCTCCATTTTCTGAATCTGACTCATACTCACAATACAAATTTACGGAGTCACCATGAGGAGCATGATCATCATCATCTTCTAGATATTCAATTCTTTGCACTTCTTCTCCTCTCATCTGTAAATATCTGATCATGTCTTCACAGGTATTACCATCATGGTCTGCTCTAAGATGAAAGGCACAAGAAGTCTAACCTTTAGGAGCAGCTTCAATAGCTAATCTTTGCTGAGGGGCAGGGAGCTGCAAGTTATTATTTCACCTCGATATCTTGGTCCTTCTTGATAAGGCTGATATAATGAATGAGCTGGTCTAGCAACTTGTTTCTTTAATGTAATCAGCTCATTGGACAACTTTTGTAACATATCCTTAGTACTATTTGAAGTGCTTTTTGTATTGCTTGAAGATCCAGTATGATACTCTTTCTTCCATTTCCTAGAGGCTATCATGTCATCTTCCATCTCTACTGCAAGAGTTTGTGCAGCTTGTAAAGTGGCCACATTAGCCCTTCTTAGTTGATAACCAAGTTCAGGAGGCATAGAACCGATGTAGAAAGTTTTCTGATTGTCTCCTATTGGAGCACTAGTAGCTGGTATCCTTTTAATAAGTTTATTAAATTTTGCATTAAAATCTCTCATAGAGATGGATGGTTCTTTCTTAATTTGGGCTAATTGTAACAAGAGAACCTGAGCATCTTTAGTGCTCTTGTATCTTCCTTCAAATCTCTATTTCATGGCATTCCAACCAGTAATACAACCTGTGGGTAAATCCTGGAACCAATCTACTGCATCATCCACCAAAGTATCCACAAACATCTTGACTGCAACATCCTCATGCTGAGGATTCACCACACTACATGCTTTCTGGAAAGCACTTAGATGTTGTTCGGCTGACACTGATCCATCACCATTGAATCTAGGGAAGTTCTTTCTGGAGGCCTTTGGCAAGTCATGATTTGCTGTAAGATTCAGTGGCCCAATAGCATTTCCCCAAGGAATAGCCATAGTTGCTGGCCTTGTATTTTGTGCAACCGCCTGAATTGAAACTGAGAGAGGAAGTGCAATACCATGCAATAACAATGAATTGCAAGTGGTAGAGATAGGAATTCTACCAATAGGAGGAGAGGAAGACTTACTTCTCTTCAGTCTCAAAGGAACTACTATAGATAACTAAAAATCAGCAAGCTTCTTATTTTCAGTTTCCCTCACCTTTGCTCTTCCTTTCCTGAAAATATCTTCAAGGATAGGGAAATTGACTGCTTTGAGTTCTTCGTAGACTGGATCAACCTTTCCCTTTTGTTTTTCACTCTTGGTAAATTTGGAATCCAGGATGCCTTAAGATTTTGAGAGAAACTTATCAATATCTTCTTCTTTTCAAAGTCCTCCCTAGCAGAGTCGCCAAAAATTGTTGGTTAACAGTTTGTCCTCTTCTAAGATTTTCAATCTTTGACTCCCAAATCACCCAAGGTAAGAGAACAAAAGGATGTTACCAACAATTGGGTCAGTGTATATCTTCAATCACTGCCCTCTGAATTAACAAGTACAACTCCCTAATTGTGTATGGTGTTCAATGAATATGTTTTTAAACTAATCACCAGGTTGTCTCTGATGTGTTTTAACCGAATTGTTCATAGACACAAACAATTCAGGCAAGGGTATATATTCTATCTCCTAAGTTTAATCTAACTACTCTAATCATGCAAATTCTACTTAGAGAGAACAGGAGAAAAATTATATATGAAAAACAAATGGAATTTCCCTCACTGCAACCTCTAACATGAAATGGAATCCAAGCGAAAATCATAGCTTCATACACAATTGTACTTTCTTCCTAGAATGAATCTAACAAATAGGATGAATAGGAGAAGAGTTACATATGACAAGCAAATGGAATTACTTACTGCAACCACAGACATGAAATGGAATTCAATATGTAATCATAGCTTCATACATAACTATCCTTTCTATTCAAATGCAGACGATTAACTAAAATGGAACAAAACCAGAAATAAAGCTCAGTAAATGGAATCACTTTTGCTCCAATATCTAGTTTGCTGACCCCCTCATTCACTGTTTCCATAGTTTATATACATATTACAATGTATGATCTTCATGGGAATAGGAAGTGATTTAGTTTCTAAAAATATGAAAAGACTAGAGAACACTTTTGAATTCACAAACAGAAAATCCCAAAGACCATGACTTTTCATCTACTTCTGCATATGGTTTGCCTTGAGAAGGTGAAGTGAACAGACTCTCATGAGTCAACTCAAACTTGAAGATGATACGTTACATTTGCATGTATTGACAAGATACTTCTCCTATAAACCAATTATTCACATTGCATTAGACCTCCTTTTTGGTGTCATTTTTCTATGTCATCATCATGACAAAGATAATAACACTGGCTTCCATCTCGAGTTTATTGAAGTCTGACTAATCAGCATGTAAATATATAATGAAACCATTATGCCCAGCAAGCCCTATATTATTGCATTTCTCTCTGCCTTGATATAGCATCTGATTATAACATCAACTTGGGATTCATCGACACCTGTTCTCCCTGGTATGGCACGACAAAAGAATTCTCTATTCTAACTTAATAGTCACCTTCAAAGTAACCAAAAACTCATCTATTTCAACATTCTCCTCTCGTCAACTTACATGCTGAATATTTCTAAGACAATAATATTTTAATCCTTTTTTTATTTATGCACTGACACATGTCACAATCCCATTTTGCCGCAAAGAAAAAGTGACATCATCATGGCAAAGCGTGAGCCGTCGATGAGAATCTTACAACTGTGGAGAAATTCTTGGTCCCACCTGACACGTGGATGCATTGTTGACGTATGCGGGTCCTAGCAAAGCACATCACTTCCCAAACTTACATTGTTGCATGATCACATGGTATTATTTTAATCTATGTAATCATGCGACCGCTCTACCATTGGCACACGTGGATTGCACTGTTGTCGATCGTGGGTCCTAGCAGCTTCATTGTTCACTTGCCCAATTTACATTGTCACATGATCGCATGGTATTATTTTAATCTATACGATCATGCGACCGCTCTATAATTGGTGCCCGTGGGTCCGCTGAGACAGGTGGCACCTTGTTGCTATTTTTTGGGCATCTTTCTATTGCGCAATTCTGACCATCGTTGGATTGAAACCTTGGAATGTTTTGAACCATCGATTCTGTCCAAAGTAAAAACATGAACCAGGCCCGCATCTACTGAGGAGTCCATGTGGCTACATCTCGCATGATCGGAAGACCGGTTTCTCAGTCATGCAATCTTGCGGGGACCATAGATCTGGAGACCACAGGGCTTCCACTATCTTGTCGCATGATCGCAAGACTGTAATTTTATTTATGCGATCATGCAACCGCTTCACCATCTTGGACACGTGGAAAATATTTAACTTAAGTGACGTTGTCAGATGAATAAAGAGACCTGCACCTGCCTATCAAAGATGAATCAAAAGGTAATGAAGGATTATAAAACCTGACACAAGCGAAGACTATTGAAACATTTTGAGCTCGGGTAGAAACATTGAAAAGATGTTACAGCCAGCTGAGCTCAGGTGGTGACAATGTAATAAGATTGAACACACGGCTCTCTCACTACATCTTCTTCCTGATTCTTTGCACACACTTGAAGATCATGTATTTTGAACATCTACCTTCTTGAGAAAAAGAATCAATTGGAGCATCAAGACTTTGCCAAGTTAGGAACTATAACCTACCCAATGATAAAAAGATCTTTAGAACAACCCACCCAGTTCAGAGAAGGAAAAGAAATGATAGGGAAACCTAGCAAAGAAAGCCTACCTAAGAAAGACTTAGACCTAGACTCAAACATAACCAGATCTGACTTAACATCAAATACTTCCACTTTTAATCAACATGGTTAGAGGGTGAAAAGTGGGGCAACACTCTGATAACCATGAGGGTGCATAATAGTCCCCTATCCATTGAGATCTTTCTTCTTCTTGACTTGAATTAGGATATTGAGTAGAAACTAACTCTTAGTTTGATCTTGAAGCTTGATTTGAAGTTAAATCTTGATTTGAATCTTGTCCTTTACCTAAATTAGACATAGAAGAATAAGTATGGATAAAATCCACCTCTTTTTCTTGACAATATTCATTGGATAAATAATCTCATTTACATTTATTATAATCCTCATCACTTTGGGAATTTAATTGTTAAATTTGTTCATAAAATTGATGATGATTCTTTTTAATATATCCTAGCTCGAGATACCCTAACCCTCATTTTTATTTTCTATCTCTCCAAGCCATTTCAATGGGTTCCACCAATTCTTCATTTCTATTGCCCAAGCATCCTTTTCATTTCTACCCCAACTTTTGCATGATTTTATAACCTTTTCCATATTGGTATATTGGAATACTAATGTTTTGAATCTTTTCTTCATTTATTATTTGACTTAAACTTGAAGCTTCCTCATCTTTATAAAATAGTTTTAGGATTTCTGGATCTTCTTCCATGGGTGAAGAAGTGCTAGCTCTTACAAAATGTTCATTGTACTTCTGGGGAGGCTGAGAGATAGACAGGTTACCATGAGACCTAGGGGAAAGTGTTAAATCCATCATTGATAAGAAATATTCACAGAAACCATTTTTATTGATCTTGCATTTTTTTTCAAATTTCTTCATCATTGTGTCCATCTTTTGATAATGGATTTCTTTGGCTTTTATTTTAGAAGATTTTGAATTGCCTTGTTCTTCTTTTTCTTTGACATTTAGCCAACTAACTTTCTCTGTTCCTCTACATGATGTAGCTAAGTTAGTTTGGTCTTTATTCTCCTCAAAAAGGGTATCTTCTTCTTCTTGCTAATTTCCTTTTCCTTTTTCTAGAGAAACATCCTTTGAACTTTGACCTTGCATTATTTGTGTTGATGCAGTACATTCGCTATTGTAAGGAACCAATGAGTCATTTAGAGGTTTGATGTTATTGCAATATTGGAATGGATTGAAATCTCCACAAACCATAATTTCTTGACCCATGTAAGGAAACTTTAAACATTGATGGTACATTGAAGGTACCACTTGCATCTTGTGTATCCATGGTCTTCCCAACAAAATATTATAGGTCAATTTTGGATAAAGCACTTGGAAAACTATTTCTTTTTTAATGGGACAAAATTGGATAGGAAGAACTATTATTCCTTTGGAAGATATGAATTCATCATCATAAGCTTTGATATTTATCTTTCTTTTAGGATCAATGGCTTCTTCAGAATATCATAAATCTTTGACAAGACTCAAGGTGCAAATATTAAAGCCAACTCTTCCATCAATAAGGAACCTCATGATATGATGTTTATGTATCAAGACTTCTATATGGAATGTGAGATTCTAGGGATGATTCAAGGACATGTTGTCTTGTTGAAAAATAGATAGGCACTATGGTACAATAAGGTGTCCAACCATATTCTAAAATTTATCAACATCCAAGATATGTGGAACATTGGTCTCAAGAAGAGCATTTTCTAATATTTTTTTGTTGATAGGTGAAATTTTTAACAAATCCAAGATTGATATTTGTGTAGGAGTTATTTGGAGTTGCTCCACCAGATTATATTTCTTTGAGGATGATGATGTTTGACTTGGTAAAACAGTTTTAGGAGTAGTCCCTTGCAAGGTGATTTTGGACGCTTTTCCCCTAGTCACAACATTAGAGGTTTCTTGTTCTTGTTTCTCTTTCACCACTATAACATTGCTGGTATTTTCATACCCCATTAAATAATTTATGATATTGTCATTGGTATGCGAAAGATTAACATTATCATTCCATCTTTTCTTGTTTTGATTTGAATTTGAGGTATCGCCTTTATCATGATTTAACAAAGTGGTCATGAATATCATGTGATCTTTATTTTTTGGGGGACCATCAAATGTGATCATGCCATCATCCATGAAAACTTGAACCACATGTTTCAGCCCCATACACTCATTGCTCTTATGCCCTTCATTTTGATGGTATTCACAATGATGGGCATCATTCCACCATGACAGTTTAACTTGTGGATTATAGGGTCTTAATTCTGGAAAAAATGATGATCTTATTGGAAATAAGGGTCCTTAATGCATTCTCCAAAGGTTATTGAAAGATTTATTATTATTAAAATGGGTCTTAGACATGCTTGATTGAAATTATTAGTTTGAGGTTGTTGGCTTCCACAATCCCATCATTCACAAGGTTCTTGTTGGTGTTCTTTAACCAAAACCTTGGTTTTTCATTGTTGTTATTAGCATCTTTATCATTATTAAAATTATTATTGGTTTTAGAAAAGCCTTTATCTCTTTGAAAATATTGATTTCTCCTTTCTTTACTAACACTTCTTCAATCTTGATCCTATTTTCAATAATTTTATCAAAGATAGGGGGCATTGAAGTTGTAATCAATAATTTATTTCCATGTTCGAGTTATTCATGAAAATATCATCTTTTCTTTCTCATATATGCTTCAAGGATATCTAGAAAAAACCATTCTCCATCTTTGGAGGAATCTTAGAAAAGGTTCACCATATTTTTGTTTGGTATCACATAGGTTCAACATGGTGATTTCATGCTCAATATTGTAGGAATAATGGGTCACCAAATTAGAGGCCAATTCATCAAATTTTTTTATTCCTACTGTTAATTTTGAAAACCATTCCATAGCTTGACCTCAAAGGCATCTTGGAAATAACCTCACTTTATATAGAGTATCATGCATGAACTCAATTCTTAGAGAACAAAATTTTATGAAGCCGTCTTGTGGGTCAGATTTACCCATTTACTTATCATATCTTGTAAAAACTACATTTGGAGGAAAAGACACCATGATCAAATTTTTATCAAAAGGAAAAAGACAAAAGGCTTCAATTGAAAATGGCTTGGGGTTGGCTTCCTTCTTCATGCTATCAATTTGAGGTTTAAATAATTTGATTTGTTTATTTATATATCCTAATGGATTCTCTTCTTCCTCATCCTTCTTCAAGGTTGATGTGTCATAGTCATGAGGGAGTTTAACTCCTAATCAAGCTAAATTGAGGAAATGTCTTTCTTTATATATTTCTAGAAGTTTATCCATGAATTTTAGGGATAAGGGTATTGGCATTAAGTGTCATGCCCCGCAAGGGAGCCAGGGAAGAGAACAAAGATTCTCTTAACAAAAGAAAACCTAAGTAAAAATTTATGAAAAATTTTGAACTTTGAAAAGAGTTATGTAATCAAAACTTAAACTTAGATTCCTCCTAGGTTCCCTTCTTATTAAATCCATGATTCATTTAAGTCCATAATTAAACTAACAACAAGATAACTTCTCAAGAAAATTACATCATATCATTAGAAGATTCTTTATGAAATACAAAGTACTTTCATTTCAATTTTTTTTTTTCCCTTCTTAGCACCATCTATATTCCTAAGAATCTTTTATGAACATTATAGCTTTTAAATCAAATAGAATTTATCTAACTCATTTGATACATTACAAATATACTACATTTTATTTTTCAAAAGCTTCACTTAAACAACAATAATGAAAACATACTACATAACTTGGAATTTTTCAAAATCTTTTTTTTTTCTTTCCCAACATACATCTTAAACATAAAGTTCACATTTCCCTTCTTCCTAATTCTACCCATTCCCAATACATCATTTTGAAATCCATTACTGATTACATTGCATTCAACTCCTCATGAGAGGTAACAAGATTTTACATCATGAAATATAATCACAAGGCCTTCATTCTTCAAAATTGGTACATAAGCAAGCATGAATCTTCAAGCACTGTATCTGCAAAAGATACCTTGATAAAAAATGTTTACCACCCAACCACATGGATACCTATAAGGCCCACTCCCCCGTGCTAGGAGATAAACACCAAGGTCCACAAAGAAGGAATAGCTAGGCCAAACCTAGGGTTGGGTAATCTTTCCCAAAATAGCAAATGAAAAGAGAGTCAAAGTATAGATCTTTCCCAAAAGGTTCTAAGGCTTGGTAGAAACTCTAAGCAACAACCTAAGTGAGTGTCATCGCATAGCCCTCACTCCTTGGGTTGTCCTAGTACTAGCCACTCTGGGCCCCGGCCCCCAAGTAGGCACATGCAGGATCGAATGCCTTTCGTACTGACAAGCATCATTCGATCATACCTACACATAGGTACCTTCTCCCACTCCCATCCATAGCCTTTACTAGCGATAATGGCATGGGCGAGGCATATTTAATCTTTTTAATGTTTTAACCCATTCCCATAAGTTTAATTAGGTTTTCACTTGTTAAATAACTCTTCAGTCGGTTATCCTGGTTCTAGCCACTTAGGACCCCGACCCCGCACTGAGACCACTCACTAGGTGTCGTTAGGTTTTCTACCCTCAAACCACATATCGCAATCACACCATACACATAGTAAAAGCATATTATAAATGCATTTGAGAACTACTACAAAGAATTGAAAATAATAGGATAGTTATGTATGTTTAGAGAAATTAGGTACGTTTAAGAATGTTTAGAATGTCTTGATCCTCTTAGAAGACTCTAAACCCTAAACTGCTCCTTAAAAACATTCTATCTCAATAAAGGCATCTAAATGTATTGAACATAATCTCCACTAAACTAGGAATGAACAATCTTCAGGTTTATGCAAAATTTCTTTCTAAACCTAAAACTTGGCTAATCCTGAAAATTGACTAAGTCTGATTTAATTAAAAATCTAAAATTTAAAAGTTACAACTTAACTCCTAGGAACCTGAAACCTATTCCAATGGATTCAAAGGGTACCTAATCCCTTTATACAAGTATAACTTAAAGTATAATTTTTACGTAAACTTATACTTAAATGTTATACTTGTATAAAGTGAAAGTATAATTATTGTGCTAGTTGGTCTAAAAATTTTACTTCGGTTTAAATATTAAAATTCCTCCACCCTAACCCTAATATACACGCAGCAACTAAACACGCGTAAACAACGTAGGCAGAAAATATTATTCGGCCAAACGACAGAGATATTCATTCCTGATAAACTTCTACAACAGCCTGGCTGGCCTCACGGAATGTTATCTTGTTTATATTGAAATGACAGTGTATTATAAACGGCTGGCTTTCTATAAACGGCTGGCTTTCTATAAATGATAGAGATGGCTGGAGAATACAACAATAATATATGTCCTAAACTTTAATGGCCTATTTGCATATACATTTTGCAACTTGTGATTTGTACAAACGGAAACAGAAAACAATCCCACAGCATAAACATTGAATGGATGGCATTGCACATTAATATATATGTATATGACTAGCAATAATATATATAACCAGCAATGATGAATATTGTATCAATATTCTGTAATAATACATTATTACAGAATACCTTAATATGTTATTACATGGTATATTAGTGTATTAACATTCCGTAAAAGTAATACACAATATAATAATAATACATAAATGCACACACAGACATTCTGCAATAATATTACACAAAATAATAAATTTAATGCACACACAAACACTCTGCAATAATATTACACAAAATAATAATATTAATGCACACACAAACATTCTACAATACTATTACACAAGATAATAATACTACAATAATGCATATATATATATTTTGCAACCATAGTACAATATACAGAAACTTTTCAAGAAATCTAAATTTTACATTCATTCTACAAAATAAATCTACTTTTCAAGATGGATTCCAACCTAGAGTCCTGCGAAGACCAGTTGGAGAACAAGGAAGGTCAAATCCTCTCCAATGTTTCCAACACTCCTTTGAATCCCTTGGCTTGCAATCTTCCAGCCTCTACCCGTAACAATCCAAATGCCAAACTCACAGAATACGGGACTTCTCTCTTTAAAATTATAAATTTTCTACAATAATTATAATAATCCTCTTCTCCCAACTCCTTTGACACAGGAAATCTTTCCTCTAAATAGAATGGAGGAGGTGGTTGCATAGGTAATCCAACCGGTGCAACCATCTCAACTATCCATCCGTTAATGAGATGGTTTTGAAAACTCCTTCCCGTAAAGGGATAAATAAACTATAATCTAAGTCCCTAAATTTAAGGATATTAAAATAAATATTATAATCTTAAAACAATTTATTAAATTATTTAACTATGGTAATAGGATAATCCTATTTACCATACCGCTAATTGATCTATTTATTTATTAATATAATAAATAATTACATGGTAATAATTATATATAAATATATGTATGCATATGCATATGTGTGCACCCATATGCCTATGTATACATATATTATTATTATTATAAATATTATTACAAGCATAATATTATTATTATAAAACATATTATTATTTTTATTGCTATAGACTCTTTGTCGTTATTAGTATTATAAAATAATACCAAAAATAAGGTACATTATTATTAATGTTAAACATTAGAATAACATTATTATAAAATATATTGTTTATTCATACCTTAATCCCCATTCTAAAATATATATGTATATATTAAGTAGCCACTAACATAGGTTAGAATTTTACCACTATTATTTAAAACCTTTTATTATTAATATTTCCTTAGACATTAAAATACCATAAAATTAATCCTTATCATAGGTATTAAAACCACATGGTTTAATTGCACTCCAAATCGCTCCTAATGAGATATGCTACTAAATCATACCCTCAAATGAACAATAATCTACATCCATGATCTACTAACAGAATTGAACATATCATGAAGGCAAGAACTAGCTACAAGATCCACAATTCCATCAACTACAAAACCACATAAGACATTCACACAAGGGACTGACTCGACACTTCCCACCTAACGATAAAAGGATCAAAGGTGAAGTTTCTTCCTATGGACCTGGTGATACCTCCGTAACAACAACAATGATCAAGGATTTTGAGGGATCGCTCAGACCTGTGAAGCCAGGTGGAGACGATGCCCGGTACCTACAATCCTACATCACCAAGAAGAGATACATATATATACATATGGAGATACAAATTAGATATATGCAAGCAGATGACCAGGATCGATACATCATGTGGACCTCAACTAAGTGAGTAACTACGACTTTGTCCTAGAGTCATGAAAAACACATCAGACACATCCATGAAACATAAAACATCATGATAGTGGTTAGATTCAAATAATTGGGTTAGATCCATAAACATATAAAAATAGATAATTTTCTAATCTCATAAACATGTAATTACTAACCATAAATGAGCATATTCATCATGTCATCATCCAAAAAACATAAATGTTAATGTATATTCTTGACCATAATAATAATAAAATGTCCAAATCAGAAAAGTCTAAGTATCACCATAGGAGAGGTATTACATTAAGTATGTTTGTCATTAGTGACAAGACTTATTTAGACTCTATGTGCTTACCGAGCAGAAAAATGTTTACCAAGCTTCACAGTGCTTACTGAGTTATCGTTACTGAGTGATGAGATGAGAAGTGTTTACCGAGTGCCAGCACGGTAATCAGGGAATTCAATTTCTACCGAGTGACACTATATCTACCGAGTCTCCAGTATATACTGAGTTTGAAACTACAACCGAGTGGTTAGTATGGACCGAGCCTCCACTTCTACCGAGAGCATGACAATGTCGAGTAACGTAGTGGATGCCGTGTATCATAAAGTCACCGAGTTAGTTTGCAGTAACCGAGTAACTATATTTGGGTCGACTCAATAATATTTGTGTTAGCTTGTTTAAGAGCTGACTTTGTAATTGTTTTGTAATTGTTTTGGATTGATATATAAACAATGTTTTGTATCATATCCAAGGTGTTAAGAAGTGTGAAAAAAAAGAGAAGAAAGGCAGAGATAAGTGAATTACAAAGGGATACAATATTATAAGGAGCAGCAGAGACATCTATCATAGAAGGTGATCAGTACATCAAAGAATCTCAATTAGCAAGTACAGTTGCAAGTAAGAGATCTACTGCTTCATCCTAATAGGTGAATCAACTTAAAATCCTTTAACTAGGTAGACTTAATAGTCTTTGTAAAATCTCTTAACTGAGTGCATATTTCATTGTATGTTTGTAAATCCTCTAACAAGGTGGACCTAGCAGTCCTTATTGCTCCTAACAGGGTAGATCATCAAAAGTGATCATTGTAAGCCTTAATCGACAAACTTTATACTGCAGTATTGAAGTTTTGTGGGTATCATCCCCACCCTAGTTTTACTTTCTATTTGGAAGGTCTCTGGGTCACCAAATCTCTATGTTCAAAGTGTTATGAATGTTTTATTCTTTTTGTTACTCATGCATGAAGTTAGCTTATCGATCCAATGTTATTGAGAATATGGTTAAGATCTGAAATTTGTAAAAGTTTTCAAGTTACTAATTCACCCCTCCCCTCTCAGTAACCTAGCTAGTCTTGAATATTTCCAACACTTGGTATCAGAGCTTTGTGGTTCTTATGATAAAGTTTAACAGCTTGAGAAAAGATTCAGGACAATGGAGATATTCAGACTTAACAAAGTAATTAAGAATGAAAAGCTAGATCTGAAAATGGCCATAACTCAACTCAAGGAAGCAAAAGATCATCTTTCCCAATCCCTAAAAGGAAGGAAGGAACTTGAAAATTAGATGAATGACCACCAGTATGTTGAAGAAAAGATTGAAGATTTTTTCCCTTTAAGCAGCTCAGATGAAGCAAACAATGCAATCAAAGAACTTCTAGAAAAGAATGGATCTCTACAAGAAGAAGTAAGAAAATTGAAAAGAGAATAGGAAATTCAGTCAACAAGATTTTGTGAAATCTTGGAACAAAGAAAAAAGATGAAAGATGAAATAGATGGAAAGAACAATGAAATCCAGAATCAAACCCTTAAGCTAGAAAACCTTATTGATCAAGTCTCCAATACAAATGAAGAAATCTTGACTCTGAGATCAGAAAATGAAAATATAAGAGAGGAGCTAAGATCTGAAAAGCAAATCAATTTAAGATTGATGAATGACCTAGATACCGAAAGGCAAATCAATGAGAGAATGTTGAAATCTCAAGAAGATATGAATCAGGTGTATGAACGAAACCTTCATAAGCAAAAAGGAAAAGCATGACTTGGATACAAAGAGGAAGGCGAATCCTCCAAACAAGGTACTCAAAAGAATCAGAAACCCACTTGTAATCACTGTGGCAAAATTGGTCATACTTCAAAAAAATGTTGGAGCAATGGAAAAGTAAAATTCAATGGAAAATGCTACAATTGCAATCAGCATGGTCATAAAGAAAATGAATGCAAGGAGAAACCAAGATTTAAAGGAAAATGTCACAAATGTAACAAACAAGGTCACAAGGCATCAGAATGCAGAACTAAAACACCCAATCCAACAGAACAAATTATGAAAGCAATATTTGGTTGGGATTACAACACTTGGTGTAGATGTCATTATTATGGAGAATATGGACACATTGGCATGAATTGTGTAAGGCATCACTTGAGAAAAAGGGATACTACCATAAGATGTTATAAATGCACTAAGCTTGGTCACATAGCTAAAAATTGCATGAATTTAGGCAAAGTTGAAGATGAAAAGAAAGAAAAAGTAGATAGCATCAAGAAGCAGATGAGACAACAGTGGATTCCTAAACCTACCAAGAAAACCAGTCCAAGTAATGAAGTCACTCATGAAGAGAGTGGCTCTATCAATTCTAAGTAAGTCTCCAAGAAAGCACTGGAACTGTATCTTCATAGACATATTCCAAACAGTTCCTGAATTAAAAGGAAGAAAGATCCAAATTAGTATGCAAGATATAGCAAGATCACAGGAAGGTCAGTATCTGTTACCACCGAGCAAGGTCGAGAGTAACCTAATTTCATTTGGTTACTGAGTAAGGTCAGAGCAGTATGTTCTCCGAGTTGTGGAATCTTCACCGAGCAATTAATGCATAGTGGATGACAGTCTGTTGAATTCAATACCCTAATTCCTACAAAGCATTAATGACAAAATTTTAACAAAAATCATGAAATCAAGTTCATTCTTCACCGCGAATATCAACATATTGAGCAAAAAAATTTCTAGTGCGATCAAGCGATTCAAAGCAAAATTTTGTAGTAGAAATTTTTTGAAAAATATTTCTTTTTCTACCGAGCTACCATGGCATCATCCAGCACCAAAGTAAAGAAAGGTTCAGAAATGTTAGCTCAAGGAGAATGGAAAGCGCAGGATTTCAAACTCGTGCCCGTGATTGCAGAAACCCTAGATTCTAGTGGAGCTCAATCTCAAATTCCTCCAAAGGTACTTCTTGTAAACAACATTCATAGTCATTTTAAAGGTGCAATTCAAGAGCTTGGAACCCTAGAGATAGATGTTGTTCGTGATGAACTATGTGTTGATGGTGTTCTCAAACCGAAACATAAACATTTGGAAGATAAGGGTTTGACACACATCACCCACTTGCCTTGGAGTTTCCAGATAAAATGGATTAGATATATCCTAAGCCGAGTGCATGAAGGTAAAATTTTTCTTGAGCAACCAGTGGAAATATCAAAGAAGATGATTCACCGAATCACTAGTCTTCCCATGCTTGGCCAGGCTAAATCTACAAACACCTTAGGTCGAGTAGAGCTGGAAAAGAAAACCCTAGCCAAATGGGATGGTAGGGGTATGAAAATAAATAGTATTACTGATGTAGAACTAAAATTTGGCACATATGTCATAGCCTACAAGATATACAGTTCAAGTCGGCAGAATAGTGTTCCATGTGAAGCAGTTGACCTAGCTTATAAAATTGTGAAGAACAATCTATCATTTGACCTAGTAGATTTATTGTTGAAATAGTTCAACAAGAATATGGAGAGCATCCAAACCTCAAAGAACAATCCATGTAAGTTTGGCTCACTGTTGGTTTGTTTATTTTTCTATGCTCAAAAGTTTTTCCCATCAAAAGGCACAGTAAAATGGAGAAAGGATGTGCCTATTCTTTATCAGATAAATGAGTACATTGCAGAAATGGGTGAGAATTTTGCAAGCATAATGGATAACTATTTTGAATCTTTTAAGGAGAAGATGAATAACAGATTTTGGATTCCACTAAAGTTGGTGGAAGATTATAAAGATGATGTTTGTTTCATGGTTGATTGTGATAGAGTATATATTTAGGAAGTAAGGCCTAGGATTGTATGGGTGAAACCTCTTCCTTATGAGGTAAACATTGATGAGACAAAGGATATAATTGAAGCCCTAGTAAATCAACCTGTTGATCCAAAGGCTCCATACTTTGGAACATATGATGAAGCTAAGGTAAGAATTGAGCTAAGCATAAAACTTCCACAGGAGATTAACAAAGGCAGAAAGAGGATGGCCAAGATGTAATCTAGCACACCTCTAATGTTAGCCAAAGGCAAAGGAGAGGATATTGTAGAAGAAGAAGAAAAGGATGAGAGTAAAGAAGAACAAGTGCCTGTAAAGAAGAAAGGAAAGGTAACTATCACCAAGGAACCCGAGCAACACACTGCAGTATTCATAAGGAAAAGATCAAGGGACAAGGCAGGTAAAGTCAATAATGATATAGTACTCAAAAGGCATCCTCCCTCATTTGAAGAAAAGATTAAGGATTTGAGAGAAAGATCTAGAATTGCAAATTTCAAATCTCTCAAATATGAAACAAGGTCAGAGGTAGAGCAGCAGGAAATTGAAGATGTTGTTATTGAGAAAATGGGAAGATGGAAATACTCACCTGAAGAAATGGCTTCTCAAATCCTAGGAGTTTTATTAAACCAATTCAAGTTGAGATGGTCTAATGCAAGGCAAACTATCAAGGACATATATGCTCAAACCTTAAGACAATTGATGCCAAGTTTGAAAAATGCTGAAATTAATAAGGCATTGATATAAAATGAGCGCAAGATGACACTAAAATTCAATAATTGTTTGATTTTGATCAAGGATATAGAGTCGGTTGTGAAAAGTGTAGAATCTACTTGGAAAAACATCTATCATCTTCACAAACCAAGTACTGAAACTATGATAATTAAAGATATTGAAGATGACAGTGATGAAGAAAAAGAAGCAGTTCAGATTGATAATGTTGAGATAGAAGAAGCAGAGAAAGAAGCTATCGAGGAAGCTAAGAAGAATGTTAAGGAAGATGATCCAATTTGGATAGCTGCAGAGGTAATTGCCTCACTTCCTCACTCTCCAGTAAAAATTGCTACATCTAGCCCAAAGAAAACTTCAAGTGTGATTGTGACAACTCCCTCAGATACATCAAATATCCAATCATCACTAGCACAACTCAATGTATCAATGACAAAAGTGGCTACCACTTCATCTACTGAGCTTTAGTCTCCTTCCACTGAGTTGAAGTCTTTTGTACCTTCTTCAGTTTTGACTTTTTCAGCAGCAAGTACTTCAATTTTGGATACCTTAGTAAGTACTTCAAGTTCTACAGTTGTAAATACTTCAGTTTTTGGTTTATCAAGTATTCCAGTTAGCATCCCATCAGTCGAAAGTTTATCATTTTTTACTACAAGTCCTACTGTGTCTACAATAATTTCTACTACAAAGGCATTAAGTATAAAGACTCAACCGAGTACAAAATTTTTGAGTAAGAGTGTAGTAGAAGATATAGATTTAGATGAGGAGATAGAAATTCCACAATTAGATTTTGCAAATCTTTCAGTAGACCAAATGAAAATAATTGGTGAACTCCTATAGAAGAAAGAAAAGTAGAAGAAACTAAAAGAAGAAAGAGATAAGGAATATAAGATCATTGAGGATGCTAAGAACATTTTGACAGAAGCTATAGGTGTTGAAGTTGATTCCTCTCAACACATTTTGTTGTAGTTGGTAGAAGTAGTTAACAAGTTCAATGAGGATTCCTCTAGATCAAATAAGTTTCTTGAGAAGGTTGAGAAGAAGTTTGATAATAAAGTGCTTGAGCACATTGCTCGGCAAATAGCTATCAATCAGGCAGGGTTATCTTCAGTTTTGACTAGCATTGAGTCCTCCCATTCCAAGGTAACATCCTTTTTTGTCAAAGTATGTAATGTTGCTGAGTTCTCAAAGGAGATTAAAGAAAAAATAAATAAGATTGATGAGGATCTAAAGATCAGTGCACAAAAGTTGCAACTTGAACCTAGTTCAAGCTCTGCACATCATATGACAGTTAGATTCCTATCTGATAAGCAGTCAAAATTATTGAGAGAAGATGCAAGGATCAGGTCAACATTAATAGATATTCAGAACATGATCCTTCCCATCATGGATATAATGCAGAAGCATATTGCATACTCAAAAACATTGATCCATGACAATTAGCTTTCAATTTTAGATCACATGATTGAACTCTCTGCAGAAGTCCAAGTTGCACTCCATACATGTAAGATTCTGCAAGAGAATTGGGATAGAACTCTAGCATTAATAAGTAAGGTACATTCTAATTTTCTCTCACACTTTGGCATCTCCATGTAAAATATTTGTATATACACCTTTGGCATTATTGTCAAAAAGGGGGAGAAAGTATATAAGATATATGAGATATGAAAGGGGGAGAAAGTATATGAGAGAAATAGGAGATATGAGTATGAGGTGAAATAAGATATTTGTATATATACTATATGGGGGAGATATGAAATGTATATACAATAGTATGACAAAGATAAATTTTTGAAAAATAAAAAAAATAGATTCAGCATGATTTTTTGGGCAATAAGTGTTTTTGTCACTAATACCAAAGGGGGAGATTATTGGCATTAAGTATGTTTGTCATTAGTGACAAGACTTATTCAGACTCTGTGTGTTTACTGAGAAGAACAGTGTTTACTGAGCTTCACAGTACTTACCGAGTTATCATTACCGAGTGATGAGATGAGCAGTGTTTACTGAGTGCCAGCACGGTAAACAGGGAATTTAGTCTCTACCGAGTGACACTATATCTACCGAGTCTCCAGTATATACTGAGTTCAAAACTACAACCGAGTGGTTAGTATGGACCGAGCCTCCACTTCTACCAAGAGCATGATGATGCCGAGTAACGCAGTGGATGCCATGTATTAGAAAGTCACCAAGTTAGTTTGCAGTAACCGAGTAACTATATTTGGGCTGACTCAGTAATATTTGTGTTAGCTTGTTTAAGAGCTGACTTTGTAATTGTTTTGTAATTGTTTTGGATTGATATATAAACAATGTTTTGTATCATATCCAAGGTGTTAAGAAGTGTGAAAAAAAAGAGAAGAAAGGAAGAGATAAGTGAATTACAAAGGGATACAATATTATAAGGAGCAGCAGAGACATCTATCATAGAAGGTGATCAGTACATGAAAGAATCTCAATCAGCAAGTACAGTTGCAAGTAAGAGATCTACTGCTTCATCCTAATAGGTGAATCAACTTAAAATCCTTTAACCGGGTAGACTTAACAGTCTTTGTAAAATCTCTTAACTGAGTGCATATTTCATTGTATGTTTGTAAATCCTCTAACAAGGTGGACCTAGCAGTCCTTATTGCTCCTAACAGGGTAGATCATCAAAAGTGATCATTGTAAGCCTTAATCGACAAACTTTATACTGCAGTATTGAAGTTTTGTGGGTATCATCCCCACCCCAGTTTTACTTTCTATTTGGAAGGTTTCTGGGTCACCAAATCTCTATGTTCAAAGTTTTATGACTTTTTTATTCTTTCTGTTACTCATGCATGAAGTTAGCTTATCGATCTAATGTTATTGAGAATATGGTTAAGATCTAAAATTTGTAAAAGTTTTCAAGTTACTGATTCACCCCTCCCCACTCAGTAACCTGGCTAGTCTTGAATATTTCCAACAAAGGGATCTTGGGCTGCCTCATTAACCCTTTCTTTGGTTTCTCCTTCATCTCTTCAGTTTCTTTGATGATTCTCATTTTGGTTTTCATGGTTTCAATCTTGGTTAAAGTCATAGTGATCATTATTTCCAGCCATAGGATTAACTATTTCTTGAAATAGATTGGGAATTATTTCTTATTGTTCTTATTCTTCATCAAATGGGGATAGAAAACTAAAGTCTTTGTGGGGAATATCTTGACTAATGCACATGAAATATTCTTGAATATTTTTTTTTAAGGGATGAGATCTAGTTAAAACTTACATTAACAAGAGTTGATTCAATTGAAATTTTTCCCTCTTGATGATTATACTTTTGAATTAGGAAGATTTTTAAAAGATTAATTAAATTGTAATGGATGTTTCTTCTTTGTAACATGTATTATCAAATGCAAAAAACTAAAGAACACTTATCTTTAATCATGACCTTTAAACACAAAGGTTTAAGTATTGAGAACATTTTCACTGGTCTTTCACAATAAATCTCTTCAACCAATCTACCTAAGGTCAAATTCTGTGATGCCCAAAAGTTGGGACAAAACACAACCAACAATTTTTTTTTAAAAAGTGATAAAGTTCCTACGTTCATGATACGGGTTAAGAAAGTCAATGACGAGGTTACTATGAATCAGGTGAACAACCTCGACAATGATGTCTATGAAGGATGCTATAGGAATATTAATAAGGTTAAGTACGTCCATCTTTAAGACGATCAAAATAATCGTTCGTCAACTAGAGATCTCAATGGTTGACTTAAGAGGACATGAATGTCTAATGTTTACGTTATTCCATATGAAGGTCATTCAATTTACTAATGTTTAAGTTAAGTCCAATCTATTCATGGAGCTTATTCGGTTGATTTGAAATACAGGATAAACACGATCTGATTCATCAAACTTATTATTTAGAAAATAAAAACTATAAGTCTTAAACAATAATTTTATTTATTTATTAATTAAATATATTATTAATTAATAACTATAAAATATTAACAAATTAGTAAATGAGAATTACAAAACAACTTAACATCTTTTTAAATTAATAATAACCCTTATATGCAAAAATAACAAAAAAATATCACCTTTAACTAACAAACTTATTAAACTACTAAACTTACTTTATTAACAAACAAATTGTAAACTAACTACTAAAAAAAATCCAACTTAACCACTAACTAAACTAACTTTTTGATAATAAAAATTGCTTTTCAATAAAATCCATCTAAATATTAATAACACATTAACTTAAAATAACATATTGAATAAAATCTAAACTATCTTATCAATGAACTAAATCAACCTTCTAAAATATCCTAAACTACCAACTACCCTATCCTCCTAATAACTACCAAAACATTTCCTAAATATCTAACTTACTAACTAGCCTTCCCACTAGCCTCTAACCTCCTCTACTCACGTGCCAAGAGGAGTTTGAAATTCATAAAGCAAGGGGGGGTGCGCAATTCAAGGTGGGATGATGTGTATTTTGAAAAAGGTTTTAAATAAAGCCAAGTATATGACAGCCCACCTACCCTTTGCAAATATCAAAAACAAAGAAACTTTTAACAAAGTCTTTCTCCTCCAAAAAGCTGCGTGAGTTCTTGGGGAGATAAAGGAGATGGGAGTGAAGTGGGTGAGTGAGGTGGCATCAAGGACATTCCCTTGACCAATGGGAAAGTAGTGCAATGAAGTCAAAGACTTTACTTCCCCCTTACTCCTGCGCCTAGGGAAGGGCTTCCAAAAAGGTGAGCTTAAGATATTTTGAATGTTTTATTTATATTTTATTGCTTGGCAAAAAGGTGGCAAGTTTTAATATTAAAATATGACTGTGGTTGAAATTTTGTATGGGAATTCTTTCCCATACAAAATTCAGAGAGCTATTTGCTCTCTTTAAAATTTCTGGGTAGAGTTATTTCTTCATTTTAACTCTTCTAGTTCATTTTTTTTTGAAACTCATTAGAGCATAGCATTGAAGATTTAATGATTCCTAGATTGAAATGAAGAGTTTAAGATATGGCAATTTGATAGTATTTCAACAAAGATTGTCATAGTTTATATGATAATCAAATAAGGTCTCTTCTAAAAGACTAGAATGCTCATAGTTTTCATAGTTGTTACTAGACATTTTCATAAATCTAAGGAGTGGTTTCAAAGCATAAATTCAAAGTTTATAGCATTGATCTAGTCAATTGAATCATCTACAATCTTCTTAGTTCATTCAAATAAGTGTTGATAACATATCAATATAGATTCAATCAACTTAGTGATCTTATTGCAATAATTTAGAGAGTAAATTCAATGGCAAAGAGAGATTTAAGGTCTTTTAAGAGACAAGCAAATATTCAACTTTCCCTAATATGAATTTACATAAACTTTCCATTATCCATATTTCCATTTGAATCTTACTTCATCCTAGGTTTCAAAACAACATTCAAAATGAAACTTGCTTTTCTTTACATGAATTTCATAATGAAAGCATCTTCTAAAAACATCAATTTGGCAATGAAAGTTCATTATAGCAACATGTTTTCTTTCTCATTTTCCTTTCAAAATACAAATTTTACAAGTGCTCCAAAGGGAGGTTGAATACATGTTTCAAAATTTACAAGGATGAATCAAAATATGGAGTGAATTCCTCTTTCAAACATAGAGTGAATTCCTCATTCAAACACATCAAAGCAAAAGTCTTTATCTTCTTTATCAACATGCTTCCATACTTCAAAATCTGCAAGTGAAAACACAACAAGGAAAAGACCATGGGAGCTCACCTCCCATCCAAGGTCTCTCATGAGACCACCCCCGAGCTTGGGGAGAACACATTGAACAGGCTACAATCACATACACAAAATCACAACATGATTAACATCATTCCCAAATCCCCTCAAGAAGTAAACTAAGGAATTTCCATGAATTTCCTTTGTAGGGTGTGGTAGACAAAACCATGGAGATTACCATTGCATAATATACAAGGCCACACATGGACCAATTTTCTCAAATACATACAAGGCACACAAGGCCAATTTTTCCCTCCTTATACCCCCATTGCCACAAAGGCTACATGCAAGGTCTCTTGGGGAAAATCACTCACCCAAGGTTCATCCTTCCCCACACATGGAGGAGACTCTACACATGGAGTTGCCTCCATTACCACACCCCCTCTTGATTTCTCTTCCCTCCCAAGGGTGAGAGAATCTAAGAGTAAACAACCCAAAAATTCAATTACAAGAAAAACACATATGCAAGCTTGCTCTCACCATGACCAACCATGGGAGCTAAAACACAACACTAAACAATACAAACCTCCACCATGACCAACCATGGGGAGCCAAGAACATGATCACAATTACAAACATCTCAAACAACAGAGAGAGCACATGAATCCCTACCTCAAATCCAAGCTATGGTAGAATGTTGTTGAGCCCTGTTCCAAGCTTCAAGCCTTCTTTTTTTTTCTAACCTTCTGAAGACTCTCTAAAAATAGAGAATGGGTGAATGAATCACCCTAAGCCAAAATTTCCTCTAAAAAGTGCTTCTACACCTAACCTCATAAATGAGGTTCCAACATGCAAGTTGCAATTTTCGCTCAAGAAGGAAAATGAAATTTTAAAAGGGTCTAAAAGTCACTTTTTGGCTTCTAATGAGGTGAAAATACCCCTAACCCATGGGTATATGGAATGGGTTAACAAATTTTGCATAAAACTATTCTCCTAAGGCCATTATAAACCCTCTAAACCCATGTCGAGAAATAACATCGAAAATGGGGAATGAGACTGCATAAAGATTCCTATGGCAGAAAGGAGTGCTAAGATATCCCTAAAACTCCTAGCAAGTGCTCTCACACAACACACGACGTACCTTTATAACATTGAACATTAGTGTCAAGCGACACTTAACAAAATAACATTTTGCGAAAGGTACATCCAGAATAACAACACATAACATACAAACATTCAAATTACTGTTACGAAATAAATTACTTAACAACGAGGCCTCAGGTCTCTAAATAGACGGGGCCTTGGTATAACTGGTTACCCTATGTTCAATGTGCTTTCCCTGAATGTGTTTCCATGGTCCTTCCACCTGCAATACCTAAATGCAGCATCAGTAATTCAAGGAAGAAAACCATTAAAATAACCATATATGATATAGCGAAAATTAATCATTCAATTGCATAATTCAACTCATACTTCAATTGCATGTAATATTCATGATTTGATTGCAGAATTCAAATAAAATTCCATAACGTAATTTAAATATCATCAAGATCATCAGGTTCACAAAACATCATATAAAAACATAAACCAAATCTACACATCATGGATCCCATATGCAGAATCATCAAAAGAACAGTCCAACGAGTCAAACATAATATAACAGTAGTCGACAAAGTCCAAGTATCACTGAAAGAAACATAATCAAAAAAGATAGCTAATATGTATAACACAGGATCACTATGTGGGCCGAAAGTGGACCTCACAAATTTAGATTTTAAACCTAGCTCTAATTAGGTAGGCTTTCTAATTTACCAAGGTCCTAGTATGGATTCCGTTCAAAAGAAAATCAACTTTCATCCTCCATTATAGGGGCCTTCCACCAGCAATATGTTGGAGTTTTTCACAATCCTGAAGGACTACTTGAGGAGGTTCGATTCTTGATCTTCCTTTGTCAGTCACCCCATTAAGGATGAATGCATTTTATTTTATAGTGGGTCACATTATTGAAGAAAACTAAATTGTATCCCACTTTGGGTTATCCCTCTGATTAGCCTCTCTAAGGTATGTTCTCGAGAGGTGAGCCAACTAGATCTCTAACATGTTCATGTGAAAGAAATGAAAAATTAGGTTTGGGAATTGATTCACCAAAGGTGCAGACAATATCTCTAGTACCTTCCATTTCTAAACACAATTAACATGGTTCAATTTTCAAGCCTCTCCTAATATAAGGGGGATTTGAGTACTTCTAGCTTTTGGATTCACCTAAAAGGTGAAGAGAATAATCACCTAATACTCTCTTCCACAAATAATTAGGCTTTATTTAATGTGTTTATTGATTCCTTGACCTTTCTTTTAATTGAAGAATTTGATAGGTTTGGCATTTTGATTCACTTACATAAGTGAAGAGCATAGGCATTTGAACAAATCCAAAAAATAATTTAATAGGTCTCTAATTATGCTAGATTTTTAACTCAAATTGTCATAATTTAAGAAAAATCATAAGGTTTTGGGTATGTGCAGGATCATGGTATGCCAAAAAGTGGTGAAGTGAAAAAAGCCTATTTTCACTCGTCCAAAAGTGCACTAATAGATTTGTTGACTTTTTAGTAGGCCTGGGTGTCAATACACCTAGCCAAGCCAAAAGCCAAACCTGAAGGCTAAATCAGATATCCGATATGATCAGATATCTGATATTATCCGATATATGATATTATCAGATATCTGATAATATTGGATATCTGATAATATTAGATATCTGATATTTGCTAGTAGATATATCTTTGTACCCATCTGCATTCAACATTTTTACAATGAAAAAATGTTGAACGCAACTAGGGTTTTCAGATATCCACTCCCAAATCCCGTAACTGATTTTGCCCAATTTGCCATGTAAGTGAAATCTTCTAATTTTGATTGTTTTAATTGTTTTTTATTGTTTTTAAATAGAAATATATAGTTTTTTATATAAAAATTAGGGTGTCAATGAGTTTTTGTATTTTTTTTTCAAAATTCATTGTAATTATCTATTTGTTTTTTCATTGTTATCAGACATGGAATCAGGAAACCCTACTAATGATCCTGCAAACAATCCAGAACCACCTCCCAACAATCCCTCACCTCCAGAAGATGTACCTGTCACAAACCCTCACCGTTTAGAAGATCTAATAGGAGATAATCTAAATGAACTTAGAGGATTTCAAACCACATATGCCAATATCCCCACATTGCTCCCCATGTTTACGACATTGAACTCAATTATTGAAAACATGGAGAAACTTACATAGCAACATAATGCTACACTTCTTTGGTGCAATTCCATGCACGCCCAGTTTGATGATGGGCTTGATTATGATCAATTCATGAACTTAAATATAACAAAACATGACATAGCTAATCTTTTTGTGGATCCTAAAACTAGTCTAAAAGTAGACCATAAAAAAACCAAGTTATCAATTAAATGGTGCACAAATAGTGCAATATGTGACAACTTTTGGGACCGTTGATGGATGGTTTTTGATAGAACACCTCACAATAATTTGGATGTCCCATTTTATTTTATTAAAAAATTGTAGGCTGAATTTGTGCTCAGTCACAAGGTGAATTATTGGAGTCGGAGACCAAACTAGGGTGTAGGTTTAGGCACTCCACAAGATAGGCCATGGGCACAATAGGTGAAATCCCACACATATGTCCCCCCTCCTGAGATTTCACCACCTCCCATAGTGTAGCATCCAGACATTATTGTTGAGGCCGGCTCATAGACTATTCAAGCCATTCACACCTTGACTGATCTGCCAGTTACATAGAATAGGACATTTTTTCCTCCTTGTCCTGATGCTTCTGGTGCATCCACATCCTCCATGAGCTCACATGTTTGTGTGCCCCACACTTGCGTTATATGCAAGAATTTGTGCTTTGGTCCCCTAATTGATAGTGATGCATATGATTTCGGCCTCGATGGGGATGATTCTACATAGCACACTATAGGCACTAAAGTAGCTCATGGAGATGTGCATCAGGAGCCTATAGTGCCATGGATGCCCACTATTATGGTAAGGGTAAACCGTTCACTTTTTACATTGTTTTTAAATTTTATTGTTCATATTTTTAGTAGAATTTCCTTATAATAATTTCCCACTTATGTCTTTTTATGTGTTACATTTATGTTTAGTTGATGATAGAGGAGGAGATGGCACAGGTGGAGGGGTCCATGCTTTCGGCCATATCATTTGGTCTTGACTCTTCCATGGTACATATGTTTTTTAATGTACTCATTGGTTTCCTTTTAAATTATGATAATAGTATATGTACATTGTTTTCTAATTTTGATGATCATCATTGACATATTGATGCAGGTGTCACCAGTTACCACTGGGGGGCAATATGAGTGGGTGTAGGTGTCAGTTGTTGATAAAGGAAAGGTAATTAAGTAGTTTAGCTTGTTTATGCATACATGTATACTTCTCAATTATGGGTACTTATTTTTAATTTACATGGTTTATTTGATAGAGATTTCCATGTGATGATGCCGTGAGACCCTATTGTCATGATAGAGTCATAGGTATATCCATTTGGAGTGATAGCCCCATGGTACATATATTTCTAAAGTTATTTGTGTGTATTTTTCTATGAAGTATATATAATATGGTCAAGTTATGATAATATGAAGTATTTGTTTGACTTTTGTAGGTCACTCCTAGTTTGAGGGAGCCATAACGACAAGGGTTTGTATCACTGATGACTCAGCCAACAATCCCTGAAGAAAGTTCAACACAGGTAATTTTTAATGTTAATTCAGTTATTTTGTAGACATATATTTGCTACCAAGTTTTTAACATTAAATAGTATAACTCATAGATCAATCTCATGTTCACAAACATATATAGGTGGGAGTTGACATTGGTGGCACTATTCCTGTGCTACCAAGGACATATATTAGGTCTCTTATCCGTGAGAGGAGACAAAGAGGTGAGGCATATGAGAGTTCAATTTTAGTTTAAATTTTATTTATTATTGTTGACTATGATTTTGAATTTTAATCTAACTTGGGGTTTCACTTTTGTGTTTGAATGTAGGATCCATTAGAGCCGAAGAGTACTTCAAAGAGGCTCCATTTTGATGATCCACTAGTAGAATAAGATGTCCTAAAAATATTTTTAGTTGAACTTCTTATTTTGAGATGTCATATGACATATTTTGAGATGGCGTATGCCACATTGTATCTAGATATGTTGACATGTAAATATATACATAATTATTATTCATTTTGATATATATATGAAACTTGATATTCGATCCAATTTGTTAATTGTGTGGTCATTTATTCATTGTTAGTATGTAAATATGCTTGTGTGTATGTACTCATGTGTACAATTTATGCCTTAAGTATATTCATGTATATTCAAGTACATTATTCATAACCTAAATTCATGTGTATGGGCTATGTGCATGACTTAAGTGAATTCATGTTGTATGCTTTATAATTTATGTGCTACATGTATGCTTCATGGCTTAAGAAAATTTATTTGTACGCTTTATGTGCTATGTGTGTTCACATGTGTAATTCATCATTTGAGGTATATAAGGATATCTATTAAAGTGGTTTCAAGGTTTCTAGACTTACCCTTTACTCCCAATGGCTAAAAGACTTCAAACTAGCCTAATTACATAATCAAACACACTTTTGGCCATATCAAAATATATTGGCCTTTTGGACAAAATATAAGTACTCTGCCTATACCCCTACAAATACACTAGGAATGCCTAAGAAAAAAGGTCTTGTAGCATCTCACAGATCACTAATACCTCTCATGGGGTCCGAGTTACGAGTCTCGATAGTTTGCTGATCAATCGTGCTTAGTGCACCTTGGGGACACTTTGGTCTGGAACATTCTACTGACTTAGTGGTCGAAATAGGGTTGTTCTTAGCATTTACCCACCCATCTGGAGCTAATGGCATAGTCCATTTAGTGCTGAGATGAATGAATTGGAAGTAATCCATTGGTGCAACTTTCAACTGACCCTCACTACAAGTTTTCGCATTGAGCGAGACTAGCGTGCCAAATTCAAACAAATTTGAATCTCCCAGAATGGAGAGACATTATTCTAGGCCTCAAAAATACCATCTTGTAGCATCTCATAGATCTTTGATACCTCTCATGAGGTCTGAGTTACGAGCCTCAAAATTTCACTGCCCAATCATGCTTAGTGCAACTTGGGGACACTTTGGTCTGGCATGGTCCGGAATGTTCTACTAACTCAATGGTCAAAATGGGGTTGTTCCTAGCATTTACCCACCCAACCAAAGCTAATGGTGCAGTCCATTTAGTGCTGGGATGAATGGATTGGAAGTAATCCATTGGTGCAACTTTCAATTGACCCTCACTGCAAGTTTTGGCATCGAGCGAGACCGGCGTGCCAAATTTAAACAAATTTGAATCTCCCAGAATGAAGAGAGGTTATTTTAGGCCTCAAAAACTTCATCCTATAGCATCTCATGAATCATTGATACCTCTCACAGGGTCTGAGTTACAAGCCTCAAAATTTCTCTACCCAATCATGCTTAGTGCACCTTGGGGACACTTTGGTCCGCCGTAGTCCAGAATGTTTTGCTAACTCAGTGGTCAAAATAGGGTTGTTCCTAGTGTTTAATTTCCTAGCTAGAGCTAATGGCATAGTCCATTCAGTGTTGGGATGAATGGATTGGAAGTAATCCATTAGTGCAACTTTCAACTGACCCTCACTGCAAGTTTTGGCATCAAGCGAGACTGGCATGCCAAATTCAAAAATATTGAATCTCCCAGAATGGAGAGAGGTTATTGTAGGCCTCAGAAGTGTCATCTTATAGCATCTCATGGATCTCTAATACCTCTCACAGGGTCTAAGGGATGAGATTCGAAAGTTCACTACCCAATTGTGCTTAGTCCACCTTGGGGACACTTTGGTCTAGCGTGGTCCAGAATATTCTACAATCTTAGTGGTCAAAATGGGGTTGTTCCTAGTGTTTACCTACCCAAATAGAGCTAATGGTATAGTTAATTCAGTCCCTAGATGAATGGATTGGAAGTAATCTATTGGTGCAACTTTCAACTGACCCTCGCTGCAAGTTTTGGCATCGAGTGAGACTGGCGTGCAATATTCAAATAAATTTGAATCTCCCAGAACATAGAGAGGTTATTATAGGCATTAGAAACAACATCTTTTAACATCTCATGGAGCTCTAATATCTCTCAAGGGGTCCAAGTTATGAGCCTTGAAAGTTCACTGCCCAATCGTGTTTAGTGCACCTTGGGGACACTTTGGTTCAGTGTGGTCCGAAACATTTTTCTGACTCAGTGGTTAAAATAGGGTTGTTCCTAGCGTTTACCCACCCAATAAAAGTTAATGACATAGTCCATTTAGTGTCGAGATGAATGGATTGGAAGTAATCCATTGGTGCAACTTTCAACTGACCCTCACTGCAAGTTTTGGAATCGAGCGAGACTGGTGTGCCAAATTCAAAAAAAATTGAATATCCTAGAATGGAGAAAGGTTATTGTAGGCCTAAAAAATTTCATCTTGTAGCATCTCACAAATCTTTGATACTGCTCACGGGGTCCAAGTTACAAGCCTCAAAAGTTTTCTGCCTAATCTGCTTAGTGCACCTTGGGGACACTTTGGTCTGACGTGGTCCGGAATGTTTTGCTAACTCAGTGGTCAAAATAGGGTTGTTCATAGAATTTACCTACCCAATAAAAGATAATGGTGTAGTCCATTTGGTGCCGAGATGAACAGATTGGAAGTAATCCATTGGTTCAACTTTCAACTGACCCTCACCACAAGTTTTGGCATCGAGCGAGTTTGGCGTGCCAAATTCAAACAAATTTAAATCTCCCAGAATGGAGAGAGGTTATTGTAGGCCTTAGAAACACCATCTTGTAGCATCTCATGGATCTTTGATACCTCTCATAGGGTTTGAGTTATGAGCCTTGAAAGTTTTCTGCCCAATCATGCTTAGTGCACCTTGGGGACACTTTGGTCCAGCATCGTTTGGTATGTTATGCTAACTCAATGGTCAAAATAGGGTTGTTCCTAGAATTTAATTTCCCAACTAGATCTAATAGCGTAGTCCATTTAGTGCCAGGATGAACGGATTGGAAGTAATCCATTGGTGTAACTTTCAACTGACCCTCACTACATGTTTTGGCATCGAGTGAGACTAGCGTGCCAAATTCAAAAAAATTTCAATCTCCAAGAATGGAGAGAGGTTATTGTAGGCCTTGGAAACACCATCTTATAGCATCTCACAAATCTCTAATAGCTCTCACGGGGTTCAAGTTACAAGCCTTGAAAGTTTTTTGCCCAATCATGCTTAGTGCACCATGGGGACACTTTGGTCCGACGTGGTCCAGAACATTCTGCTAACTCAGTGGTCAAAATGGGGTTGTTCCTAGTGTTTACCCACCTAATTGGAGCTAATGGTGTAGTCCATTCATTGCTGGGATGAATGGATTAGAAATAATCCATTGGTGCAACTTTCAACTGACCCTCACTACAAGTTTTGGCATCGAGTGAGACTAGCATGCCAAATTCAAAAAAAATTGAATCTCCCAAAATGGAGAGAGGTTATTCTAGGCATAGGAAATACCATCCTATAGCATCTCATGGATCTCTAATACCTCTCACGAGATTTGAGTTACGAGCCTCAAAAGTTTGCTTCCCAATTATGCTTAGTGCACCTTGGGGACACTTTGGTCCAGAATGTTTTGTTGACTTGGTGGTTGAAACAGGGTTGTTCCTAATGTTTAACCACCCAACCACAGCTAATGGTGTAGTCCATTTGGTGTCAAGATGAATGGATTGGAAGTAATCCATTGGTGCAACTTTCGACTGACCCTCACTTCAAGTTTTGACATCGAGTAAGACTGGCGTGCCAAATTCAAACAAATTTGAATCTCCCAGAATGGAGAGAAGTTATTGTAGGCCTTGGAAATGCTATTTTGTAGCATCTTGTGGATCTCTAATACCTCTCATGGGGTCCAACTTACAAGCCTCAAAATTTCTCTGCCCAATCATGTTTTGTGCACCTTGGGGACACTTTGGTCCAGCGTGGTCCGGAATGTTTTGCTGACTTAGTGGTTGAAATGGGGTTGTTCCTAGCATTTACCTACCCAATCAGAGCTAATGGAATATTCCATTTGGTGCCAAGATGAATAGATTGGAAGTAATCCATTGGTACAACTTTCAACTGACCCTCACTACAAGTTTTGGGATCGAGCGAGACTGGCATGCCAAATTCAAACAAATTTGAATCTCCTAGAATAGAGAGAGGTTATTCTAGGCCTCAGAAATGTCATCTTTTATAATCTCATAGATCTTTGATACCTCTCACGGGGTCTGAGTTACGAGCCTCAAAATTTCACTGCCCAATCATGCTTCGTGCACCTTGGGGACACTTTGGTCTGCCGTGGTCCGGAATGTTCTCCTGACTCAGTGGTCGAAACGGGTTTGTTCCTAGCATTTACCTACCCAACAAAAGCTAATGGCATAGTCTATTTGATGCTAGGATGCAATCCTTGAACACTATCCTTTCACCCAAGGAATCATCACATTAGTTTGGACACATTTGACCAATTTTGACTCAATGACTCCAACTATTACATCATTTGATGATACAAATGTAATGGAATTAACATAATAGAAATGTAAGGATACAAAATTAAGATGATACAAATTATATAAGGATACAACATTCATAGTAAGGAAACATGTTTTTTGCACTTTACATGGCATTGAGACGATACAAATCTGGGCTTTTAATATTTGCAAATCAACCCCATGGGCTCTTTTATATTTCCAATTTTGCATCTAATTTTTTATATACAAAATTTGGCATCTAAATATGTAGATTACATTTGATTGTTGTTTTGATATACAAAATTTGGCCTCTAAATATGCACATTACATTCGATTGTTGTTTTTATATACAAAATTTGGCATCTAACTATGCACATTACATTCGATTGTTGTTTTTATATACAAAATCTGGCTTCTAACTATGCACATTACATTCAATTGTTGGTTTTATATATAAAATTTGGCATCTAACTATGCAAATTACACAACTATATCTAAAAAATAAGTGTCCTTTTCACTCCAATCCCTACATTCAGAAGGCAGAAGAAAAGTTAATATAGAATATAAGAAGTGCCCTTTTGGCATCTAAATATGCAAATTGTAGAACTATATTTTAACTTGAGTTGAACTTACCTACTAAAGTGTGCCTAAAGGGTCATCTCTATGCTTCAGAGTATTTAGAATTTCTTCATGATCAGTAGTACTAATAGTCCAAAGTTCCTTAATCTTTGGTTTTCCTTGATGTTTCAACAACTTAACATTGGCTACTATAACAAGGTGTGAATACATGAGAATGGTTTTGTGCTTCTCATAGTCTTCAAACATAGGAATGCCATTATTTATAATCATATATGTGTGGAACCATGTTCCTGCAACAACATGTGATCCTGTTGGATATGTGAACATATCATCATCTGTCATCGGTTGTGCAAGTTTCTACTTTCCTCCTACACAACATGCTAACTAGTAATCCAATCTCTCATCATTCCCTTCTAGTGCAACCAATGCAAAAACATGTCCTGGCTATAGAAGATCTGAAAGATAGTCATAGTCAAGTGAACAATCCATGTCATCATTTATTACAGAGACTGTGAGAGATAAATGAGTAAGATAATGTGGAACCCATGTATCAACCCACTCACTTGACTCACACTGATCCCAATCACACTGAAGACAACTTAGACAATAACAAACCAACTCTCATGTCCAAATGGTCCATGTACTAGCATCTGAGCTTCGAGAATGCATTTTTGAAGAATCTTTCACAGTTTGACAATCCAACCTATCTCCTATTGTGCCCAACTCAACCAACCAAAAGAATCTGCGCATCGCTGAATCAAGAGTCCCCCCTATGACAATGCTAAAGTACACCAATCAATAATAGAACAGGTGTCAATAAGTTTTGCACTTGAAATTATTAGTTGCTCCTTAACTAGAGCTCTCTTTACGCATGCAGCTGCTCCATCATGCTCCCCTTTTCCATGACCGACCTCAAAAATACTCCAAATATGAGGTACATCTCTCTCTACATGCATTCTACATAACCAATAAAACATACGAGCATTTTTTAATTGACCTGTGCAGTTATCTGACCAAGTGAGATGTCTATCCATAGCAATATTATTTTCCCACACCCACTCAAAATAATTCTCAAAGAAATGTTGGACAAACTTAGATGAGTGTGATCTATCATCGCTCATATAAAAATGGTACTCTTTGATTATCTTCTGATCATCTTCTATACTATCTCAAGAATGTCTATATGTTATGTGCACAAAAATAAAAACCTAAATAGAATTGTAATATTCAGCTTGCAACTCATTTTGGGGCTGCAATGTATAGTTCTCTGCAAATTCAATGACTGATATAATAGTTCCAATCAGGAAAGTGTCTTTACACATCCGGAATTGTTGATCCAACCACTAAGACCTATGACTATGCCTTGCATACTTGTAAAATAGATTCTTCCTAAAATCTGAAATAAAATCAGCTACATTGCATTCTTTAGTAACCAACTCACATCTAGAGCCTTCACCTCCACTTTTTAATATATATTTAATAGTTTCATATACCTTTTTGTGGAAAATTGTCTTTCCAAAATTGTGTTCGCAGCCCTCATGAAAACATTCAACAAACTTCACTAGCCCACCACACTCTTAGAACTTGTCATTTAAGCAATCTTTTCTATAAAAGAAACATCCATCATCTCTAGGACATAAAAAATGATCTGGCAAGTCTCTTGATGATTTTGTAAGAGCACTTGCACCACACTCCTCCAACATTTCACTACTATGCAAAGTAGAATGAATGGATCGTAACAATTCATGGTGCATTGCAAACTGCACATGATATTTGCAACAACAAGTATTTCAAATCCTAAGAGGCACACAAAAAAAAGGCTTCAAGGCTTCAAAAGCTCTTTGTGATATTTGCAATGTTGGATGTGTTTCACAAATTTTTTTGAACAACATTGTTTGACTCACCTCCAAATAATGTTTGGGATGCGGGGTGCGGTCTTGAATGCCAATTCTCAACTTCAAGATGTCCTTCACATTTGGTGACACTCTTGAGTTAGATTGCCAAAATAGTTGAATTTGATCCTTCACATCATTGGTAAGCTTTTTATCACAATGTGAAAGTCTCCCACTATTAGCCCATGCATCATTTTGAAGAGGATCATCAAGTCTTTCTCTTCTTGCAAGTGCTTTATCCAAAGTTTTATGATTTAGATTCAAGTCAACACAAGTTTGTCTCATCAAATGAGCTTTTCTCAAATGATGACTTACTAAGGAGGTTCGAATAACCCTCCTAGAAGCTCTCTTATATTTTTCCTTGGTAGTCTTCCCAATGGAATTGAGAGCACTAAAAAGATTTCTCACAATAATAGCATTATGCTCCTTTTTATTGTTCACACTAATCTTCAATTTGACTAGTATACGTCTCATCTTCTGCATCTTTAACAATTGCACAAACATTTGACATTGCTCAACCAACGTCTTGTGCCAAAAAAATTGATCAAAAAGTTTTGAAACCCACAACCGAACGGTTCTTTCTGATCTCTTTCCATCAAAATTGCTCATTATCTTCTCATCAATTTCAAGTAACCATTTAGTTCTTCTTGAAGGTCTCAATTTTGAAGTTTGTCTTTCTTCCTCCGAAGAGACTTTATTTCTCATATAATTTGGAGATGTGTAATTTTGATTTGGTTCTTCTACACCATTATCATTGTCAATTCCTTCATATTCAATTAGTGGATTGTCATTGACAATGCCCACACTTACATGAGCCACATCTACATGTTCATTTTCAAAATACATTTTCATCTTCAAAACCTAAATTCTCATATTCAAAACCTACATTTTCATCTTCAAATTCATGTTCTTCACTTGAAACCACATACAAAGGTGGGCCTATGCCGACATCCTGATTCATATTTAACATACCTTGTCTCTTGTTCCGATGGGAAACCCTATCCATTTCTCTATACACTTCAACATCTTCATTTGTGAGTCTCCTCTTCCATTTATGCTTTCGATGACTACTACTCCCCATAGCTGGACCAAAAAGAAGATGCAAATACCTTTGGTTATAGAGAAAATCACCCCAAAAAACATGCAAATACCTTTGGTAATAGAGAAAATCACCCTAAAAAGTGGTTTTTTGTCTTCTCCCTGCAACTTGAATCCTATAATTCAAGAAAAACACGTGACTCTCTGGAGGGACCCAAAGAATCTTTTTTTTTTTTACACTAGTAAACAAAATAGGATATATGATATTATTGGATATCCGATATCTCCCACCAAAATTTTGGCACAGAGAGAGAGAGAGAGAGAGAGAGAGAGAGAGAAGGGGAAGGGGAGAGAGAGGAGAGAGAGGAGAGCGGAGAGAGAGAGAGAGAGAGAGAGAGAGAGAGAGAGAGAGAGAGAGAGAGAGAGAGAGGAGAGAGAGGATAGAGAGAGAGAGAAGGGTTCATGGGGACTTCCTAGGGGTCCTAGTATGCCTTATCACGCGTTAGGACCCCTAGGAAGTCCCCATGACCCCTTTTGACATGTTTGAATGCTCAAGTGTGTCCTAAGGGGTCGTAGGACCCCTTAGGACACACTTGAGCATTCAAACATGTCAAAAGGGGTCATGGGGACTTCCTAGGGGTCCTAGTATACCTTATCACATGTTAGGACCCCTAGGAAGTCCCCATGACCCCTTTCAACACATTGGAACCCTCAAGTGTGTCCTAAGGGGTTGTAGGACCCCTTAGGACACACTTGAGGGTTCCAATGTGTTGAAAGGGTTCATGGGGACTTCCTAGGGCTCCTAACACATGATAAGGCATACTAGGACCCCTAGGAAGTCCCCATGACCCCTTTGGACACATAGGAACCCTCAAGTGTGTCCTAAGGGTTCATGTGTCCTAAGGGGTCATAGGACCCCTTAGGACAGACTTGAGTGTTCCTATGTGTCGAAAGGGGTCCCCACGACCCCTTAGGACACACTTGAGGGTTCCTATGTGTCGAAAGGGGTCATGGGGACTTCCTAGGGGTCCTAACACGTGATAGGGTATACTAGGACCCCTAGGAAGTCCCCATGACCACTTTCGACATATTTGAATGCTCAAGTATGTCCTAAGGCATCGTAGGACCCCTTAGGACACACTTGAGGGTTCCAATCTATTGAAAGGGGTCATGGGGACTTTCTAAGATGTTTCTCTCTAGATATTTTAAGTTGATGGTCAAGACTTTTCTTAATGTTCATGTAAATGTGATATTGTACCTAATAGACCTAAATGTATACCTATTTGGACTAATTATGACCTATTATGACCTATTAGGACTAATTAGGACCTATTAGGACCCAATTAGAATCAATTAGAACCAATTATCACCTAACTAAACTCAATTAGAACCAATTAGGACCTAATATGACCTATTAAAACCCAATTAGACTCAATTATAATAAATTAGCACCTAATTAGACTCAATTAGGACCAATTAGACCTAAGTAGGACCAATTAGAACTAATTAGAACCAATTAGAACCTAATAGGACCTATTTGGACTAATTAGGACCTATTAGGACCTATTAGGACTAATTAGGACTAATTAGGACCTATTAGGACTAATTAGGACTAATTAGGACCTATTAGGACCAATTAGACTCAATTAGAACTAATTAGAACCAATTAGGACCAATTAGAAAGTTAATTAGGACCTAATTAGACTCAATTAGAACCAATTAGATCCAATTAGGACCTAATATGACCTATTAGAACCAATTAGGACCCTATTAGAAAAAATAAGCACCTAATTAGACTTAATTAGACTCAATTAGAACCAATTAGGACCTAATATGACCTATTAGAACCAATTAGGACCTAATTAGACTCAATTAGAACCAATTAGATCCAATTAGACTCAATTAGATCCAATTAGACTCAATTAGAACCAATTATGACCTAATAGGACCTATTAGGTCTACTTAGGACCTAATAGGACATATTAGGACTAATTAGGACTAATATGACCTATTAGTCCACCCAATTAGAATCAATTAGAACCAAATAACACCTAATTAGACTCAATTAGAACCAATTAGGACCTAATATGACCTATTAGAACCAATTAGGACCTAATTAGACACAATTAGAACCAATTAGATCCAATTAGATCCAATTAGCCTCAATTAGATCTTATTAGAACTAATTAGGACCTATTAGATCTAATTAGGACCTAATATGACCTTTTAGATCCAATTAGGACCTAATATGACCTATTAGATCAAATAGATCCTATTAGATATAATCAGACTCAATTAGATCCAATTAGACTCAATTAGATCTTATTAGAACTAATTAGGACCTATTAGATCCAATTAGGACCTAATATGACCTATTAGATCCAATTAGGACCTAATATGACCTATTAATTCCAAATAGGACCTCATATGACCTATTCGATCCAATTAGGACGTATTAGATCCAATTAGGATGTAATATGACATATTAAAACCCAATTAGACTAAATTATAATAAAGTATCACCTAATTAGACTCAATTAGGACCAAATAGACTCAATTAGATCTAATTAGACCCAATTAGACTCAATTAGACCTAATTAGACCCAATTAGACCCAATTAGGATCAATTATGACCAATTATGACCAATTATGACCAATTAGACCCAATTAGAACTAAGTAGAACCAATTAGGACCTAATATGACCTATTAGAACCTAGTTAGACCCAATTAAGACCAATTATGACCTATTAGACCCAATTAGGACTAATTAGAACCAATTAGGACCTAAATGACCTATTAGAACACAATTAGACCCAATTAGGACCTAATATGACCTATTAGAACCCAATTAGACTCAATTAGAACAAATTAGCACTTAATTAGACCAAATTAGGACTAATTAGGACCAATTATGACTCATTAGGACTAATTAGACCCAATTAAACTTAGTTAAACCCAATTAGGACCAATTAGGACTTGAAATTAGGACCAATGTGGATCAATTAGGATCAATTAGACTCAATTAGACCTAATTAGACCCAATTAGACTCAATTAGGACCAATTAGGACCAATTATGACCAATTATGACCAATTATGACCAATTAGACCTAATTAGACTCAATTAGAAGCAATTAGAAGCAATTAGAAGCAATTAGGACCTAATATGACCTATTAGAACCCAGTTAGACCCAATTAGGACCAATTATGACCTATTATAACCCAATTAGACTCAATTAGAATAAACTAGAACTTAATTAGACCCAATTAGACTCAATTATGAATAAATTAGCACTTAATTAGACCCAATTAGACTCAAAAGTTTTTGTTTCATAATTTATACTTCATACATGTAGGAAATGCTCAAGAATCACAAGCTCAACAAACTGCCCAACCTTCAGAAGTTGGAGAAGAGTCATCACAAGCTCAACAAGCCCAACCTTCAGAAGTTGGAGAAGGGTCATCACAAGCTCAACAAGCACAACTCTCAGAATATCAAACAAGTACACATCTCTCTCTCTCTCTCTCACTATCTCAATTTAGTCTCTTATCGGTGAATATACATTTTGGGTCTTTCCCCTTAAGAAGTTATTGTTTTTGTTGTGTACACGCAACCTTTGATGATGAGAATGTTGGACAAGGGGCATCCCAAGTTGAATCAACACAAGGTCAAACAAGTATGTGTTTCTCTCATTAGTGTATAAATTATTATAGGTTTGACATGTTCAAGAGCTTGTAAATACTTACTTCATGAAGGTCCCCTTAAGATGAGTTATTAAGATATTTATTTTATTTTATTTGTAGTGGAAGTGCAAGAAACATATGTGAATGATAGTCTACTCCAGCAGTTGAAGAGAAAAATTAATTGTAAAAGCATAGATCATTTAATTGAAATGGATGTGGAAAAATTGAGAGATTATACTAAACAACCCATAAATATTACGAAGAGGGCATTGAATAAAAAGTCTAAGCAAATAATGAAATAATTTGAGAATCTTGGTACACTTGAAAAAACTCAACTGTTATCAATTACACTTCTTAAAGATGAGTTAAAAGAGCCATTAAATTTGTTGGGTGTAGATGCAAGTTTGAAAAAGTTGAAATCAAGTAACGTACAAAAAAATATTGTTGACATTGTTAAGGAAGGTTTGCATTCCATTGGAAAAAAAACTAGATCTATAGATAGGTCCATTTCAAGAAGAGTGATACTGACATCTATTTTAAATAAAAACATGTCCCAAAGAAGACAAATTTCTTCACTTTCATCTCAGATCGGGTACAGTAGGAAGACAATGACACACTATTTGAAAAGAAGAATCAATTTGGGTGATACTACATTGGAAGGTAATTGGACACTAATGTGTAGAGCTCCTCGGTCTGATAGAATTAATGAAATAGTTAGGGACTTAGTTACATAATTTTGGACTGATCATACTCATCCTTCACCAAATACAAGAGACGTTATTAAGAAGAGGAATGGGCCTAAGGAATATTTTCAGCACACAAAACATTGGTTGGACACCACATAACATGAATTGTATCTCTCACTTTGTAACTCAAATCCTAACATTAAGATTGGACAAACAATGTTTGAAAGATTAAAGCCATTTTTTGGAAAGACAAATAAATCTTTTGAAACTTGTTGCTATCGATATCATATTGAATTCAATCTCTACTACCAAGGGTTTAGAAAGATGATAGAAGAAAGTGGTTGTTCTCAAAAAGATTTTCCTAAATGTCCAAGCCAATTCATAACATCAATCTTATGTAACAAATGAATTGATCATGAAATACCTGAAATAGATTGCATAAGAGGAACTTGTCAAACATGCGGGGATTTGGCTAAATTTCCTTTGAGACTTGAAGATATTGACATGATGAGGATGATAAAATGTAAGAGATAAAAATACATAAAGTCTGAAGCAAAAGTTGGGAAAGAATCAACAAGGTTGGAATATGTAGAAGATGACATACCTGTTGCAACATTTATGGAGAATTTTTGTAAATTGATTCAATCATACATACATCATGTTTTCTTTTCTAAATGGCAGGCAGAACAATTCCAAATACAAAAAGAATCTTTTCCAGTTGGAACAATTTTATCGGTTGTTGATTTTACAGAGAACTACTCCTTTGTATCTCAAAAACAACTTCAAGCAGAATACTACCATACAGAGCAGGTGACTATCATGGTACATGTGTCTTATTGACATGTACAATTAGATTTGGATGGTGTTGAAAGTACATATGAAGCATGAGTCATAAAGAAAGAATATCACTTTACATTAGTGATGATAAAGACCGTGACATACATTTTGTCGAGCATTGCTTTAAGACATTTTTAAGACATTTTTTGGATATTTGGAAAACAAAGGCATCAAAATTGAAAAGCATTTTGTTTGGTCGGATGGATGTGTAGCATAATTTAAATGAGCAAGGCCATTTTATGCACTATGTAGATATCATCGATACCAAAAGATACCACATATTTGGAGTTTCTTTGAGAGTGGACATGGAAAGGGAGAGCATGATGGTGCAGGAGCTTGTATCAAATGTGCTTTAAGAAAGTATCAATTGGACTATTAGGGATATCGTATAAATAATGCTCATGATGTAGTTGAGTGGTGCAAGATGCATTTTATGGTGCCAAATTGTGATAACACATCATCACGATCAGATCGAGTTATACCCTTTCAAGTATTCTAGGAGATAACAAGAACTAATTTTAAATTTATTGATCATTGTTTGAGTTAGCTTATATATGTCTTTAATTTTTACATGTGACCTCTCTATTGTTTAGGTGTTGATAGAAGATCAATCCATGGATGCAAGAGAGTAGACAAAACAAGATCCCTACATTTAGTTATGAGTACGGATAGTAATGTGTGGTCATTGTACACTAGAGATTATTCATGCTTTTGTTATGACTGCATTTCTGAAAACTATGATGAATGTATCAACCAAAAATGTGGATATGTTAGTGAATGGAATTTGGTTCCACTAGATGTTACAAACACAAATGATGTTTAGGATGAAAGCTTTGATGAAATTCCATTGATTTCTACAGATTATGACCATATTTTAGGTTTGATCAAAATTGGTACGTGTGTGTTTATGTACATGTTTAAAAAGGATTCATAAAATCAATTCATAAATAAAGTTTTTTTAATTTATATTTACAAGTTCCTAAAATTAAAAGTTCACATTAAATGCAAGACATATTTTTGCAGTAGTTGCAGAGCCTGGAAATGTGGAAGGTGTTAGTTACTATTTATTATGTTGCTACAAGGAGAGGATGAAGCTAACGCAGAATGAAACCAGCGATGGAATTATGTTTCCCATGGGTTCTAGTACTATATTTAAGTTTCACAACCTGTATTAAACTTGAGTGAGACCTTCCAACTTCCAATTTTCTTATACGTTTGTTTATATGGTTAGTAATTCACACACACACACACACACAGGGTGGCTGCAAGAAGTTGAGTCCCACTTTTGGCCAAAAAGTGGAAGTGTTTTTCCTATTTTTCAAAATTTTTGTCAATTGATGTCCAAATTTGAAGCACTTAAAGATTGAATCTCGGAAAACTTCAATAATATCAAATTTAGTGCTTGGAATCTAGTTTTCAAATATGTAATTTTTTTTAATACCCACATGGTATAAATTGAATTTTAGTATGCATGTCTAAAAACCACTTTTTCAAAATGCTTGTTTCAGGACCACACATTATGCGTGTACGGATACCCTTTTTTGAAGTAATTGAATGTATTTTAGGGAATCCTTTTGGGAAAAGGTACCTAAAACACTGAAGATTGGTCAAGATATTTTTTCTTATTTTTTTATTGAATATATTTTTTTTAGTAATTTTTAATTGACTATAAAGTACATTTTTGAAATCTCTGGTGTATAGACACCATAATTTGATGATAACTTCACCTTTTTACAATTTTTTTTTTTTAAAAATTGAAAATAATTCTATCTAGTTCGGTCACATATAACTCATTTTTCAAAAAACCAAAAATTAAAAAAGTTATTAAAGTTTTAGTTAACCTTGGTATTTCAAGCTTAGGTACCAATTTGGCTTAATAAATAATGTATAAATATTAAATTTTATCATATCACTATAAAATTTATATTTTTATAATCTGCATAATAAGAGCTAAAATGGGTTTTCATTTTATAAAAAAATTCATCTGGAAAGTTGTTCTAAAAATTATGGCAAGGTAGAAATTTTTCTATGTAATGCCTAAGCCATTTTTTTGCAAGTTGAAGCACAGGCTTGGTCCCACCAAGCCTGTCCCAAACCAAAACCCAAGGCAGGAGGTAAGGTTCCTGCCTGTAGATTTACAAATCGGGTGCCCGTTATTTAAAATAAAAAAATGGGTGCCCATTTTGTAAATCTAAGAATGGTCCCATAGATTTACAAATCGGGTGCCCGTTATTAGATTCAAAAAATGGGTGCCCGTTTTGTAAATTAAGAATGGGTGCCCGTTTCTTAAATAACCATTGTAGCAAAAAAAACTTAGACTATGGACCTGATCTAATCATTGGCGACTTTTGATGTTGTATTCTATCAATTTGTAGCAGACAAACAGAATATTTATGCCATCATTCCTTTTTTTGTCTTACATTGGATCTCACATTCAGAAAAGATTGTTTGAATTCAAATTTTGGTGCAAAAATGGGATCAAACCAACGTAGAAAGAGGTCAATGAAGGTTTTGACACCTGAGGAGATTGCACAAAATAGAGAGGAGGCAAAATGACAACGAGAAAGAAGAGAGAGACTTCAAAATGCAAATAATGTTGGAGCATCGAGTTCAATAATTGTTTCAGAAAAGGAGGATAATGAAGACATCATAATGGATGTAGAGGTTGAAGAAGCAAAATCAGGTGCATCTTCGAATCCAACATTTGATATGGGTATGTCTTCGGATCCAACTGTTACAACTTATTCTGATAAAGATATTCATGCTTTGCTAGAAGCGGGTTACAATAGAAATGATTTAAATTTGATTCCTAAAAATAGATTAACATGTTTAATTTTAGAAATTATTAATGTTTATCATAATGATAAAGGAACTAAAAGTCAAACCCCAATTGAAATTGAAAATGAAACACCAATTTACATTGAAATCAACAATGGAAATGTAGACATAGAAACACTAATTGAAAAAGAAACTCATTTAAATGATAATGAAATAAATGAACAATTTCAATTAAAAAATGATGTGTTAGACAATCTGTGTGGTTTGGTTTCATCGAGACAAATTAGGACACATGCGAGTAGATTGTTTAGACAATTTTTTTATAATAAGAAATTTGGGTTTCAATGTCAATTAATGTTACAATTAATTAAAATGTCTAAAATGTGAAAAGTAATGAAGAGGTTAGGCATTTATGTGAAAACTAAGAAGAAGGATGAGTCTCTAAAACAAGCTGTATCAACTGTTGCTAGTGCCTTTGACACAATTGGAAAGAAAAGTCATTCTAAAGATAGTAATGCAGCACGACAAGCAATAACAAAAACTTTAGTAAACAAAACTACTATTGATAAAAGAATGATTTCAAACATAAGTGGATATCTTAATATTAATTGTAAAACTTTAGCAAGAGCTGTAAAGAGAAGAGTTAACTTTGAGAGTGATCCGGCAAACCATTTATGGACCTTCAGTGGTAGACTCCCAAGGTCTGACATGAAACTTACTGGTGAAGTCAAAACTTTGATTGAAAATTTTTGGCACGATAATACAAGAGTATCCCCTAATGCAAGAGATGTTCTTAAATTAAGAGTCAGTTCAAAAGTTCATGATCCACATCCAAAAAACCTTTTAGAAATGACTCAAACAGAATTGTATAAAAAAAATTTGGATGATAAGGTGTCAACTATTAGTATTAGTTAAAGATCTTTTGAAAAATGTAAACCATGGTATGTAAGGATTAACAAAGAAAGAATCACCTGTTGTTGTAAAACTCATGTTCAATTTCATTATCATTATGATGTTTTTCGATCTATACGTTCTACTATGCATACTAATGAAATGTTGCAGGAATGTGGTATAAATATACCACCTGAAACTGTAAAAGAGTTTATATCAAATTTATTTTGTAACCCACCTAATGAGCAATTTTATCTTTTGAATGCATGTGTTTTTGGTGTATGTGATTTATGTGGCAATCTTACATTATTAGATGAATGTTTGCATGATAATATTTTATTTGATTTTGGACAACAATTAGTTGATGTAAAAAGATTTAAAACTATTGAGTATCCATTGAAGGATGGAAAAGTTGGAAAACGGTGCGACCTAATAACTGAAAAACTTAGTGTTAATGTTTTTATAAATGAATTCAAGAGTAAGGTCATACCTAAATATGTGAAACACTCTCACAATTCTAGATGGCTTGATGGACAATTTTGGATATGCAAGAATACATTTCCAATTGGTAGTATACTGTCAGATGTTGACTTTGCAGAAAACTACACGCTTGCACCACAAGATGAGATCCAACCACAATATTATAATTCAGTGCAAGTGACAATTTTTGTTCATATTGTCTATAGACATGCACCCAATAGTATAGAAGAGGATCAGAAAATATTGAGAGAGTATCATTTCTATATGAGTGATAATAAGTTACACTCATCAAAGTTTGTCCAATATTGTTTTAATACCTTTTATGAAAATTATGGAGAGAAAAATTCATATAACACAACATCTAATATGGTCAGATAATTGCACAGGACAATTCAAGAATGCTAGAATGTTTTATTGGTTGAGTAAGATGCACAAGAAAACAAATATCCAACATATCTGGAGTTTTTTTGAGGCTAGACATGGGAAGGGAGAGCATGATGGTGCTGGTGCATGTGTTAAGAGAGCCCTTTGTAAAGAGAAACTCAAATTTGAAGAAAAATCAAAATTTAAAGATGCATGTGCAATTGTTGAATGGTGTAAAACAAGTTTGTCTACAGGATCAAGTCAGAACTCTAGAATCAGACGTTTTTTCTGGCTAGTTGAAGAGAAGGATATACTTTCAAGATATGATTGTAATACAATCAATGGATCAGCTAAATGGCATTCATTTAGGAGTTCTAATTCTAACACTTGGACTATATGGACTAGGGAGCTTGCATGTTTTTGTCAATTTTGTGTTGCAGGTGAATGGGAAGAATGTGAGAATACAGAATGGGTTGAAGAATGGCAACAAAAATCCTTAATACCTAGTAAGAGACAAGATGAAGATGTTATAATAAATGAAGACCTGAATCATGCCTTTGCATCAGAAGATTATGATCGTGTTTCAAATCTCATACAAGCTGGTAATTTAATACAATTTAATGTAAAAATTTAAATTATACATTAGTTACATTTGTATGTAGAGGAATTTATGATTATATATATTTGAATTATAAAATTTTAAACAAGTTTTATTTATAGTGCACATGTACTTAAAATTTTGTTTTGCAGGACATGTGTATGCTTTTGTTGCACCTGAGGATAATGAAGAGCAAATAGAGTATTGGTTAGCTCGATGTGTAGAACCCAAGAAAAAGTTGATATGTCATCAAGTAGATGATAATTTTTAGTATCCAATTGGGTCTACTATGGTAGTTGGTACATGGCTACGCAAATACCTAACAAGAAGGAATGGTTTACTAGCTTTTGAAGACTACCAATCAGAAAAGAAGATTATACACTATTCCCATTTGGTAGTGGCAACAAATATCAAATTGGAAAGATACAAAGGGAGACCTGCTAATAAGATTTTATGGACACTTTCAATGGAAGATCATGAGGCAATCATAGACGCATTGTAGAAAAGAGAGGATACTGATGGTACATTAGGTTGAATGAAAGTTATACATGTAAGTTTTTATTCAATTGTCTTATTAACTTTCAAATTAAAATTAACTTTAATAAATGAACTTGTTGGTGTCCAAAATGATGCTTATGCTCATGAGGCTGCCAATATACCCTCAGATGGATCTTAGGAATGGTTAGCTCCAAAAATGCTATGAGGTCTTAGGGTAATTGGACCAACTATAGGGACAAGACTGCCCTCTTCTACTTCTGGCTCTGCAAAACCAAGGTGGGTGCACCTAACCCAGCATAAAATATACTTCACACACCAAGGACTGGGTTCATATAATAGATGACTAGATAGTAAGAGGGTACTAAATGATAACCACACATTCATTGAATCCTCTTTACTATGGGGTAGGACCTTATACAACCAAATACTGAAAATCTAAAGGATGGTTCTTAATCTTATATGTTTGAATCATAACAATCTAAGTCAAGATATGTCAACAAGGAAATACTCATCTAGGCCAATGCCTCATCCATTGGGCAAGTTTTCTTAAATAGATCACATACACACACCAGAATTATATATGAGATTCAAAGCCATAAACACATCTATAATCTCCTTTACTACTTATATGAAATCCTCAAATAGACAAGAGATAGACCTATGTCTCATCTAAAGCATAATTTAATCTAATCCTTGATTAGAACTGAAGAATGAAGATACATACACAAACAAGTATGCAGTGAACTAGAAAGTTCAAAATCTATCTGCAATGACACAAAGGAGAGATAAGGATCATATATTTGCATTAAGTATGAAGAATCCTTAAGTGCATACAATCAATTCAAGCATAACAAGCTTGCAAACTACAACTTAGTCCTGCAACTTTCAATCAATTGCCAACAAAAAGTAAGTCAGATCATTACAATTCAGACTAGGCAGAGGACTCACAACCGAAAAAGCTTGAATACCAAACTCCCAATGCTACAAAATGATCATGAAAATCCCTTTATACTAGGGTTACAATACAAGCATAATGATCATTTGAAATCAAGATTCAAATCCACCTAACCCCACCAAGAAATTAACATAGACAAGACCAGGATCAAGTCCTATACTGGTCCAAGTACCGAATCATCATCAGACCCTAAGAAATCAGGCCAAAATGACCCCTACAACACGGTTCAAGGTACTGAATCATTTATTCTCCTGCAGCAAGACATTCCTCTATAACTACCATGGCAACTTGGACCACAATGCAACGCTTGGCTATCAATTCCACCCACTCTGGCTGCTCAAAAATTGAATTTCTAGTACTTCCTTGCTTGAAACCCTCTGCAAAGTTTGAATTTGAATCCTAACGGTTTCCTCATGGCACCATCAGCAAATCAGCGGTCCTTGTTTGAATCTCTATTATCTTTAAGTCGTGACCGTCTGATTAATTCTATCTCATGGGCTTACTTTTCCTTTTAAAATAGTGCCTGGTCAAATCTAGCGAACTGGCAACAAAGACCTCTACTAATTCATGAGACACCTAATGTCTTTTTCCAAAAATCTAGCGATTATGCGACTGTTATTCACCAAGTCACCAGTCAATCTAGAGAATCACTAAATCCTTCCACGAATGCGTGACAAGACAACACTTTATCGGCACCACCAATTCTTTTTGTTAGGACCGCCAAAACCTTAGACCCCACCTGGGCCTGCTTGATACCACCTGTCACCATGCCATTCATGTTTCACGCCCAGTCACACTGACGTAGGACCCACTTACTCAAGCCTTAAAATGTACAGCAGGGGTATGATCTTATAGCTCTGACACATCTCACCAGATCATACCCCGCCTACACGATCTGCCACCATGTACCTCTTTAAAACCTCCAGGCCCGCAGAACATAAGCCTTTAGATGGACAACTGCCATAAGTTTGCAAGCATTTGACAAATCCTTCGTGAAAATAAGATAACCATCAGATCTTCCACCTCACCCTCCCTTTAGGAAATTTCAGGCCCACTGAAACAACCAATTAGACAATGCCAAGAAAGCATAACCTATCATCAGACCCAGTACCGAGCATCAAGCATAAAGAAGATCAAACGGTTGTAGCATAATCTGATAAGCTCTAAAGATTCTATGCGTCTACACGCCAGCCGTCGATCTTGAATCCTTCCAATCTTCTGACACCGCATTGATAGGGAATATAATCAACAGATGGGGGATGATCTGATAGGGATGGAATATTCTTTGAGATAATGCCCCGACTATAGACTAAAAGTTTTCGCAGTAGGCTCAACTGGCAACCAAATCCAGCTCACAACCATGCAGACCAATCAGGCAATGCCAATTCATGTCTCTACTGGCACTGGGACCACCACTTGTAACTCCACAACCGTGATAGAATCAACGGTTCTCTTATAATCACAAGGCCCTGACACATCTCATCATATTATAAGCCCGTAGTTGATTTTCTGACAATGTCAGGAGTCTTTGCACCTTTGGAAATTCAGGTCCCACCGACACACGCTGAGTGAGATTCCAAATCGATGATTGTCGCTTGATCTCAAGGGGATTGAATATTCTTTGAGATCATGTGACAACCGTAAGATCTTCATCCACCTGACAACATGACCCCACCCTGCCAAATCATTCTTTTCTTCGACCAATAAGCCACCGCCACATGCACTGAGCTGGCAGTGGTCCCACCTGCAAACAAAGGGTTACGTCACAGAGAAAATCAATGGGCATCTCATGATCTTATGGGTCTAACAGATCATATGAGAAAACATGCCCACCATTAGATTAAAAGCTTGCAAGAGGCCAGGCCCAATAAAATTAAGGCCGAAGACTTAATAAAAATTAAAGCTTGCAGGGCATGACTTAGGAAAAATTAAAGCGGCCAGGGAACCTGAGACTTAGGAAAATATTTTAAAAGGGACCCGCCATCAAGTCAGACCTGCGCAGCTAAGACCGATGAACAAGGAGTTTTGAAAACACACAGGGTGTTTGGCAAAGGATCGAAAACACATAGGGTTTATTTGAAAATTTGAAATTCAACGGCTAGTTTCTGAATCATTACAAGGGTTTAAGGACTAGGGAGCTAGAAAAATTTGCAAAGACTAGGGGGAAAAGGCTATGGCCATGAAATTTTTTTGCATGTGCTAATAGTGGCTCATACTAGGGGATGCATTTCTCTTGTAGGCATGACAAGGATTCAAAATCACTGGGAGAGCAGACCGACTCAAAATTTTGACACAAAAACACAGAGCAGACAAAAACAGGGAAACCTAAACTACTGTTCATGGAAGAGATACTTCAGGAGAAGTAAAACTTTAGGAATTGTCCATGAACAGGCAATTCCAAAGTATCACTAGTTAAATTCTTTAAGACATATGAATCTATTCCCCACTTTCTCTCAATCAGATAAGGACCCAACCAAATAGGATCAAATTTTCCATGCTTTCCCTTATCCTCCAGCCTTGCATTCCACATCAGGACCAAATCATCAATTTCAAAGCTCCTTTGAGTTGTTCTCTTATCAAAAAAAATTTTACACTACCGCTGCAATGTCTCATTTTTCTCATGTGCATCCCTCCTTATTTCCTCTAACTGGATTAGCTCATCCATTCTCACCCTCATCTCATCATTTAAATCTTCATCATATGCCTAGATGAACCTCTACATTTGCAACAAATTGTTCTGAGGTAATCTAGCACTTATCCCCTAAACCAGGTCAAATGGGGTACAACCTATGGCTTTCTTTATAGTCACTCTGTCAGCCCACAATGCCCACCATAACTTTGAGTCCCATGCTTTCTTATTTCTATCCAACACCCTTTTGAGAATCTTGATAAGGCTTTTATTACTAGATTCAGCTTGGCCATTCCCCTGTGGATGGTATGGGGAAGAAAATGAAATGTGTATCCCATATTGCTGACAAAAATCACCAAATTCCTATGATCTAAAACAAATTGCATTATCAACCACAACTGTCTCTGGGCAACCAAATCTAGTGAGAATATTCTGCATTACAAAATCAATTACCACTTTACTAGTAGCCCTCCTAGTAGGGATAGCTTCAACCCACTTGGTAAAATAGTCTATCACCAATAGTATGTATGAATGTCCACCACTAGACTTGTTTGGAATTTCACTAATGAAATCAATACCCCACTTCTAAAAAGGAGACTGAACTGAGACAGGCCTGAGTGGCAAATTCCCACTAAATTTCAACTTTCCTACAAACCTTTGGCATGCATCACATTTCTTCACAAACTGATGTGTGTCCTTAAAAACTATAGGCCACCAAAATCTAGACCTAAGAATCTTGTGGGCTGTGGTCTTTTCCATATAGTGTCCTCCACACACACCTTGATGCATTTCTTCCAATAGAGTCTTAGATCTTTCATGGTCCACACATTTTAGCAATACTCCTTCATTGCTTCTCCACCACAACTCACCATGAATAATGGCATACCTTGCTGACTGTAACTTGACAGTCCTCCTCTTATTTTCATTCATTTCAGGGGGGAGGAACAACTTGTGAAAGTAACTGATGACATCTTTATACCAATCATAGTAATCCATATCACAAATATATGGCCTCTCTTCCTCCTCTAGCATATTCACATGATTAGCAATCAGATTACTTTGTGCCATCAACTTTGCAAGGCCTAGGCCTCTCACCAATTTTGTAATCTGAATATCAATATTAAATTCTTGGATCCTATTGATCCATCTACATCTTTTTCCTGATACTTCTTGTTTCACTAATATATCTTTAACAGCAGCACTAGGGACATAAGCAACCACCCTAGCTCCCACAAGATAACACCTAAAAGCCTTGACTGCTTTGACTAAGGCATAAGCCTGTTTCTCAGTGATATCATATTTCAATTCTGCTGCATGTAAAGACTTGCTAAAAAATGATATAGGTTGCTCATATCCATCTAAATTCTTTTGTAATAAGACTGCTACAACCGTATGATAAGAAGCAAAAGAGAAAATTTGCATGGGCTTACCATAATCACATGTCCTCAAAACAGGGGCATCTTTAATGGCCTATTTGATACTTCTGAAAGATTCATCTGCTTCTTCACTCCATTCTACCTTTTCATCTTTTTTCAACATTCTAGAGATGGGAATACAAATTTCTGCAAAATTTGTAACAAATCTTCTTAGAAAATTTACCTACCTAAAGAAAGACTGTATTCCTTTAACATTTCTTGGTGGTGAAAGCCTGTCTATTGCCATAACCCTTTTAGGATCAATTCTCACTCCATCCTTGGACACAATATGTCCTAAGAGCTTGCCTTCTATAACACCAAAAGAACACTTCTTTGGATTCAAAGAAATCCCATACTCTAGAGCTCTGATGAAAATCTTTTCTAGATGTTCACAATGCTGATCCTCCTTTTTCAAATATGCTGTGAGATCATCTTGGTATACCACTAGAAACTTGTTTATGAAATCAGCAAAAGCTACATGCATAGCCCTCTGAAAAGTTGCTCCTGCATTTGTCAGGCCAAATGACATCCTAACATAAACATATGTTCCCCAAGGGGTAGTGAATGCAGTCTTGAATTGTTCTAACTCCTTGACCATGATTTGATTATATCCAGAGAAACCATCCATCATGGACATTAACTCTGATCCTGTGACTCTCTACAGCATATTTTCCATATTAGGCAAACCATAATTTTCCTTTAAAGAATTGACATTCAAATTTCTAAAATCAACACATAATCTAATGTCACCATTCTTTTTTCTGACTAGAACCAAATTTGACACCCAAGTAGAATGTTGGATAGGCTTTATAATACCAGCATCCATCATCTTTTTGAGTTCATCTTGCATTTTTGGTGCCAAAGTAGGGTTCATAGGCCTTAACTTCTGCCTAAAGGGTTTGGTTCCATCCTTTAATGGTATCTCATGTTGAAAGAGATCTTCTCTATAGGCCTTCAAATCTTCATAAGACCATGCAAAAACATGTCTAAATTTCCTGAGAAGATCAGTCAAATTTCTTCTAGTTCTTTGAGATAAATATTTATGTATGTAAATGTTTTTTGGTTCTTGGCTTGTTCCTAGATTCACTTCCTCTAAATCATTTATCTTGTCTACAACTCTAGCAACACAAGCCCTCTCTTTATTATCAAATGTCCTTTCAAGAGAAACCAATCCCCTAGGGATCCTATTTGACTTTAGTTGTAGAACTTCCTTCCCTAGGACACTTTCCTTTCTATTTCTAATGTCAACATAAGTACTGAAATCCATCTCTTGACCATCAAAGTGAGATTCACACTGCAAGAATCTCAAAATTTCCTGATCATCAGAAAAAACTTGCCAATTCTCAATGTTATCTGGGATAGAAGGCCTGGAATTACACTCAATCTTGGATATCCCTACAAAGGTAATGTCCTCTGGCCTTAAGGCTATGTTTGCTAGTAAGTCTACCATCCTGTTTTGGCTTCTATCCACCCAATCAGTACCAAAGGCACTGAAAACCTCAATCTCATCCCATACAACATTTCTATATTGTTTCAGCCTTTGATTCTTAGATGAATATTTTGATCTAATCTGAGAAACTATTAACTCAGAATCATCAATCACCCTAAGATGTTTGATCCCATGTTTTGATGCTTGTCTCAAACCAATCAATAGGGCTTCATACTCTGCAACATTATTTGTGCAAGGAAACAAGAGAGTGAAAGAAAACTTAAAAGTTTTACCACTTGGGGCTACCAACAATACTCCTGCTCCAGCACCTTCTCTAGAACTTGCTCCATCAAAATATAATGTCCATAAGACATTACCTTCTGCCATGTTATTCTCATCATCAGCCAAAAGGATAGGCCTGACCTTTTCTTGCATCTCTTTCCTCTGAACTTGGAATGAACCAATGTCAGTGTCAACAAAATAATTCATGCTATCCTTTTCATTCTCCTCAATCATGTGTGGAGTTCTAGCTTCCCTTAACACCTTCACCTTCTCTCCTTCAATGTCAAAAGTGGCAAAAGATAGGTCACATTGAATACTTCCTCCCATGGAGGCACTCCACTTTCTAGATAACAACATTCCATATTGAGGAGGAATGTCAACTACAAGAACACTCATAGTCAACTGTTTATTAGGAAATGTAGCTAATTTATAAGGCAAAGCCTTAATGGTACCAATAACCAGCACTTATTTTGAGTCCATAGCTTGGCATCTCCCATGAGGTGTATCAACCTTTAGTCCTAATGATTTCATGATCTCTGCAGGCATAACAATGTTTGATGCTCCTGAATCAATCATGCAGTTTTTCAATACTTTACCATTAATAACTAGAGACAAGAAGAAAGGATCAACTGTCCCTGATGCACTGTTTACAAGATTTGTATCCAAGAAGATTTGAGGGATCTTAGAAACAATTTCTTCACTCTTACTATCAAGTGTGTCTTCCAAGGAAGCCACATGCTTGTCATTTCTATTCACCTCCTGGATTCTTGTAGAAGAAACACCATTCACCCAATTCAAGGCCTTGACCTTCTGTTCTTCTATTCTCATCATTTCCAAAAGTGGAACCTTGACAATGATGTGTGAAAGCAATTTAGACATATCTATTGGAACATACTTTTGGCTATTCATGTCTTCATAAAAAATAGTGACAACTTTATCTTTTGTGAAATCAGAATTGTCCTTGAGAGAGGATTCCTCTCCCTTTTGAAAGGCAGGAACAACAACATCTGATGTCTTTGCTTTGTTCCTAGGTGCTATAACAGGCATAATTTTCTTTTTTACCTTCACTTGGTTAGCAACAAAAGCACCCTTGCCCTTTTCTTCATGTTGTTGTACACTATTTTCTATCCTCTTGATGAACATACTACCCGGTTTACCAGCTGCATTTCCAACTGTCCTATTTCTCAAATTGTAATTGCTTCTAGCTTGAGTGACCATGTCTGCAGTGATTTAAGCAATTTCTTCATCTGATGGTCTTCTTAAAGAAACTTTCTCCTCACCCCTCACTACACCACATCCAACATCATCAAAACCTTCATCCTCTTCATCATCAGTAGAGTCAGCTTCATCCCACACATGTGAAGAAGTCATACCACATCTTTGCTTATCATACTGCTCCTCACCTTCTTGATTATCAGGTAAATTCAAAGCAATGACACAATGCTCTGGACTATGAGGAGATTGACAAACGACACACCATGGAACCTCATCAGCTAAATTCATTGAATTTCTCTATGAAGGATCAGGGATCCTTCCATCAGGCCTTTCTTGCTTGGTTGGGAGAATGGGCTTGCCATCTTTCCATTGGGTATTGTAATGGTAATTCTGCATCCTTGGCTGTCTGCTAAAATTGTTTGGAGCTGAACTCTCCATAGTCACAACTCTATTGTTTCCCTTTTCTCCAGGCTTTAAACCTTCCAAAGCCTTTAAAATTTGTTTTAGAATGTTATCCTCTTTGGGTTTAGAGTCAGCAGACCTTCCCATTTCTTTCTTACTCTGCATTTGAGGCCTGCAATCATCTCTTCTTCCTATCTTTCCTGATATTCTTCTATTGTTCTCTATGTTGATGGCCAATTTTTAAGCCTCCCCAAGATTTCTAGGGTTCTTATCTCTCAAGAGATATCCCATCTTTGCATCAAAGGCATTCAAGTATGTCACAAGACATACCCTGTCATCTAATCTGATAACCTGCAAGAGCCTATGCATGGCCTTTTGGAACCTTATGTTAAATTCAAGGACCTCTTCATTCTGATTTTTCTTTATATTATTGAATTCATTCAAGATAAAACCCTCATTTGTTTTATCTCCATAATGTTCCTTAAAATAATTTTTGAATTCATTCCATGACCCTATACTAGCATGGGGTAACCCTCTAAACCAATCCCTAGCATCCTCAATCAGGGATTGTACAAATAGCTTCATTATAACATCATCAGGCTCTATATTGTAATCATCTATTACATCTATGAAATTTTTTAGATGTTCTTCACGTGTGACAACATTATTTCCAGTAAATTTAGGAATCTTTTTTCTAATCTCATCATGGATTACATTAGGATAGCCAGGAATACCAAAGAAGGTAAGTTGTTTGTACCTTTCATGAATAGGAGCTCCCTATGGTGGATCCATTCCTTGAGATGTAGATGTTCTTGTGTTTGAACCATTAGGAACCCTAGCAGCACCCGATACACCATTTGCTTGAGCTGCATTGTTACCCTAATTTCCACCTTGCCCTAAGAAGGAAGCAGCAACATGCGAAAGTTCTGAAGTATGCTTGAGAAAATCAATCTTTTTCCTAATTTCTGTAGCAGAAGCCTCCAACTCAGCTTTCTCTAGTTCTTTGTCCAATATCTCTTTCTTCCTTCTAGCTATCTCAAGGTCTGAGTCTAATCTCAGTCCTGGATCTGATGTTCTATCAACAACTTGTTCATTGATCTGAACTCTGATGGCCTTTTGCTTTCCTTTGTCCTTTGGCCTAGTTTCCTCATGTGTTCTTTGCACAATAGGTTGTTCCTCTAATCTCTCAAGCTTTGGGACAAAATTAATTGCCTCCAAATCTAGCAATTGCCTCTTTAGCTGATCAGCCCTGATCATAGCTTATCTTACCTTTTCTTCTTTTTCTTTATCTCTTCACTGTCTAATGGAAAGCTGCTCCTGAACTTTTCTCTCTAGTTCATAAACCTCTTCAAAGATCTCCTCTGATTCAGGGAGAGTGGTCTGAGACTCATCATCTCCCACTTGAGTTTCATCTTCATACTGATTCATTCCCAAGTCAACAGCCTCTTCATATTCTGAATTGTTTTCTTCTTGACTAGGCCTGGCTTGGGCTTCTTGTCTAGTATCCTTCTTGTTTCTCCAAGTCTGAGAAACACCTCCACTTTTCTTTCCTCCCCTTGTCTCACTAGGCCTTGAAGTACTTGGAATACCTTCTTCCATTATGTCTTCAGGATGCTACTTTCTCTAGGACCTAGTAGCTTTATAACTCATTCTGCAAAATAAATCACTGACCAGTACTGCTACCAAGATTTTTGAGTCACCACCCAAGTGTATTGGGAATATTATAAGATGATTTATTGACTTCAAAAATGCTCAAATGAGTTAAAGAGATAAGGGACAAGAATGACCCTATTTTTTCCAATGATGACCTACTGGTTTGGATGAACATGAATAACATATCCCCAGTAGAGTCGCCATCTTGTTGGTGTCCAAAATGATGCTTATGCCCATGAGGCTGCCAATATACCCTCAGATGGATCTTAGGAATGGTTAGCTCCAAAATTTCTATGAGGTCTTAGGGTAATTGGACCAACTATAGGGACAAGACTGCCCTCTTCTACTTCTGGCTCTGTAAAACCAAGGCAGGTGCACCTAACCCAGCATAAAATATACTTCACACACCAAGGATTGGGTTCATATAATAGATGACTGGATAGTAAGAGGGTACTAAATGATAACCACACATTCATTAAATCCTCTTTACTATGGGATAGGACCTTATACAACCAAATATTGAAAATCTAAAGGATGGTTCTTAATCTTATATGTTTGAATCATAACAATCTAAGTCAAGATATGTCAACAAGGAAATACTCATCTAGGCCAGTGCCTCATCCATTGGGCAAGTTTTCTTAAATAGATCACATACACACACTAGAATTATATCTGAGATTCAAAGCCATAAACACATCTATAATCTCCTTTACTACTTATATGAAATCCTCACATAGACAAGAGATAGACCTATGTCTCATCTAAAGCATAATTTAATCTAATCCTTGATTAGAACTGAAGAATGAAGACATATACACAAACAAGTATGCAGTGAACTAGAAAGTTCAAAATCTATCTACAATGACATAAAGGAGAGATAAGCATCATATATTTGCATTAAGTATGAAGAATCCTTAAGTGAATATAATCAATTCAAGCATAAAAAGCTTGCAAACTACAGCTTAGTCCTACAAATTTCATTCAATTTGCAACAAAAACTAAGTCAGATCATTACAATTTAAACTGGGCAAAGGACTCACAACCGAAAAAGCTTGAATACCAAACTCCCAATTCTAGAAAATGATCATGAAAATACCTTTATACCAGGGTTACAATACAAGCATAATGATCATTTGAAATCAAGATTCAAATCCACCTAACCCCACCAAGAAATTAACATAGACAAGACCAGGATCAGGCTATCACATGCAAGCTCAAATAGTCGAAAACTAACAGCTAACTAGCCCTGTACTGGTCCAAGTACCAAATCATCATCAGACCCTAAGAAATCAGGCCAAAATGACCCCTGCAACATGGTTCAGGGTACTAAATCATTTATTCTCCTACGGCAAGACATTCCTCTGCAACTACCATGGCAACCTGGACCATAATGCAACACTTGGCTATCAATTCCACCCACTCTGGCCGCTCAAAAATTGAATTTCTAGTACTTCCTTACTTCAAACCCTATGTAGAGTTTGAGTTTGAATCCTAACGGTTACCTCATGGTGCCATCGGCAAATCAGTGGTCCTCGTTTGAATCTCTATTATCTTTAAGTCGTGACCATCCAATTAATTCTATCTCGTGGGCTTACTTTTCCTTTTAAAAAAGTGCCTAGTCAAATCTAGCGAACTGGCAACAAAGACCTCTGCCAATTTGTGAGACACCTAATGCCTTTCACCAAAAATCTAGTGATTATGCGACCGTTATTCACCAAGTCACCAGTCAATCTGGAGAATCACCAAATCCTTCCGCGAATGCGCGAAAAGATAACACTTTATCAGCACCGCCAATTCTTTTTGTCTGGACCGCCAAAACCTTAGACCCCACCTGGGCCCACTTGATGCCACCTATCACCACACCATTCATGATTCACACCCAGTCACACTGACGCAGGACCCACTTACTCAAGCCTTAAAATGAATGGCGGGGGTATGATCTTATAGCTCTGACACATCTCACCAAAACATACCCCGCCCGCAAGATCTGCCACCATGTACCTCTTTAAAACCTCTAGGCCCACAGAACATAAGCCTTTAGATGTACGGATGCCATAAGTTTGCAAGCATTTGACAAATCCTTTGCGAAAACAAGATAACCATCAGATCTTCCACCTCACCCTCCCTTTAGGAAATTTTGGGCCCACTGACACAACTAATTAGACAATGCCAAGAAAGCATAATCTATCACTTGACCCACTAGCGAGCATCGAGCATAAAGAAGATCAGATGACTGGCACATAATCTTATAAGCTCTGAAGATTCTATGCATTTACATGCCGACCGTCGATCTTGAATCCTTCCAATCTTCTGACACCGCACTGACAGGGAATATAATCAATGGATGGGGCATGATCTAATAGGGATGGAATATTCTTTGAGATCATGCCCCGATCGTAGATTGAAATTTTTCACAGCAGGCCTGACTGGCAACCAAATCTAGCTCACAACGACACAGACCAATCAGGCAACACCAATTCATGTCTCTACTGGCATTGGGACCACCACTTGTAACTCTGCAACTATGACAGAATCAACGGTTGTCTTATAATCACAAGGCCCTGACACATCTCATTAGATTATAAGCCCACCGTTGATCATCTGACAATGTCAGGACCCTCTGCGCCTTCAGAAATTTAGGTCCCACCGACACATGCTGAGTGAGATTCCAAATCGACGATTGTCGCTTGATCTCAAGGGGATTGAATATTCTTTGAGATCATGCGACAACCGTAAGATCTTCATCCACCTGACAACACGACCCCACCCTGCCAAATCATTCTTTTCTTCGACCAATAAGCCATCACCACATGCGCTGAGCTGGCAGTGGTCCCGCCTGCAAACAAAGGGTTACGTCATAGAGAAAATCAATGAGCATCTCATGATCTTATGGGTCTGACAGATCGCATGAGAAAACACACCCACTATTAGATTAAAAGCTTGCGAGAGGCTGGGCCCAGGAAAATTAAGGCCAAAGACTTAAGAAAAATTAAAGCTTGCAGGGCACGACTTAGGAAAAGTTAAAGCGGCTGGGGAACCTGAGACTTAGGAAAATATTTTAAAAGGGACCCGCCATCAAGTCAGACCTGCGCAGCTAAGACCGGCGAACAAGGAGTTTCAAAAACACACAAGGTTTATTTGAATATTTGAAATTCAACGGCTAGTTTCTGAATCATTACAAGGGTTTAAGGACCAAGGAGCTAGAAAAATTTGCAAAGACCAGGGGAAAAAGGCTATGGCCATGAAAGTTTTTGCATGTGCTAATAGAACTTGAGTACAAAAATTCTAACATGTTAACATGTTTATTTTTATGATGCAGATTGTCAGGAAGAACATAGATCTGCATTGTAGAAAATAGAGGATGTTGATGGTACATTAGGTTGAATCAATTTTATGTGATGTAAGTTTTTGTTCAATTGTCATATTTGTATATATATGTTTTCTATATGTCTTCTTTCAAGTGACATAATTTATAATTTAGAGATATAGATTTGAAATTAAAATTAAATTTAACTTGAAATAAATTTTTATAAATTCTAACATAATTTCAACATGTTTATTTTTGTGATGCAGGATGGACCTAGAAGAACATATCTACATGAACTATTTATGTAGTACAATGCACTCTTGTTGTAAATTCATAACTTTGTATTCACCTAATTTTGTTGTAGATATTAAACTATGCACATTGGTTCTAGATTATGTTCACTTAATTGATCTCGTTACTTAATTTAGTTATTAAGTTTGTAACATCCATATTGTTCTTGTCAATTACATGTATTAATAGATGTCATTGTTAGATCTAGATGATTTTTTTTTATAGTTAATCAAAGTGTTCATATTACTTGTAACACGTATCTAGATATTGTACTTAGATAAATTACACATAACAACTCATGATTAAGATAAATAACATATTACAAGTCCTGAAATAATTTACATGTATTGTTCATAATGTCCATTGAATATCAACTCATTGTTAGATCTAGCTATTTTTTTAAGGATAAATTGATAAATTACATAACAAGTCCTGATTAAGATAAATTGATAAATTGCATAACAACTCATGATTAAGATAAATAACATAACATTGTCTTGAAATAATTTACATGTATCATAATGTCCATCATATCAACTCATTGTTAGATAGATGTTTTTTCAAGGGTTTAAATTAATAAATTAATTAACAAGTCTTGATTAAGATAAATTGATAAATTATATAACAACTCATGATTAAGATAAATAACATAACAAGTCCTGAAATGTCCATCATAAATATCACAAAACAAAGTCATACTCTAAAAATAAGTCCAAGTAGAATATATGATAACAAGTAGACTACTATATAATGCAAGTCCTAATCTAACAACAAGTAAACATAATATGAACAAGTCTAAACAAGCCCAAATAGTCAGAACAAGTCTAAAAAAGTCCAAATAGTCAGAAAAAATAACATGAACAAGTCCAAATAGTCAGCATAAAATAAGTCCTATCTAAATAGGACCATCATAATCTAAAGTCTCTACTCATCTAGCTGATCTACAGTCCTCTTCACTCCATGTGGAGAGGACTGTGATGCATCAACATGCTCTGTCTGGTCCCAACTGCCCTCATCCTGCTCTGTCTAGTCCTGAGTACCCTCATCCCGCTCTGTGTGGTCTCGAGTACCCTCATCCTCAACTACATGAAAAGTGGATGAAGCCAAATCCTGTAAAAACATTTAAAGTAAAAATTAAAAATTACTTAAATTAATCATCTAAGATCTAGATACACATAGGAAATTAAAAAATATCTAGATACACACAGGACATTGAAAATTTACATAAATTAATTATCACCTCAAAGGATAGTGTCGATGGATGCATTTGGCTTAATCCTATAGTCATGCCAAGAGTCATGGTGGTGTTGACCTGAACAATATATATATTTAAAACATGAATTAAATAAACTTATAGTACATATATATACATAAATTATAAAGTATATATATAACTTGATTATATATAAATATGAAATAAAAACATGTGTACACATTACCTCTGTGTGATACATAGCTAATGTCACCGATGAGTCAGGTATATGTGGCTGACTCTCAATGGCTGGTGGGGTAGAGGATGAAGGATTGTCAAACTAAGTGGTACATGATAGACCCTACAAAATTAGAAAAATATGTCAAACACATTATCGTTTAAAGTTTATTTTATTTAAAGTTTAAATGTATCAAGATCAAAGTGCATACCATGAATGGAGCACCAAGATGTCGAGGTGTCGATTTCATATGATGATGGCTAATGAATATTGGAGGGTCAACCCTCCTCTATTCAACAAAAAATCCACATGTATTATGGCTCATAATTGTATATAAATAAGAAATTTAATTTATTGCACTATATATTTAAATTATAATTAAATTTACCTATGTGGGATGCTCATCATCTGCATTGAGAAAATCAACATATAATGACATATCATATCCAACATCACCATGTGCGCCATCATCATCATCGGTGTATCCACCATGTGCGCAATCAACATCATCATTAGTGTATCCACCATGCGCGTCACCAGCATCATCAGCATATGCACCATGGGTAGCATCAACAACATCAGAATCAGGCTGGGGACCCCTACATATACCCCCACAACTAGTGCAAACATGTGCCATGCTAGGGGCAGTCCTCGCTTGGGTCATGTGCTGTAACAAATTACTTGTAAGGGAACTCAAAGACCGAAGAGATGACTGCACTGCTCGATGATAGATGGGTTGAGGAAGTACAGGAGATGGGAGAGGAACAAGGGGCTCAGTGCACACATGGTTTCTAGTTCTGTCACTCAATTTGGCCCTTGGCCTATCCCGTGGCATGCCCCAGCCAACCCCCTAAAATGCTCTCATGTCAAAATAATTGGGTTTCTTACCCAATTCAAACTTAGCCCACAATTTCTTCAAAAAATAAAGTGGGACCTCATGATTGGCATGTGGTGGAGTGTCAAAAACCATCCACCACCACTCCCAAAAATGTGCCGCTATGGCGGGGTGTCTACACCATCTAATCGAGATACGTGGCTTCCTACCAAGTATCTGCTCACCTATTTTAGGTTTCTCAAAATAGCGTGCCATATCATGTTTTATAATTTTTAACTTATTAATCTCTTTATAAGAGAGGCCATCAGAATAATATGCACGCATATTCTCTCTCCATGACTCAAAATTATCAATCTCATAGTCTAATGTATGTATGGAATCTACTATGCCTTGCATGTTATTTGCAAGGTGTAGTAGGTGGACAAACGGATATGGATCATTCCTAATAATATTTATGTTTTCCACAATCTGCTCAACATTGCGCCTGATATTATCTCTAAGTTCTCTGGGTGGAGGTGGAGGGGGAGGTGGAGGGGGAGGGGGAGGTGGAGGAGGTGGTGGTGGTGGTGCATCCTGACCTATAAGATCATCTATCTGAAAATCATCCATATCAAGTAAATCTGCATACAAATAAAAACATGAATATTTTACAATTAGCATACTTTAACAATAGGAGAGAGAGAGAGAGAATAATTTAAAAAACAATCTAAGTTTATGTTTCAAGAAATTTGAACTACATTTATATTTTAGTTTTCTAATTTAACTTATAAATTTTGATTTTCTAAAATAATAAAGAGAAATCTAGAGAGAGACAATAATTTAAAAAACAATCTAAACTTTTAATATGTTTCAAGATTTGAACTAAATTTATATTTTGGTTTTCTAAATATAAAAGAGAGAGAGAGAGAAAGAGAGAGAGAGAGAGAGGATGTTTTTAAGTTTATGTTGTGGTTCAAGAACTAAATTTATGTTTTCATTTTCTAAATTTATATTTTGATTTTCTAAGTTTAGGGTTTTTTAAATTAGTTTTGTATGTAGGCTTACATTTTTGTTTTGTTACCTAGGGTTTTGTTTTTTCTATGTAGGGTTTTCTAATGTATGAAATGTACATATACCTAGCAATTTTATCAGTTTTCTACACTAGTATGGTAATTTAGAAATTAAATTGAAATTAAAAAAATTACAAGCAAGAACGATAAAATATAATTAAATTTAAATGCAATAATGCTGAAAATAATATTAAACTATACATTTTTAAATTAAAAACAATTGAAAATATATTTTTTAATGACAAAAATCATAAAAAATAAATAAAAAAGAATAGTACATACCTGAGAGATGAAAAAAAAAGGCAAATGGGGTCGGAAAGGGCAACTAAATCGGGCACCCGAGCTCTCCAAAATAGGAACCCATTTTCACGTTGATGAAAATGACAAGTTTTTCATTTAAAAAGAAAAATATATACAGTTTCAAAATGGGCACCCATTTTGAACAAATCGGGCACCTGTTTCTCTTTGGGTGCCTAATCCTAAACGGGCGCTCGATTTTGAAAATAGGCACCCGATTTTTGAAAAAGGTCAAGCACCCGAACCTAAATGGGTGCCTGATTTTTAAAAATTGGGCACCCTTTTTGTTTGAGGATTTTCCAACCCTGCGGACTTCCACGGAATTGGCCCCCAACTCCCAATGTTTACCCTATATATATATATATATATTTAACATTGTTGAACTTGTCTATGCATGTTCAGTTGTCGTGCAAGGAACATATTTGAAGCAAACCAAAATACTTAAACATGGGATTAATTTTATTGATTATCAACCTAACAATAAGGTTTATCAGTATAGTCATCTTGTAATTGCAACTGTCCTATCTCTTGTTCTTGTGACGGGACATGGCATTCATAAGTGGAGACTTGATACTGACGACCATGAGAGAATATTAAATGTTATTCAAGAGAGAGATGAAGCACTTGATGTGGACTAAATCATGCATGAAATATGATTTGAACTAAATTTTTCACAGGCAAGAGTAGAGGTTTTCTTAGCTCCATTCTTTCCTACTGGTGCCCATAGTGAATGGAGATTGAATTAAATTAAAAATTAAGAATATATTGATCTCAAATTTATGTCTTACAAGTGGATATGATATATCAATTGTCTACCTGAATATGAAGTACTCTAACTTTGGAATATGAATGTGTGTATGTATTGAATTTGCATGTTACATTAGTACGTGCATGTTTTAAATATAAAATCTACTTGAAGTACAACAACATTAAATTAAAAGTACATGCACAAATATTATCAACTGTACATTTAAATATAAGTACGATTCAATCAAACATCTAGGGACCTCAATTATATAGCTCACATGTGTCAAATTTACATCATTCATAACTTTCATTATAAACATGTACAATCAAACATCATTCATGTATGTAATCTATTGAAAGTATTGAAAATTTACAAGTTCATCACACATGCACACGTATCTAGAGCGAAAGTGTGTATATATATATATATATATATATATATATATATATATATATATATATATATATATATATATATATATATATATATATATATATATATATATATATATATATATATAACTAACATGCATGAAACATCAATCATGTGTAGATCAAGTACTGTAAATATGAAACATATGAATCAATCATGTGTCAAACATTCTATCAAAAGGGTCTAGAAATGAAATATAACATCAAACACATCAATCGGTCCTATAGAGTCTAGAAATGAAATATAGTTCATCAAACACATGTGAATATACATACATAATATGAAATATGTCTAGATAAAATATGAAAGTGCCTAGGACTCATCATGATGACTCATCACTAACCGGTCACACCCATAGTGACTATCATGCTGTGAAGGATGTGCAGATCCCTACAAAGAAAGAGATATATAAATTAATATATAAACATTGTAGAAAGATCTTAAGTTTGATTTAAAATATTGTACAAGAAAAACATGTTATAAAGTGTGTACACACAAATAATAAATTAAAAACTCACCTATCCACTACTGATGTCATCATCGAGTGAGTCCCAATGACGTACACGATCAGTACCCAAAGAAAGAGTAATAAGAGGCATATCCTGGTAGACAAAAAATATAAATCATATATATACATGCATGTACATATATATAAATCAATTGATTGAAATTTTAAAAATAAATTTAAGTTTAATTGTAACATTAAATACATGTATATAATCTGATTTATACCTGTGTAGGTGGTGGAAACTAATAGTACTCAGATTCCCTGACCTCAATCCTATCAACCAAGGTATCAATATTTTGTTGTGTCTGGTCCAAGCTCAAATCTGCATCTGCAACATGAGTAGACCGCACATGCCTCTCTAATGATGAATGCAATGGACTAACCAAATGAGATAGCATGGAAGTCGTATCATCATGTGTCAACAAATCTAGATAACCCGTAGTGATCATGTTGAACTCAACATAGTCAAGGCCAACATAAGAGAACTGATGCCATGCACTGACTGAAGGGTCTGTACGCTGTGTCTCTCCCTATGCATCAATAGAGTGGTCAGTAGGTGGATCCTCATGAGCACTGCCACTATGGCCACAGTCTAGGTGAGAAGGATTTGGCTGAGCGTATCTGACAGTACCCACATGAGATCTAACCTCTGATATGGGGATATCATGCTTTGCTACTATAAATGCATATGCATCTAATAGATCCTCAGCCAAGCTAGTCAATGTGACACATGTCATCTCCTATAAGTCCCCTCCAGGCTAGAAAGTGAAGGGATTCCTGCTGCAGTGTACATGTCATCTGCGGTCCTACTAGAGGATGCTCCACCTAATGATCTAGAGTGTCGTTGAGACAGCAGGTACTGACCAACCTGATCACTAGATATGGATGTGACAGCTACTGCAATGTCCCCCCACACTATCAATTGTAACATGAAGCTGGGTGCTACGAATAACATCATCTACAATAGGACCCAATGAAGGAGCTATAGCAAGTGCCCTCTGACCAACAATGGCCCTGTGTACTAGTCTCTGTCGATCAGCTCGACGAAAAGAATCTCTATCAGGAAGCCTACCACACCCCTGTCCTAGATGTGCTAGAAAATTAGTGTAATTAATAGCCCTCCCTAAATGAACCTAAACAAAAATATGTTGTGCAAAGTATAATGGAATCTGGTCGTTATTCGGATAATGACCATGGGCAGCTAGAAATCATGGGTATATCAATGCTGATATAGCAAGATCCTCACACTTGGTAACCTGATACCCCTTCACATAATTTTTATCTGCATAAGATGGGAAAAATTCCCCTTTTAGGGTCTCTTTAGGCACTAAAGCCTGTACCTCCTTAAGAGAAAGACCAGAGCCAACCTTTTGTCTTTTCCTCTCAAGTATGGCCTCTATAATATTTGGGGCACAGGGAGTGGTACCATGAATATCATTGCTAATGCTAATCAACCTATTAAGGATGGACTGACACATGCTCTTATAGACACTATAGCTAGATGGATTATTTATGGATTCTTGCATCCGTTCAATCTCTCTATTAGTGCATGCAAATAGTTCTACAGGGGGAATCGGTGCATCTACCATGTGTGATGTGCAATAATATGTCTGATAGATCTAGAATATGTATGTACCTGAAAGATTTTATTTACCATCAAATAAAGTCTACATATATGTACGTTTTCCTAATTTAATTTAAAATAAAATTAAATACTATGCACATTTCACTACATTATTTCAATTACATAAATTACATTTTAATAGGTGTAATGGGGTCTTAAGGGGTCATATAACCTATCATAGCTCCTAATAGGTCCAATTGGGTCATAATAGGTTTAATTAGGTATAATTAGGTCTAATTGGGTGTAATTAGGTCCTAATTGGTCTAATTGGGTCTAATTATGTCATAATTGGCCTAATTGGGTCTAATTAGGTGCTAATAAGTCTTAAGGGGTCATATTACTCATAGTGGGGTCTAATTCGGTATTAAAGGGGTCATATAACCTATTATAGGTCCTAATAGGTCTAATTAGGTCATAAAATTTAATTGG